>CM077198.1:10265410-10595410 GCA_039654625.1 Rhinogobio ventralis
TATTTATTTATTTATAAATATATATAAATATATAAATATATATATATATATATATATATATCACTCACCTAAAGGATTATTAGGAACACCTGTTCAGTTTCTCATTAATGCAATTATCTAATCAACCAATCACATGGCAGTTGCTTCAATGCATTTAGGGGTGTGGTCCTGGTCAAGACAATCTCCTGAACTCCAAACTGAATGTCAGAATGGGAAAGAAAGGTGATTTAAGCAATTTTGAGCGTGGCATGGTTGTTGGTGCCGGACGGGCCGGTCTGAGTATTTCACAATCTGCTCAGTTACTGGGATTTTCACGCACAACCATTTCTAGAGTTTACAAAGAATGATGTGAAAAGGGAAAAACATCCAGTATGCGGCAGTCCTGTGGGCGAAAATGCCTTGTTGATGCTAGAGGTCAGAGGAGACTGGGCAGACTGATTCAAGCTGATAGAAGAGCAACTTTGACTGAAATAACCACTCGTTACAACCGAGGTATGCAGCAAAGCATTTGTGAAGCCACAACACGCACAACCTTGAGGCGGATGGGCTACAACAGCAGAAGACCCCACCGGGTACCACTCATCTCCACTACAAATAGGAAAAAGAGGCTACAATTTGCACAAGCTTACCAAAATTGGACAGTTGAAGACTGGAAAAATGTTGCCTGGTCTGATGAGTCTCGATTTCTGTTGAGACATTCAGATGGTAGAGTCAGAATTTGGCGTAAACAGAATGAGAACATGGATCCATCATGCCTTGTTACCACTGTGCAGGCTGGTGGTGGTGGTGTAATGGTGTGGGGGATGTTTTCTTGGCACACTTTAGGCCCCTTAGTGCCAATTGGGCATCGTTTAAATGCCACGGCCTACCTGAGCATTGTTTCTGACCATGTCCATCCCTTTATGACCACCATGTACCCATCCTCTGATGGCTACTTCCAGCAGGATAATGCACCATGTCACAAAGCTCGAATCATTTCAAATTGGTTTCTTGAACATGACAATGAGTTCACTGTACTAAAATGGCCCCCACAGTCACCAGATCTCAACCCAATAGAGCATCTTTGGGATGTGCTGGAACGGGAGCTTCGTGCCCTGGATGTGCATCCCACAAATCTCCATCAACTGCAAGATGCTATCCTATCAATATGGGCCAACATTTCTAAAGAATGCTTTCAGCACCTTGTTGAATCAATGCCACGTAGAATTAAGGCAGTTCTGAAGGCGAAAGGGGGTCAAACACAGTATTAGTATGGTGTTCCTAATAATCCTTTAGGTGAGTGTACATTCCCCTTTGTGTATGCGTGTGAGAGTAGAAAATATGTGAAAGGAGAATGTAAGTGTGTGAGAGTACCAGAATGAATTATGGCTTGTACGGCCCCTCATAATTAAGAATTGATTTGCATTTTTACTTTCAAGTTATTATTTTCAAATAATTTATTTTTAAATTAATGACAATATCAGAATAATAAAACGTATTTAAAAATATGCAGTGTAATCTACTGTTGAACAGTTTGGAGATTTATAGAAAAGTATAAATAGTTTAGTTCAGCAAAAATCCTGAAAGTTTACACAAAAATATCAGGGCTCGATATTAAACCTTGTCCGTTGCTTGTCCAGAAAAAAAATAGGATTTTTGTGTTCATTCTGAAGCAATATTCTCATCAGGTTTAAATCTGCACATTTACCCTGAGAGCATTTTTTTTTTTTTACCTTTTATAAAGAGCAATTTTCCCTAATCCTATTAAATGTATGCTTCATCTTTCATTTTAAATTCGATCTAAAAATTAAGTTAGAGTAATAAGACACTATAGAGCTGTTACCAGTGTAAATCATTTATACTGAAAAATTATACTGAAAAACAGCATTAAGTAATGTTACGAGATTGTTTTAAATATTTTTTTGAATATACGAATAAGAAATGTTGGAAAGAATTATACTTTTAACCATGAAACTAAACCGCCATTAGGTGGCGGCAGGTGACCATCTGATTGAGACGATGATTGAGTGAGTCATGGGCTGCATCCAAAATCACATACTCTCTTGGGTAGGTACTTATTTTGAATAAGTAATTGCTTCACGACCACTTAAAAAGTATGTTTTATAGTATGAATGTGTGTAGTATGAATGTAATCTCGACGTACTACATTCATGTTGTCATTATCTTTTGACCTACCACTGCCATACACAAATCCTTTCCCGTGACCTCATATGTATGCACACTTCAGAACCTCTCCGGACGAAGTAGGTCATCCGGGTACTTTTTTGCCTACTCTTCTATGAGTACTGTGAATTCGGACATACTGTTTTTGGTCTACTATATATTAGTAAAGTGTGTGATTTTTGGATGCAGTCATTGAGTAATTCATTCAGACGATTCGTTCAAATGGCTGAATTATTCAAGAATGAGGCAGTTGTTTATGAATGGGTCATTGAATCTTTGGCTCAACCGATTTGTTTGGAACTATTTTCGCTGCTTAAACAGAACAAAAACAGACAATATTGTGTCTAAAATGTAAGTAACTTAATATTAACTACTTGTTTATTGAACTGTTGTATCAGTCACATTTTCAATCGTGATGATATTCAGGAAAACGGCACTCTTGGTCATGTGATGATGCTTAGCTGTATCATATGTTATACCATAAATATAAAAAATCCACATTTTGATATTTCTTTTTACCACAGTATGTTAACAGAGTGTCACGCGCACAGCCACACCGCACGCACCGTCAGCTCCGGTCCAGAGACACGATAGCACAGAGCAGATCATATGCGCGAATCGGCGCAGACCAGAAAACATATCGGACCCATTTGAATTCGACACAAAATGCCAAAAGCGAACTGGAGTAGATTAGTGGGAGAAACGGTTAGAGATTAGGAGGAAACTCCGACTTTACCAAGCTGAATGGCTCTGCCCGAACTGTGATATAAACTAAATGCTGTTGGCTATTTTAAAAAGGGGAGGAGCTGTTCAGTATGTCCCGTCCTGTCTCCCTGTTTCAGTGGAAATTACATCAATATTGCTCGTTCATGCAACAGTGTCTGCTCTTGCGTCAACAACACGCATGCATCGTGGTGCTCTCGTGAACGCGTTTAATATAATGTGAAATTCATTAAAGTTAGTCTGTTATCACTATGCATCAGCTTATCTAACCTCACCTTTGGCCTATATAACCAATCTTTCCAACCTCAGGCTCCCATCCAGCAGTTTGCAGATAAGATCAGTGGCTACTTTGTTCCATTCATCGTTGGGATTTCCGGCCTGACTCTCATAGCCTGGATTCTGATCGGCTTTGTGAACTTTCCACTCGTGGAAAAGTATTTCCCTGTGAGTTAAGCCTGTTTTGTGTTCTTCTAGGTTTCCTACACTTTTGTAGCATTTTATTAAGTCCACTTCAATGTTAGTCAAGGTTTCTTTGCTTTGAGAATTTTGTGTCTTTACATTGTACATTGAATTTTTTATTTTATTTCAGAAGAGCAAGAAAAGTCCTGTTTTCCATGATGTCCCTTTTAAAATATTTATACTGGAGGGTCCATCAGGTCACTTTAAACTAGGCCAGGTTTATACTCTCTCTTTGAACACATTGAAATGGTGAATGTCTCTCTCTGCAGGGTTATGATAAGAGCATCTCTGAGGCAGAGGCCGTCATCCGCTTCGCCTTCCAGGCCTCCATCACTGTCCTCTGCATCGCCTGCCCCTGCTCGCTGGGTCTCGCCACCCCCACAGCGGTAATGGTGGGAACAGGGGTAGGAGCCCAGAATGGGATCCTCATCAAGGGAGGAGAGCCGTTAGAGATGGCACACAAGGTCAGAGATGCTCCAGTCTAGAGATTTTAATGTTGTTGTGTAGCTACAGTAGTTGTAGAAGAAGCACATTTTTTAAAAAATATGTCTGCGCTTTTAGATTCAGTCTGTGGTGTTTGATAAAACCGGGACCATTACATACGGAGCTCCCGAAGTGGTCCAGGTGAAGATGCTGGCAGAAGGGAATCGGATACCACGCTCTAAACTGCTGGCGATCGTTGGCACTGCTGAGAATAACAGTGAACATCCGCTGGGTGCTGCCATCACCAAATTTTGCAAACAGGTCTGTTTGACATACTGGTGTATACAGACTGTGTTGGGGTTTACAAGTTTCATTTTTAAAATTAAAATATAATAATAAAATGCAATTGTTATACAGCATCATAAAAACAGAAAAGCCATTAACACTTTAAAACAATTTAATTTAGATTAATTATAGGTAGTAAATAAAATCTTATAGCTTTGAATGTAAAACTATGACAAAGATCATTTAATTTCCAAACTGTCAAATGACATATGAACTTTACTGTAAATGTTAAAATATTTTCTATTGTGCAGCTTTAAATAAGCACATGTATTTACTTTTTAATTCATTAATTGTAATTACTGAAGTGTGTCTGCGTTAGATGTGAATCATACCAAAAGTTTATATATATTTTAAGTTTATAAATATAAAAAAAGTGAAGTTGTTATTTAAACCGATTTGGGGTCAGTAATGTTTTTTTTTTTTTTAAAGATTAACTTTTTTTTCAGCAAGAATGCATTAAAGGCACAATATGTAAGATTCTTGGATTAAAATATCCAAAAACCACTAGAACAATGTTATATATTTTGTTGACTTGTGTATTTACATTATCCCAAATGCTTCCAAAAAAGTTTAAATCCAGAGAAAGCTATTTTAACCAGGACACGGACCGCCTATCAATGACATCATACCCTCGATTTCTAGTTTTATTTTCTAGAAACCATGGAAACACCAAAGACGCTTTAATATATTATGTGTTTTATTAGAGGTGAGCAACTGTTTAGATGCATTTATAGACAGAAAACTAATCATTGTTATATAGCTCAACACAGTTAGTCTTATTGTTTAGATCTGGTTTTCTTGATTTACCATGAGTACCATGATTTACCATGTCTAATATCCATCTAGCTTACTGCAGTATGATTGATTTGATTGAATAGATAGATACATTCATACATACATAGATACATACTTTATTAAGCCTGAAGGATTTTTAAGGCATCCAGTAGCTTATACACAAGACAAGGCAAGACAACACACACACACACACACACACACACACACACACACACACACAGAGCAAAATATAAAACTTAACAATATAATAACAGTCCAATATCACCTTCAAAAATATCAGAAAAAAGTGCATATATGCACGCTATATGAATATGTATATACACTAAAGGTAATAAAATTGAATATAAAACCAAGTTTAAATAACAAATGTGCAGAAGGCTACTCAGCCAATAGGTGACAGTAAAGGCACATGTTACAAAATATTTCTGTTTCAAATAAATGCTGTTCTTTTGAACTTTTCAAAAAAAAAATTTGATAAATGTTTCTTGAGCATCAAATCATCATTAGAATGATTTCTGAAGGATCATGTGACACTGAAGACTGGAGTAATGATGCTGAAAATACAGCTTTGATCACAGGAGTAAATTACATTTGACAATATATTCAAATAAAAACAGCTTTTTTAAATTGTAATATTTCACAATTAGATTTTTATTTTGGTGTGCATAAAAAAACATTTTAAAATTCTTACCAACCCCAAACATCTGCTCTCAGTATTTACATTGAGTATAAACAGTGTTTATTGGGTATAAACATCAGTTCTCGTCTTGCTGCTCAAATGCTCCTCTGAATTGCATGATAGTCTTTATTTGGCATTTGGATTCACAATGGCTCTTCTGTGTTCAGGAGTTGGGTACGGAGTCTCTTGGCACCTGTACAGATTTTCAAGCTGTGCCAGGTTGTGGGATCAGGTGTCTGGTCAGCAACACTGAGAACTTGTTGAAGAGGGAGGACAGCGACAGTGAGGAGAACCAGCGCAATGCTGTCTTGATTCAGATCAGTGATACCAGAGCCCACAGCAATGAACACCTGCTCATCATGGACCCGCAGCCACTCAGTGAGTGTCACATGACAGTAGGGATGCTCATAATTAACTGGTTAACCATCAACCGACAGTAAGAAATTTGACTGATTAATAAGTTAAATGGTTAAAAAAGTAATGCAAGTCATTTTTCAAGAATTTTTAAAGCAATTTGCTGCATTGTTCAAAAAGACGCTACACAAAAAAACAAAAGCAGATTTATTATAGAGCTATTATTTACATAAAGACATAAAGAGTTTAATGCTTGGTCTAATGTCTAATGCTTGGCTTTGAATGGTCTGGTAACGGTAGTTCGTCTGTTTCAGCTGTAGTACAGGCGGCCTCGTACGCGGTGCTGATAGGGAACAGAGAGTGGATGAGGAGGAACGCGCTGCAGGTGCGAGCAGATGTTGATGAAGCCATGACTGAGCATGAGAAGAGAGGACGCACTGCAGTGCTGGTGGCTGTGGACAGTGAGTGAGACCGGGTTACTTATTTCAGCCAGAATTTGATCACTAGGAGTTTCAATATAAACACAGAGTGAGATTGATTTGTAAAACTACAGTTGATTTTCTTTTTTCTTTCTTCTTCAGTAACTAATTTCTGTTTTTGAGATGCAGCTTTTAAGAGCAATACTGCAACAAATGTTGTTTTACAATTTAACCCCTTAAGCCCTGAAGGCATTTGAGTTTTTTTTCATGAAGTTGTTTTTTTCTGAGTGACATACACAAGATTCATGACTATAGCAAGGAGAGTCAAAAGATGGGTATTGTTTGATCGAAAACTTATATTTTTAGAAAAAATATACAAAAAAATTTGGACATTTCTCATGCTGGGAAACTGCTGATAAAAGACAAAATATATATAATTTACAATTATAATTTTACATATCTTTCTTATTTGACATGCAATAACTTAGGAAGTTGAGCTATTTTTGGTGAAATTCCCCTATATGTGAGCTGCATCTGGATCAAATTTTGTGGTGATAGCATAAAGTTATCAGAAGTTACAGTGTGAGGAATATCTTGTGATCGCCGCAATGGATTATTGTTATTTTGAACTCATTTAAATCAGGAACATCCACTGTAAGTAATGATGTGCCATTTGTTTTACGATCTATGAAGTTACTAGGGAAAACGCCATGTGAAAGCTACATTTGATTTTGCTTAGCTATGTGCGCCTGTGGAGTTTTGTTGTAACTAGGGGTGTTCGTTTCCAGGTTTTTTGGAGTCCCACTTGAGGAGTCAATGGAATCGATTCCTCGACTCCATTTACTTTACATCAAAACAGGGTCAGAAATAAGACAAAATTGCAGTTGTTACACACTTAAATTATTTTCCCCCGACACAAAGCCTTAAAATCCCTTTATTAAAACCCGCACACTTTTAGCATGACTGTCCAAATTAGTCCAATTTAGCGATGACTTGAGTGGCTATCAACGTTTCTACCTAGCTGTTGCCGATACCTAATTTTACAGAGGAAAAAGTCAAGAAAAAAGCTGTCGTTGAGTGATGGCGCTAAATGCACATGATCATTGTCTTAAAAGGTGAGTTAAAGATACTAAATACTAAAATACATACAATAATGTAGACTTATTGATGTGTTTCTTCTTGATGTGAGTTTTATGATTTATGGTTGGTTTAATGATTATGAACACAAGGTTAACCACGAATGGAAAACCAAATCTATATTTATTGCATTAATATACCATCAATTAAACTAAAGCTAGCATGGAGGAAGCCTATGTATAATTACAAACTAAAGTTGCTGTGACTGTTTTCTATTTCTAAAGTAAGCACTCAAGTAAATGTGTGTGACAAATTTCTGCGATAGCTCTCTGACGCGGTGTATTACGTCTGAATTGCTCGCTTCATTTCATTCACTCCTTGCTTATAGTGCACTCAACTGCCATGCACTTTATAGGGATTAGAGAATCAGTAAACAAGTGAGCGATTGCGGACACCGCAACGGAGTCGACACCGAGAGTCGATTCCTGTGCTGGAGTCAACCCCGACTCTGGGGCTATTCAGAGTGGAGAAATCGGCTCTTTTTGAGTCGACTCCCCATCACTAGCCGTAACTCTGTGAGGAATATCTCATGATTGACACAATGGATTGTTGATTTTTGATTTACATTGACTCATCCTGAGAATCTGCTGTAAATAATGACGTGCCATTTTCCACGATATGAGCATGTTTCATGAAGTTACGAGCGAAAATGTGACATAAATGCCCGTATCCGTATATTATTTACATATGGGTCTTGCGGGGCTTCACATACAAAACTCGCTCAAGTTTAGTCAAAGCCCAAAACAATTATGCTTGTTATATTCTTCTCCTTATGACCTTTCAAATGACATATGTCACTTGACTATCTGAGCATGTTTTTTAACAGCAAATAACTCCGCATTACTTAGGAGTTAATCACATTTCAGACTCTTTCAAATGACACCTATTTTGTGTTGATCAAGGCAGTAATTTTTAAAAATATGAGTATTAATTTTTTTTGTAGCTAGGTGGCTCCCGTCGGCAGTACACTCCTGTTTAGAGGGACTACTCAGAACTCATTAAGCTGATCCAAAATGGTTAGATGCTGAAAAAGCTAAGTTTCTAAGCTTTAAAGGGGTCATGAACTGCATTGTTTTGTTTTATAATGTTTCCTGTGGTGCACTTATAATGTTAGTATGATTTTTACATCAAAAATAAATTGTCATAATTTAGAAATAAATTCCCTGATTTTAGCCTCTGATTTGCCCACTGCTGTGATTGGCTGACGTCTTTGCAAATGAAATAGATAGTATTACATGTGGAACTCTCGAAAAAAGTGTTGATTATAGCATTATATTTAGATGTATGGCATTATATTTAGATCTATGACGGGTTGCTTTGAGCATTGTAGCCGATCACAGACATGTGAGCATGTGAGCTCATGAATGCAGTGATCTCGTCATTACAACTCAATTTCTGCACACTAACAAATGCTTTCATCACAACTAACAGTGCAAACACAATGTAAATAAGAGATTCGTTGATTATTACAGGAGTTTTGGCGAGAGTTTTAAATAACCGATTATTTTTATCCTACTAAGGGAAACAATGTGAAGTTGACCATTTAGTCACTGGTTTGATTTACTGACACATAGACAAAGATACAGGTTGAAGGGGTTGATGTGGTTATTAATTCGAATGGAGGTTCATTAATTGCAAATTAATAGAAAAATAACTGAATACAACTACATAATAAACAAATAAAAATAACTTTGTCAAATAGTGCACAATGTTTATTTTGAGGATGTGATTCTCAGATGAGCTGTGTGCCATGGTGGCCATAGCGGACACGGTGAAGCCTGAGGCTGAGCTGGCAGTCCACATACTCACAGCGATGGGGCTGGAAGTCGTGCTGATGACTGGGGACAACAGCAGAACAGCTCGAGCTATCGCTGCCCAGGTAAATGACCCTTTAATATTCCCTTGAATAATATTTGTCCACATGCAGCAGTGAATTTTAACAGCTGAGGATGTGCTTTTTTTGGTCCAGGTGGGCATCAGGAAGGTGTTTGCGGAGGTCTTGCCATCTCACAAGGTGGCAAAAGTGGAGCAGCTCCAGCAGGCGGGAAAACGCGTAGCCATGGTGGGCGACGGAGTAAATGACTCCCCCGCACTGGCCATGGCAGACGTTGGCATTGCAATAGGCACGGGCACAGATGTAGCTATTGAGGCTGCCGACGTGGTGCTTATCAGGGTATGAACACTGTAATGGCTTGGTTAGATACAATATGTTGAGTCGTGTTGTGGATAATAAAACTATAATAAGCTGTCAAAGCTTATGGTAAAAAGCTTTTGTTAAGTACACATATACGCTACAGGTCAAAAGTTTGAACATTAATATTTATGTTTTAATTAAAGTTTTAATTCATATTTATTTTGTATTAATATTTATTGTCCTAAAAAACTGCTGATCTGAAGTCTTGTACTCAATTGTCAAATTAAAGTATAAAATCTTCCTAACAAAACTAACTTTTTAAACCATTTTTAGACAGTTGCTCAGATAAACATAACATCTTTGTTGGCCCTGGATTTTTGTGCATTCACAAGAGATGTCAAAGACTTTTTGATTCATTTTACCAATTCTTTGTTTTAAACAGAATGATCTTCTTGATGTCGTTGCGAGTATCGACCTTTCTAAGAAGACCGTAAGAAGAATCAGAATCAACTTTGTATTTGCACTAATCTACAATCTTGTGGGGATTCCCATTGCTGCAGGTAAGAGCAACTAAACTAAGCAAGACTGCTAGAAAACAAACAAACAAGTATTTCAGTATTATTGGCACAATTCTCAAATAGCCATTTTATTTTCTATTTATTTTACACTATTGTTCAAAAGTTTGAGGTCGGTAAGATTTTTGTATGTTTTTGAAAGAAGTCTCTTATACTCACCAAGGCTGCATTTATTTGATCATAAATACAGTAAAAACAGTAATATTGTAAAATATTACAATTTAAAATTACTACATTTTAAGATATATTGAAATAAAAAAAGCTATTTATTCCTGTGATCAAAGCTAATGTAAATCATATAACAAATAATTCTAATATGATGATTTGCTGCTCAGGAAACATTTATTATTATTATCAATGTTGAAAACAGTTGTGTGCTTAATTTTTTTAATAGAAAGAAATCTTCTGTAACATTGAATTTCTTTACTGTCACCTTTGATCAAATATCCTTACGAATAAGCATATTAATTTCTTACTGACCACAAACTTTTGAATAGTAGCATACATGAGATTTACATTTTTTCAAATGTATAAGTGTTACGCTGCATTCACACGGGGCATCTACGTCAATGCTTGATGGAGGGCGTGTCTGAAGCTTGGTGCTGACACGACCGTCATAGTGACAACAGCCAATCATACTACTTTTCCTTTTTTGCATGAACGCAGTTGGCTAGCGTCTGCGCTAGGGTATTTGCATGGGCGATCTGATTGGCTGACGCTTGAGTTGGCGCTTCTTCCATGAGCAACGCAAGTGACACGACACAATGGAATCCACAATTCAGTTCGGCAACGCATGACGTCACCCATTTAAAGTAAATGAGAAGTGTTGATGCCGACGCCTCGTGTGAATGCAGCGTTAGTTTGTAGACATTTGGGGCCAGATTTACTAAACAGGGAAAATTAGCGTGAGAGCGCAATCCCATAAAAGCGCAGACGGGAGTGGAAAGTTCTGCGCAAGATCTACTGACAATGTGAACATTAAAGAACACCGACGCAGCTGGATCATTTCCATAATGACAAATGCAATCTACCAAGAGCAGCGCAAATTAGTGTCTGGTTTAAGACATGCTTTTTTGGGGGGCGGTAAGTGGCGCAAACACCAGTAAACTGACGAGCGCAAACCTTAATAAATCATCTTGCATGATTGATTTTATATACTGTCCTCCCAAAAATTTGGGACAAGCCAGACAATTTGGGACAATTTGGCTTCCCTGAAAGGGAAGCTCCTACAAATGCATATACAATAAGTTTAGCCACAAAAATAACCCTGTCCACGCCTTTTCAGCGCTAATTTATCACTGGGTGTCTTTAGTAAATCCTGATGCCAAAATTCTTTAACGCCAAATGAGGGTTTGCATTGGCGCAAGCTGTTAGTAAATCTGGGCCTTGTTGTGTTTAAAACTAGCTACTTTTCATTGTAGGTAAATATTGTTAGATAATAGTTCAACATACCAAATAGGTCTCACAAAAAAGAACACCATTCTGTTCCTTTCTCATATAAGTGTGTGTTGTTGATTGAGTTGCTGTTGTTTGCAGGTGTGTTTATGCCTGTGGGTTTGGTGTTGCAGCCCTGGATGGGCTCTGCTGCTATGGCTGCCTCATCAGTGTCTGTAGTGCTGTCCTCCCTTCTGCTAAAATGGTAAACCTCTCAGATATTAACACCAGACTGTAAACTAGTTGGATTTAATTGCACTTTTTTTTTTTTAAACATTTGTAACAGAGTTGATAAGGCAAGACACTACAAGCAAAACCATTTTTTCCCCATGCATACATGCTTTTTTCATATCTTCTTGTTTTAGACTAGCTAAAAGAAAAAATCCACCATACATTTGTTTATTTCATTGTACTTTTTTTCTATGTGCGCATATAGAGTTCAATTACAATGCTTATTTTCAAATGCAGTTTTTTCAAAATTAGTTTTTTTTCAACTTCAGTAGCGCTTGCACCAAACTTTACAGTTTTATTCCTATCTATATTCCGAAGGCTTTTACAGGGGGTTTTGTTCATATATAATTTGCCTGATTGATTTTGACAGTATTTTCTGATTTATGGAGTGATAAGTAGAGATGTTAAAAAACCCCTCTGTAAAATAGAATAAAATAGACAGAATAAAACAGTTTTACCCTGTTTTACCCTGGCTTATCCAATGTTCAGATTTCTGTTCTGGAAATATATGCAAATTAGTGCATATTTAGTATGGTAATGCCTCATTTGCACATTCAAAAACATAATATTTCAGGAAACTTGTAATACAAACAATGTTTTTGCCATTCATAATGTAATCAGTCAACTGGAGAAGTATTTTTTTTTTTAGCATTTTAATTTAGGTATTTTAGAGAGAACCTATTAAGCTTTTTTTAGATTTTAATGTTGTGTATAATTCTGCTGTGTAAGCATGAAAAAAGTCTGCAAAGTAGAGCTATTAATCGCAATTACCCTGAAATCGCACTTAAACCATTTTGGCCTAGTGCGATTTATGAAATCGCAAAGGCTGCAATATTTATTTTTTTTAATGTGCAGCTTGTCAGTGCAGCACGGCTCTGTGATCAGTAGTAAAAGCTGCTCCATCTGAAAGCACTGCGAATTTGGGTCGCTTATAACGTGCATTTGAAAAAGCAACATGTGCCAAACATCTTTCCAAACATGGGAAGCATTTATGAACCTCTTGTCCAAAAAAAGATAACATTTAATATCATGTTTTTACTCCAAACTCACTTAATTTGACAGTTGAGCATTTTTCTGTGAGATGATGTGGCTTCTTACACAGAATAAGGCACACAACATACAATATTTCATGTTCATAGTATTCTATACAGTGATAAAGGCTATGTCGATTAGCATTGAAGTATAAATATACTTTATTATCATAAAAAAAAAACCTGTGAAGGCTTGAAGAACTCAGATAAACCATATATTGTCATAGTCGTGTGTTTATTAGTCATGTTTAATCAATCAAAGCGTTTCATATTCTGTTTATTCAACTACAGCAATAGTATGATGCACATAGGGATTTCCTGGAATAACGTCTCGGTTACGTATGTAACCTTGGTTCCCTGAGTAGGCGTGGCGTGGCGAATGTCTGAAGCCCTTATACCATCACGCCAATTGATTGGCTAGTGACGCTTAGCGCCGCCTTAGGAATACGTCATGTATACTTATATGCGCGCTAGGCATCATATCGTCAGATTTTAAGATGAAGGAAGCTACTACTCGAAGATAGGGGAATGGCCAGAATCGCAGTGTCTCATTCCCTACTCAGGGAACCAAGGTTACATACGTAACCGAGACGTTCCCCTTCATAGGTTCACTCGACACTGCGAACCGTAGATATGGGAACGAAATACCATAACGCCTTCACATACCTGTGAGTAGCTGGAAGACCATGGAAAGCGTCCACTCAAGCAGATAAAACCTGGGAGCCAGGAGCCATCTTCACGTCCAGACTGTAGAACTTGACAAAAGTGTTTGGAGAGGACCAACCTGCCGCAACACAAATATCTTCCAAAGAAGAGCCCTTAAAGAGAGCCTGGGACATCGCCATTCCTCTGGTTGAATGAGCATGTACTCCTAAAGGCGAAGTGAGCCCACGCGCCTCATAGGCTGCCGAAATAGCCTCAACCACCCAATGAGACATTCTCTGCTTGATGACGGCAGCTCCTCTGTTTTTACCGCCAAAGCACACAAATAATTGTTCCGATCTACTCCACTGGGCTGTACGGTCGACGTAGATCTTTAACACCCGCACCGGTCAAAGACCAGGGGGTTGCCCATCGCTCCCAACCTCTGTGCCAGGAGGGGAAAAAGCCTCCAAAACTACTTGCTGGGAGCGAAAAGGAGTCGAAGCGAACTTAAGAATATAACCAGGCCTTGGTCGCAGCACAACTCTCACCAGTCCCGGAACAAAGTCCATACAAGAAGGACTAATAGACAGGGCCTGCATGTCCCCTATCCTCTTCAGAGAGGACAATGCCATTAAAAGAACAGTTTTAAGTGTCAAACTTTTCTGCCACCAGTTCCAAAGGCTCAAAAGGATCACCTGTTAGTCCCTCCAGGACGACAGACAGATCCCATGAAGGAATTCGTGCAGGGCGGAAAGGCCTAAGCCATCTCGTCCCTTGCAGAAAAGTCATGTCAATTCGTCTGCGTTGTCGCTTGCGAGTCCTAGGACCCCAGTCTCTGCGGGGGGTTCCATAGGCGAAGGCGCTAAAGGGAGGATGAGCATGAACGAGCCGGAGTTTCAAATTCCGTGGACCTACGCAGGATTATTTGGCGAAACACGGCGGACTGTTGTTTTGCCGCTCTAAATTTCTCGACCACCGCAGTCACAGACTCTCCAAATAGGCTGTCATTAGAAATGGGGGCGTCTAATAGGAAAGATTTCTCTTTTTCTTTAATGTCAGTAAGATTAAGCCAAAGGTGGCGTTCCACAGGTCCATTCCCGCCATGGACCTGCCTACTGCGCGGGCGGTATGCTTGGTAGCTCTCAGCGCTAAGTCAGTTGCCCGCCTGAGCTCTTTAACGGCCTCAGGAGTGATGCCTTCTTCCTCATCCAACTCTTTCAGTAAATCAGCTTGATAGGCCTGAAGCACAGCCATAGAGTGAAGGGTAGCTGCTGCTTGCCCAGCTGCCATGTAGGATTTTCCAAACAAAGAAGACATAATCCTGCACGGTTTGGGAAGCAGCAGGGGGCGTGACTTCCAAGCTTCCAAGACTTCGAAACCTCGTGATGGAGGTCTTTGAAGAAGGGAAGAGGCCTACAGGGCTGGGTTGGCGCACGACTTGTAAGAAAGCGCGGGTTACTACTTCCAATAGCTCGCTGTACGACGGGGAAACGCATTTCTCCTGTCCGCTCAGGGGGAGAGAACTACACAAATCACCCACAAGCTCTTCAGAATCAGAAGCCGCGGTAGATAAAACATCATCATCGAAAAGGCCACAGCCAAAATAAATCGTGTCACAAGCTTCAGGGGTAGGCCGCATTTCGTCATGAACTAAAAGAACAGGGTCGTCGTCATCGCGACTTTCAAAGGCGCTGACGCGACTGGGGGAGAGAGAGAGAAAGGGATCTTAATCCGTCTACTCACTCTCCATGCGCTCCGACTCGCCAACGTCATCCTAAGCGTCCATCTCATGCGGTGCCTCGGCGGCCGCAGAAACGGAGGGGCGGGGATAAGACGGGTGGCCTTTAGTATAGGCGGCGAGCCTCGAGCACGGCACTTTCAAACGCACGCTATCGCAGTGTTGACTAAGCGCGGCCTGGACATGCTTAATGCCTAAACATAGCACGCACCTGTCGTGAGTGTCTCCTACTGCGATGAACCTGCTGCACGGGTCGATGCATCTCCTGTAGCTCATCGTGTCCGCTTAGAGGAGTGAAAACTGCTCTTAAAGGGTAGCTAAGAACATGAGAAAAGCTTTAAAACGGGCACAGAAATATCCGCTTCCTGAAGGAAAAAAATCTCACGATATGACGCCTAGCTCGCGCATATAAGCATACATGACGTGTTTCTAAGGCGCCGCTAAGCGTCACTAGCCAATCATTTGGCATGATGGTATAAGTGCTTCAGACATTCGCCACGCCGAAGGGGTTCCCATAGCAACGGTTCGCAGTGTCGAGTGAACCTATGAAAGGGAACGTGCTTTATCGTACTTCTGCGGGGCATATTTGGAGTTTCTGCACAAGAGCGCCTTCTTGCTTTCAGATGGAGCAGCATTTACTACTGATCACAGAGCCATGCTTCACTGACAAGCTGCGCAATTAAAAAAAAATCTAGACGCACCCTACCGGCAGCAAATGTTATTTGCAGCCAGGTTCGTCTAGCAACTCTTGGTTGGCTTGCGAGCTTGAAAAACCAAATTCTAGTCAGGCCAATCACATTGTGTATAGAGTCGGTGGGCGGGCTTAACATAATGATAGCAGAGTTGCGATGGTTCCGCGTACTACTTGAAGCTGGCTAACAGCGGTCTTTCGAATCGGCTTTGGACGCTACTCTGGAAGACTTGGAGTTAAGCTTTTCTTTAAGAAAAGAACAAAGAATGGCACTGAAGTCATTCTTAAAGGAACATGCCGACTTTTTGGGACTTTAGCTTATTCACCGTATCCCCCAGAGTTAGATAAGTCCATACATACCATTTTTATCTCCGTGCGTACCATAACTCTTGTCTGACGCACACACCGCTAGCATAGCTTAGCACAAAGACTGGAGGTAAACGGCTCCAGCTAGCCTACTGCTCAATAAGTGACAAAATAACGGCAACATTTTCCTATATATATGTTGTGATGTGTATAGTTACATCATGTACTAAGACCGACAGAAAATGAAAAGTTGCAATTTTCTAGACAGATATGGCTAGGGACTATACTCTCATTCCTGCGTAATAATCAAGGAACTTTGCTGCCGTACCATGGGTGCAGCGGTGCAATGATTTTACGCAGCGCCTGAAATAGGCTAACTTCCGTCAACATAACCAACGTGACAACCTGCTTGCACAGAGAGCGTGCTGGGGACTATTTTCAGGCGCTGCGTAATATCATTGCACCTGCTGCACCCATGGTACGGCAGCAAAGTTCCTGGATTATTACGCAGGAATGAGAGTATAGTCCCTAGCCATTTCGGTCTAGAAAATTGCAACTTTTCATTTTCTGTCGGTCTTAGTACACGATGTAACTATACACATCACAACATGTAAATAGGAAAATGTTGCCGTTATTTTGTCATTTATTGAGCAGTAGGCTGGATGGAGCCGTTTACCTCCAGTCTTTGTGCTAAGCTAGGCTAGCGGTGTGTGCGTCAGACAGAGTTATGGCACGCACAGAGATAAAAATGGTATGTATGGGCTTATCTAACTCTGGGGGATGCGGTGAATAAGCTAAAGTCCCAAAAAGTCGGTGTGTTCCTTTAAAAAATGAAGATGTATTTGGAGTTTTGCTGACCGGATACGGCAAAAGTTTAATCTATCAACTAGCTCCGCTTTACCTTCTTCGTTGCTCTGGTTGGTTGTAGCACTATCCTATTGCGTGCAGAGGGAATTTGAAAGACAACCGTTTATCCCGCCCCTCAGATTGAGCCCTGCCAATGGTGTGTTCCCAGACCCAACATCTTGATGTGGGTCTGGCTTGTGAGGCTAGGCAGTTATGGTATGGGGCATGACATTTTTCCAAACACACTCAAAACAGTTGACCAATCACAACATACTGATCCCAACCAATCAAAGCACATTGTGCTATTCGGAAGGAGGGGCTTTATAGAGACAGAAACTAAACAGTGTTACTGAGAGACTGGGAAGAGAGGTGCTGCAACAATATCCATTACCATTCAAATTGTGCGAATTGAAAATACGGCCAATGGAAATGCTTAAATTTAGCAAAAACTCCCATATTACCGACATTTTTTTTACACTTGCATGAGGTGGTTTTTCAGGCAATTCGAAAAAGGAACATTTCGCAAAGCTGTAATGAAAACAGTTTTTTTGCATTTATAGGTCACCTGGCATACGAAAAAGTCACATGATCATTCTTTAAAGATGACACGGTATATTTGGACAGAAGATAAGACGGAGTTCTGTATTAAACTCATAAAAGACAAAAGAATTATGGGAATACTGGATTCTAAACAAAGAAATGCTACAATTTATCAAGATCCTTAAAGCAGATATGACATTGTAAGAGGAAAAATTAAGTTTTAGTTACATAACATTGGTTAATAAAAAAAGACGTCATTTCGCAATAGTTTTTATCGACATTTAGAAAATATCACAAATCTAAAGTTTTTTTTCTAAATCTGTAATGGAAATGCGGCTAATGTAAATAATGTGAACAATAATATGAGTTTTGAATATTAAAGCATGAAATCCTATTCTAGTACAGCCCAAAAACAAACTCTAGACTTTGTAAAAGGGTGTAAAAGAAATGACACTCATTTCCTGTTTCTGCAGTTACACTAAACCCACAGCTGAGAAACTGGAAAGACGGCTGGGTGTGTTGAGAAAGCACGGCAGCCTATCGGATGTCAGCGTTCACATTGGCATGGGAGAGCTGCGCCGGTCCTCACCCAAACTCAGCCTACTCGACCGCATCGTCAACTACAGCCGGGCCTCCATCAACTCGCTACGCTCCGACAAACACTCTATGAACAGCATGGCCCTCAGCGAGCCCGACAAGCACTCTCTGCTGGTGGGGGACACTCACTGCGAGGAGGAGATCGTTTGAGTGTCTCTGGGGCCTTGCTTTACCTCAGTGCCTGCAGACCAATTCAATCTAATGAGGTTCCTCATGAATATGACCACTGCTCTCACTGTGATGCTGCACGAATCAGCGCACGCAGATTTGATTGTCTGGCCATTAGCATCGCTATAGTAGAGGCTTTCTGACAGTCTCTGTTTACATGTCTGTCAGATTTATGATGACAATCCAAAGCAAAATCAACTACACCGCAGATTGTCTTCAAAAAGTTTTAAATCCATTTTATTTTTGTGAAAATAACCATTTTAGAGTGATTTATTGTGTTTTATGGTAATGATTAAGTGAATATTTATTATATCATTTATTTATAGTATTTTATGTACTTTGTCGGACATGAAGGAATGTGAAGATTTCTTTTAAAAGTGATCAAATAAACTTTTCTAAGGCCATTTTAGCTGCACATATCCTTGACTGGGTGTTGAGATGCAGTACATTCCAAAGAAAGCAACATTCCTGTTGGCTCAGAGGGATCCACAAGTTAGTAACCAAGAAAACGCTAAACCATTACAAGTCTCTGTAAGACGTTCAGCATATTCATTTTTATTGTTCAGCAAATGGTTTGTAACACTTATGCTGCCTTTGCTATATTTAAACGTGCACTTGCTCTTGTCAGTTTACCTTTTAAATGTATTGTTTTTTGCTAGCTTCACTTTGTTTTAAAACCCATTGCTCTGTGTGAACTGAGACTGACACTTTATGAGCGGAGCCCATTTGTGTACAGCCGTTTGTGCATTAATGCCCTTAATAGATACATAAACATTAAATATCACTGCACAACCTGGATCAGGTTACTGAAATAAGATTACTGACTTCAACATTCTGAAACATTCTTTTGAAATATTTTTAAAATCTATCCACAATATAAAAAGTTATCCAGAGAAAGTTTTGTTACTGTGTTATTCAAGGTCAATTAAGTGATGCAATCTTCAAATGAAACAAGTGCACTCATTAGTAAGTAATGGTTAGTTGTTGCTTGCTTTTGCCAAATGTGTTCAAGTTGGAGTGATAATGTAATCATCCTTGATTGTTTCACTAAATGTGGTCTGGTATTATAGTTTTGAATCATATTCTTTAAATAAACAGCCAGTTTTCAATTAGCCAGTCTTTTTTTCTGTTAGAATTGGACTTTATATCTCACAATTCTGACTTTATATCACACAATTCTGACTTTATATCCCGCAATTCTGACTTTATATCACACAATTCTGACTTTATATCTCACAATTCTGACTTTATATCACACAATTCTGACTTTATATCTCGCAATTCTGACTTTATATCACACAATTCTGACTTTATATCACACAATTCTGACTTTATATCTCACAATTCTGACTTTATATCACAATTCTGACTTTATATCTCGCAATTCTGACTTTATATCTCGCAATTCTGACTATCTCACAATTCTGACTTTATATCACACAATTCTGACTTTATATCACAATTCTGACTTTATATCACGCAATTCTGACTTAATATCTCACAATTCTGACTTTATATCTCGCAATTCTGACTATCACACAATTCTGACTTTATATCACACAATTCTGACTTTATATCACACAATTCTGACTTTATATCACGCAATTCTGACTTTATATCACGCAATTCTGACTTTATATCACACAATTCTGACTTTATATCACACAATTCTGACTTTATATCACACAATTCTGACTTTATATCACACAATTCTGACTTTATATCTCACAATTCTGACTTTATATCACACAATTCTGACTTTATATCTCGCAATTCTGACTTTATATCACACAATTCTGACTTTATATCACACAATTCTGACTTTATATCTCACAATTCTGACTTTATATCACAATTCTGACTTTATATCTCGCAATTCTGACTTTATATCTCGCAATTCTGACTATCTCACAATTCTGACTTTATATCACACAATTCTGACTTTATATCACAATTCTGACTTTATATCACGCAATTCTGACTTAATATCTCACAATTCTGACTTTATATCTCGCAATTCTGACTATCACACAATTCTGACTTTATATCTCACAATTCTGACTTTATATCACACAATTCTGACTTTATATCACACAATTCTGACTTTATATCACACAATTCTGACTTTATATCACGCAATTCTGACTTTATATCACGCAATTCTGACTTTATATCACAATTCTGACTTTATATCACACAATTCTGACTTTATATCACACAATTCTGACTTTATATCACACAATTCTGACTTTATATCACGCAATTCTGACTTTATATCACGCAATTCTGACTTTATATCACAATTCTGACTATATCACACAATTCTGACTTTATATCACGCAATTCTGACTTTATATCACGCAATTCTGACTTTATATCACGCAATTCTGACTTTATATCACACAATTCTGACTTTATATCTCACAATTCTGACTTTATATCACAATTCTGACTTTATATCCCACAATTCTGACTTTATATCACACAATTCTGACTATCACACAATTCTGACTTTATATCCCGCAATTCTGACTTTATATCTCACAATTCTGACTTTATATCACAATTCTGACTTTATATCTCGCAATTCTGACTTTATATCTCGCAATTCTGACTTTATATCTCGCAATTCTGACTTTATATCGCAATTCTGACTTCATTCACAATTCTGACTTTATATCACACAATTCTGACTTTATATCACGCAATTCTGACTTAATATCTCACAATTCTGACTTTATATCGCAATTCTGACTTTATATCTCGCAATTCTGACTTCATTCACAATTCTGACTTTATATCACACAATTCTGACTTTATATCACAATTCTGACTATATCACACAATTCTGACTTTATATCGCAATTCTGACTTTATATCTCGCAATTCTGACTTTATATCACAATTCTGACTTTATATCACACAATTCTGACTTTATATCACACAATTCTGACTTTATATCTCGCAATTCTGACTTTATATCTCACAATTCTGACTTTATATCGCAATTCTGACTTTATATCACAATTCTGACTTTATATCACACAATTCTGACTTTATATCTCACAATTCTGACTATATATCGCAATTCTGACTTTATATCACACAATTCTGACTTTATATCACACAATTCTGACTTTATATCTCGCAATTCTGACTTTATATCACACAATTCTGACTTTATATCACACAATTCTGACTTTATATCACAATTCTGACTTTATATCCCGCAATTCTGACTTTATATCACACAATTCTGACTTTATATCACACAATTCTGACTTTATATCACGCAATTCTGACTTTTTATCACGCAATTCTGACTTTATATCTCACAATTCTGACTTTATATCGCAATTCTGACTTCATTCACAATTCTGACTTTATATCTCACAATTCTGACTATATCTCACAATTCTGACTATATCACACAATTCTGACTTTATATCTCACAATTCTGACTTTATATCACACAATTCTGACTTTATATCACACAATTCTGACTTTATATCACACAATTCTGACTTTATATCTCGCAATTCTGACTTTATATCTCTCAATTCTGACTTTATATCTCACAATTCTGACTTTATATCACACAATTCTGACTTTATATCACACAATTCTGACTTTATATCACACAATTCTGACTTTATATCACACAATTCTGACTTTATATCGCGCAATTCTGACTTTTTATCACGCAATTCTGACTTTTTATCACGCAATTCTGACTTTATATCGCAATTCTGACTTTATATCACAATTCTGACTTTATATCACAATTCTGACTTTATATCACACAATTCTGACTTTATATCTCACAATTCTGACTTTATATCTCGCAATTCTGACTTTATATCACACAATTCTGACTTTATATCTCGCAATTCTGACTTTATATCACACAATTCTGACTTTATATCTCACAATTCTGACTTTATATCTCGCAATTCTGACTTTATATCACACAATTCTGACTTTATATCGCAATTCTGACTTTATATCACAATTCTGACTTTATATCTCGCAATTCTGACTTTATATCTCGCAATTCTGACTTTATATCACACAATTCTGACTTTATATCGCAATTCTGACTTTATATCACACAATTCTGACTTTATATCGCAATTCTGACTTTATATCACAATTCTGACTTTATATCTCGCAATTCTGACTTTATATCTCGCAATTCTGACTTTATATCACACAATTCTGACTTTATATCGCAATTCTGACTTTATATCACACAATTCTGACTTTATATCGCAATTCTGACTTTATATCACAATTCTGACTTTATATCTCGCAATTCTGACTTTATATCTCGCAATTCTGACTTTATATCACACAATTCTGACTTTATATCGCAATTCTGACTTTATATCACAATTCTGACTTTATATCTCGCAATTCTGACTTTATATCACAATTCTGACAATTTCACCACCATTATAATGCTTAGAAGAGCAATGATATTTTTTATATAACTCTGATTGTAGTCGTCTGAAAGAAGAACGTCATAGGATGGCTTGAGGGTGAGTAAATCATGGGCTAATTTTCACTTTTGCGTGAACTATCCCTTTAAATCATTTCAACTTAAATTACATTAAACTGACTTTACAAATTAGTTGAATATTGTGTAACTTTTTTTTTTTTAAGTTGAACTTATTTTGATGTGTTAAAGCAATGTAAAAACATATGTTGTCATAACTTATTGGTCATATAATTTTTTTACAGTGTGGAGACAAAATTATACCACCACTGAAAGTTTTGGAGAATATAGCCTACTACTTTGTATAAAAATGAACTAACCGACATGCAAACCACGATATTCTTGACTTTGCATCATTATATAGATTTATTAACAATTGTTTATTTATTTAATGAGTTAACGATATTTTATTTAGACAGGTTTATCAATTATGAAGAGAGGTAAACGAAAACGAGATACACACATATAATACAACTACAAAACTACTTTTCTGTCTAAAGTTAAAGGATGCAGCTGCGCGTGAACTCCGCTATCCTCCGCCGTGCACGCGCAGCGCCGCATCCCTCATTTATCGCGCGTTCACGTGCTGGTCTGGTCTTGGATAAGAGGAAGGCACGCGGATTTCGGAGGATAACCGGAAACAGCAGGTTGTTATAGCAAAACATCTCACATAACTACAAAAAAAATACAGCGGCAGGGAAATGGCTCTGACTCAAGACATGATCTTAACCTTTTTATTGGAGCACGGGGGAAAAGTGAAAAACTCGGAGCTTGTGAACAAGTTCAAAGGATTCATAAACTCCAGCGACCCCGCGGAAAAGAAACAAAACAGAGACCTGTTCAAACGACTAGTCAACAACGTCGCCGTCGTTAAACAAGTGGAGGATGTAAAGTACGTGGCTGTGAAGAAAAAGTACCAGGGACTCGCAGGTGAAAAAATGACACTGAATAACAGTTTGTTCGACTTAAAATCGCCATGTAGGATTGATTCCAGTGAAATAGAGAATGTGGATATTGTTAATAACAATTATTGTCATTGCTCCATACAAAGTGTGAGTAATAGCAGTACAAGTGGACATGATGCTGACTATAATGTAACGGAGTCTTTGACAGCAAGAGTGCTCAGTGTGACAAGTGATGCTAGAAGTGGAAAAACAGGGTCTGTCTTTGCTCTTGTTGCCATAAAATCTCCACCAAATCCACAATGTGAGTTGCAACATGATGAAAGGGGGGAAAAACTAACAGCAGATGCCGAACCGCCACGTATAGTGCCATCTGAGAGAACTATGAAAGTCAAGGCAACCGCATATCGGAGCTGTGTTGCTGGAGAAGGTTTTCCATACACGTCTCTGAGAGCCAAACGAAAGGAGCTGGAGGCCCAGAGTTCTCCACAACTGCGAAGGTGTAGCAAAATCACCAAACCTGGTGGTAATGAGGCTAAAGACTTAGATCTAATTCCTTTGGGATCAATGGAGCATGAGTGGCTTGTGAAATCTGCAACAGGGAGCTGGCGCCAGATCCACAGCCTCCTGCTGCAAGACCCTCAGTTGGCAGAGAAGCGAAATTTCATGTCTGGATTCACAATCCTGCATTGGGCTGCTAAAAGCGGAAACGGTGAAATGGTGTGTAAAGTCATTGATGTTTCCAGACAGAGTGGTGCAGGGATCGATGTTAATGCCAAGTCTTATGACGGATATACACCTCTCCACATTGCCGCCATTCACAGCCGGGAACGTGTGTGTTCACTGCTGGTGTGTGAATATGGTGCCAGCACTAACATACGGGATAACAGTGGGAAAAAACCCTACCATTATCTAAGTCGAGATGTGTCAACTGAAATCAGAAAGATGCTCGGAGACCCTCGCTGTCTGCAGCAGGATGCTCAAAATTATTTAAAGGATCATCAGAATCTCCATAAAGGATTCAACACTCTGAGTAAACTATTTCAACCCCACATCGCTGGACAGAAAAAGAAATACAGACGTCGGCCAAGCTTCCATTTCATTAGAGGGAAAGAACACTGCACTTAATCGCAAACTGTTACAATGAAATATCCCAACTTGAAACAAAAAATAGACTTGTGTAACTTTATTGTATGTTTAATATTTGTTATTAATTTAATTGTTAATTGTACAGTGTGCACTCTTCTAATTATTATATTTGTTAATGAGGCTAGTAACAAGGACATTAATTTACTACTAACACAGATCATGTTCAGGTCATATTTTACCCCCAAAATTGAAAGAAAGAAAAAAATATACCACTTTATTTTGATGGTTCCCTTTAGACATTCTGTTGACTATAAGTAACTGCAACTACATGTCAACTAACTCTCATTAGAGTATTAGTAGACTGTCTGCTTAATATCTGCTGACTCTTTTATTGTGATGGTCCTCCAACAGACAATCTACTGACTACAAGTAACTTTGCAAGTGTCAACTTATTCTACTTCTACTCCTACTTATACTCTACTAACACTCTAATGAGAGTTAGTAGACATGTAGGTGCAACGTTACTTATAGTCAACAGAATGTCTAAAGGGGACCGTCACAATAAAGTGTAACCAAAAAATATATAACTCAATTTCTTAATATAAAAATATAGATAACACTTTGCAATAAGGTTTCATTAGTTAACAACATTAGTTAACATGAACTAATAATGAACTGCACTTATTTATTAATCTTTGTTAATGTTAATTTCAACATTTACATGATCTAATTCATTATTAAAATCAAATGTTGTATTTGTTAACATATTTATTAACATTGCACTGTGATATGAACCAACAATGAACAGCTGTATTTGTATTTACTAATGTTAACAAAGATTAACAAATACTTTAAAAAAAAATGTATTGCGTCATGTTAGTCAATACATTAACTAATGTTAACTAATGAAACCTTATTGTAAAGTGTTACCAAAATATAATTCCTCAATTTGTCATTACTGTTAATGCAAACAAATAAACAAAAAAACAAAAACCCTTTAATGTTAATGCAAAAATTACTTTAAAATTAAACATGGTTTATTAAATTCATGATACTAATTGTACCAATGCTGAAAAGAAGGGAACAACTTTTATTACAATATTTTTATTTATTTATTGTGAATCATTATTGACAATATTAGGAATTACAAACAACTCATAAAATGTCTTTGTAATGCAAATTTGAAAATAAAAAAGGTAATTGTTTTGATCTCACAATTCAGACTTTTTTCAGACAAAAAAGTTGCGTGATAAAAAGTCGCAATTTCGAGTTATAAAGTCAGAATTGTGAGATATAAACTCACATTTGGGAGAAAGAGGTTAAAATTGTGAGTTTATATCTTGCAATTCTGACTTTATATCTCGCAATTCTGACTTTATATCTCGCAATTCTGACTTTATATCTAACAATTCTGACTTTATATCTCACAATTCTGACTTTATATCTCACAATTCTGACTTTATATCTCTCAATTCTGACTATATCTCACAATTCTGACTTTATATCTCTCAATTCTGACTATATCTCACAATTCTGACTTTATATCTCACAATTCTGACTTTATATCATGCAATTCTGAATTTATATCTCACAATTCTGACTTTATATCTCACAATTTTGACTTTATATCTATCTCGCAATTCTGACTTTATATCTCGCAATTCTGACTTTATATCTCACAATTCTGACTTTATATCTATCTCGCAATTCTGACTTTATATCTCGCAATTCTGACTTTATATCTCTCAATTCTGACTATATCTCACAATTCTGACTTATAATCTCACAATTATCAGGCAATTCTGACTTTATATCTCACAATTCTGACTTTATATCTCACAATTCTGACTATATCTCACAATTCTGACTTTATATCTCTCAATTCTGACTATATCTCACAATTCTGACTTTATATCTCACAATTCTGACTATATCTCACAATTCTGACTTTATATCTCTCAATTCTGACTATATCTCACAATTCTGACTTTATATCATGCAATTCTGAATTTATATCTCACAATTCTGACTTTATATCTCACAATTCTGACTATATCTCACAATTCTGACTTTATATCTCTCAATTCTGACTATATCTCACAATTCTGACTTTATATCATGCAATTCTGAATTTATATCTCACAATTCTGACTTTATATCTCTCAATTCTGACTATATCTCACAATTCTGACTTTATATCTCTCAATTCTGACTATATCTCACAATTCTGACTTTATATCTCACAATTCTGACTTTATATCTCTCAATTCTGACTATATCTCACAATTCTGACTTTATATCTCTCAATTCTGACTATATCTCACAATTCTGACTTTATATCTCACAATTCTGACTTTATATCTCTCAATTCTGACTATATCTCACAATTCTGACTTTATATCTCTCAATTCTGACTATATCTCACAATTCTGACTTTATATCTCACAATTCTGACTTTATATCTCTCAATTCTGACTTTATATCATGCAATTCTGAATTTATATCTCACAATTCTGACTTTATATCTCTCAATTCTGACTATATCTCACAATTCTGACTTTATATCTCTCAATTCTGACTATATCTCACAATTCTGACTTTATATCTCACAATTCTGACTTTATATCTCTCAATTCTGACTATATCTCACAATTCTGACTTTATATCTCTCAATTCTGACTATATCTCACAATTCTGACTTTATATCTCACAATTCTGACTTTATATCTCTCCATTCTGACTTTATATCATGCAATTCTGAATTTATATCTCACAATTCTGACTTTATATCTCTCAATTCTGACTATATCTCACAATTCTGACTTTATATCTCTCAATTCTGACTTTATATCTCTCAATTCTGACTATATCTCACAATTCTGACTTTATATCTCACAATTCTGACTTTATATCTCTCAATTCTGACTATATCTCACAATTCTGACTTTATATCTCTCAATTCTGACTATATCTCACAATTCTGACTTTATATCTCACAATTCTGACTTTATATCTCTCAATTCTGACTTTATATCATGCAATTCTGAATTTATATCTCACAATTCTGACTTTATATCTCACAATTTTGACTTTATATCTCACAATTCTGACTTTATATCTCTCAATTCTGACTTTATATCATGCAATTCTGAATTTATATCTCGCAATTCTGACTTTATATCTCGCAATTCTGACTTTATATCTCACAATTCTGACTTTATATCTATCTCGCAATTCTGACTTTATATCTCGCAATTCTGACTTTATATCTCGCAATTCTGACTATATCTCACAATTCTGACTTATAATCTCACAATTATCAGGCAATTCTGACTTTATATCTCACAATTCTGACTTTATATCTCACAATTCTGACTTTATATCTATCTCGCAATTCTGACTTTATATCTCGCAATTCTGACTTTATATCTCTCAATTCTGACTTTATATCTCGCAATTCTGACTTTATATCTCGCAATTCTGACTATATCTCACAATTCTGACTTATAATCTCACAATTATCAGGCAATTCTGACTTTATATCACGCAATTCTGACTTTATATCTCACAATTCTGACTTTATATCTCACAATTCTGACTTTATATCTCTCAATTCTGACTTTATATCACACAATTCTGACTTTATATCCCACAATTCTGACTTTATATCCCACAATTCTGACTTTATATCAGGCAATTCTGACTTTATATCTCGCAATTCTGACTTTATATCACACAATTCTGACTTTATATCACACAATTCTGACTTTATATCAGGCAATTCTGACTTTATATCTCACAATTCTGACTTTATATCCCACAATTCTGACTTTATATCAGGCAATTCTGACTTTATATCTCACAATTCTGACTTTATATCACACAATTCTGACTTTATATCACACAATTCTGACTTTATATCAGGCAATTCTGACTTTATATCTCACAATTCTGACTTTATATCCCACAATTCTGACTTTATATCACACAATTCTGACTATATCTCACAATTCTGACTTTATATCTCTCAATTCTGACTTTATATCTCTCAATTCTGACTATATCTCACAATTCTGACTTTATATCTCACAATTCTGACTTTATATCTCTCAATTCTGACTATATCTCACAATTCTGACTTTATATCTCTCAATTCTGACTATATCTCACAATTCTGACTTTATATCTCACAATTCTGACTTTATATCTCTCAATTCTGACTTTATATCATGCAATTCTGAATTTATATCTCACAATTCTGACTTTATATCTCACAATTTTGACTTTATATCTCACAATTCTGACTTTATATCTCTCAATTCTGACTTTATATCATGCAATTCTGAATTTATATCTCGCAATTCTGACTTTATATCTCGCAATTCTGACTTTATATCTCACAATTCTGACTTTATATCTATCTCGCAATTCTGACTTTATATCTCGCAATTCTGACTTTATATCTCGCAATTCTGACTATATCTCACAATTCTGACTTATAATCTCACAATTATCAGGCAATTCTGACTTTATATCTCACAATTCTGACTTTATATCTCACAATTCTGACTTTATATCTATCTCGCAATTCTGACTTTATATCTCGCAATTCTGACTTTATATCTCTCAATTCTGACTTTATATCTCGCAATTCTGACTTTATATCTCGCAATTCTGACTATATCTCACAATTCTGACTTATAATCTCACAATTATCAGGCAATTCTGACTTTATATCACGCAATTCTGACTTTATATCTCACAATTCTGACTTTATATCTCACAATTCTGACTTTATATCTCTCAATTCTGACTTTATATCACACAATTCTGACTTTATATCCCACAATTCTGACTTTATATCAGGCAATTCTGACTTTATATCTCGCAATTCTGACTTTATATCACACAATTCTGACTTTAAATCACACAATTCTGACTTTATATCAGGCAATTCTGACTTTATATCTCACAATTCTGACTTTATATCCCACAATTCTGACTTTATATCAGGCAATTCTGACTTTATATCTCACAATTCTGACTTTATATCACACAATTCTGACTTTATATCACACAATTCTGACTTTATATCAGGCAATTCTGACTTTATATCTCACAATTCTGACTTTATATCCCACAATTCTGACTTTATATCACACAATTCTGACTTTATATCGCAATTCTGACTTTATATCTCACAATTCTGACTTTATATCCCACAATTCTGACTTTATATCACACAATTCTGACTTTATATCACACAATTCTGACTTTATATCAGGCAGTTCTGACTTTATATCTCACAATTCTGACTTTATATCCCACAATTCTGACTTTATATCAGGCAATTCTGACTTTATATCTCACAATTCTGACTTTATATCCCACAATTCTGACTTTATATCAGGCAATTCTGACTTTATATCTCACAATTCTGACTTTATATCCCACAATTCTGACTTTATATCACACAATTCTGACTTTATATCGCAATTCTGACTTTATATCTCACAATTCTGACTTTATATCCCACAATTCTGACTTTATATCACACAATTCTGACTTTATATCACACAATTCTGACTTTATATCACACAATTCTGACTTTATATCAGGCAATTCTGACTTTATATCTCACAATTCTGACTTTATATCCCACAATTCTGACTTTATATCACACAATTCTGACTTTATATCAGGCAATTCTGACTTTATATCTCACAATTCTGACTTTATATCTCACAATTCTGACTTTATATCTCACAATTCTGACTTTATATCACACAATTCTGACTTTATATCTCGCAATTCTGACTTTATATCTCACAATTCTGACTTTATATCACACAATTCTGACTTTATATCTCACAATTCTGACTTTATATCTCACAATTCTGACTTTATATCACACAATTCTGACTTTATATCTCACAATTCTGACTTTATATCCCGCAATTCTGACTTTATATCATGCAATTCTGAATTTATATCTCACAATTCTGACTTTATATCTATCTCGCAATTCTGACTTTATATCTCGCAATTCTGACTTTATATCTCACAATTCTGACTTTATATCTATCTCGCAATTCTGACTTTATATCTCGCAATTCTGACTTTATATCTCTCAATTCTGACTATATCTCACAATTCTGACTTATAATCTCACAATTATCAGGCAATTCTGACTATATATCTCACAATTCTGACTTTATATCTCACAATTCTGACTTTATATCTATCTCGCAATTCTGACTTTATATCTCACAATTCTGACTTTATATCTCTCAATTCTGACTATATCTCACAATTCTGACTTTATATCTCTCAATTCTGACTATATCTCACAATTCTGACTTTATATCTCACAATTCTGACTTTATATCTCTCAATTCTGACTTTATATCATGCAATTCTGAATTTATATCTCACAATTCTGACTTTATATCTCACAATTCTGACTTTATATCTATCTCGCAATTCTGACTTTATATCTCGCAATTCTGACTTTATATCTCGCAATTCTGACTATATCTCACAATTCTGACTTATAATCTCACAATTATCAGGCAATTCTGACTTTATATCTCACAATTCTGACTTTATATCTCACAATTCTGACTTTATATCTATCTCGCAATTCTGACTTTATATCTCGCAATTCTGACTTTATATCTCGCAATTCTGACTTTATATCTCGCAATTCTGACTTTATATCTCGCAATTCTGACTTTATATCTCGCAATTCTGACTATATCTCACAATTCTGACTTATAATCTCACAATTATCAGGCAATTCTGACTTTATATCACGCAATTCTGACTTTATATCTCACAATTCTGACTTTATATCTCACAATTCTGACTTTATATCACACAATTCTGACTTTATATCACACAATTCTGACTTTATATCTCACAATTCTGACTTTATATCAGGCAATTCTGACTTTATATCTCACAATTCTGACTTTATATCCCACAATTCTGACTTTATATCCCACAATTCTGACTTTATATCAGGCAATTCTGACTTTATATCTCGCAATTCTGACTTTATATCACACAATTCTGACTTTATATCACACAATTCTGACTTTATATCCCACAATTCTGACTTTATATCAGGCAATTCTGACTTTATATATCTCGCAATTCTGACTTTATATCACACAATTCTGACTTTATATCACACAATTCTGACTTTATATCAGGCAATTCTGACTTTATATCTCACAATTCTGACTTTATATCCCACAATTCTGACTTTATATCCCACAATTCTGACTTTATATCTCTCAATTCTGACTTTATATCCCACAATTCTGACTTTATATCCCACAATTCTGACTTTATATCAGGCAATTCTGACTTTATATCTCGCAATTCTGACTTTATATCACACAATTCTGACTTTATATCACACAATTCTGACTTTATATCAGGCAATTCTGACTTTATATCTCACAATTCTGACTTTATATCCCACAATTCTGACTTTATATCAGGCAATTCTGACTTTATATCTCACAATTCTGACTTTATATCACACAATTCTGACTTTATATCACACAATTCTGACTTTATATCACACAATTCTGACTTTATATCAGGCAATTCTGACTTTATATCTCACAATTCTGACTTTATATCACACAATTCTGACTTTATATCTCGCAATTCTGACTTTATATCTCACAATTCTGACTTTATATCACACAATTCTGACTTTATATCTCACAATTCTGACTTTATATCCCGCAATTCTGACTTTATATCAGGCAATTCTGACTTTATATCACACAATTCTGACTTTATATCAGGCAATTCTGACTTTATATCGCACAATTCTGACTTTATATCTCACAATTCTGACTTTATATCTCACAATTCTGACTTTATATCACACAATTCTGACTTTATATCTCACAATTCTGACTTTATATCCCGCAATTCTGACTTTATATCTCACAATTCTGACTTTATATCGCAATTCTAACTTTATATCTCACAATTCTGACTTTACATCGCAATTCTGACTTTATATCTCACAATTCTGACTTTATATCACACAATTCTGACTTTATATCTCACAATTCTGACTTTATATCACACAATTCTGACTTTATATCTCACAATTCTGACTTTATATCCCGCAATTCTGACTTTATATCTCACAATTCTGACTTTATATCGCAATTCTGACTTTATATCTCACAATTCTGACTTTATATCGCAATTCTGACTTTATATCTCACAATTCTGACTTTATATCGCAATTCTGACTTTATATCTCACAATTCTGACTTTATATCACGCAATTCTGACTTTATATCTCACAATTCTGACTTTATATCGCAATTCTGACTTTATATCTCACAATTCTGACTTTATATCGCAATTCTGACTTTATATCTCACAATTCTGACTTTATATCGCAATTCTGACTTCATTCACAATTCTGACTTTATATCACACAATTCTGACTTTATATCACGCAATTCTGACTTCATTCACAATTCTGACTTTATATCACACAATTCTGACTTTATATCTCGCAATTCTGACTTTATATCGCAATTCTGACTTCATTCACAATTCTGACTTTATATCACACAATTCTGACTTTATATCACGCAATTCTGACTTAATATCTCACAATTCTGACTTTATATCGCAATTCTGACTTTATATCTCGCAATTCTGACTTCATTCACAATTCTGACTTTATATCACACAATTCTGACTTTATATCACAATTCTGACTATATCACACAATTCTGACTTTATATCGCAATTCTGACTTTATATCTCGCAATTCTGACTTTATATCACAATTCTGACTTTATATCACACAATTCTGACTTTATATCACACAATTCTGACTTTATATCTCGCAATTCTGACTTTATATCTCACAATTCTGACTTTATATCGCAATTCTGACTTTATATCACAATTCTGACTTTATATCACACAATTCTGACTTTATATCTCACAATTCTGACTATATATCGCAATTCTGACTTTATATCTCACAATTCTGACTTTATATCGCAATTCTGACTTCATTCACAATTCTGACTTTATATCACACAATTCTGACTTTATATCTCGCAATTCTGACTTTATATCGCAATTCTGACTTCATTCACAATTCTGACTTTATATCACACAATTCTGACTTTATATCACGCAATTCTGACTTAATATCTCACAATTCTGACTTTATATCGCAATTCTGACTTTATATCTCGCAATTCTGACTTCATTCACAATTCTGACTTTATATCACACAATTCTGACTTTATATCACAATTCTGACTATATCACACAATTCTGACTTTATATCGCAATTCTGACTTTATATCTCGCAATTCTGACTTTATATCACAATTCTGACTTTATATCACACAATTCTGACTTTATATCACACAATTCTGACTTTATATCTCGCAATTCTGACTTTATATCTCACAATTCTGACTTTATATCGCAATTCTGACTTTATATCACAATTCTGACTTTATATCACACAATTCTGACTTTATATCTCACAATTCTGACTATATATCGCAATTCTGACTTTATATCACACAATTCTGACTTTATATCACACAATTCTGACTTTATATCTCGCAATTCTGACTTTATATCACACAATTCTGACTTTATATCACACAATTCTGACTTTATATCACAATTCTGACTTTATATCCCGCAATTCTGACTTTATATCACACAATTCTGACTTTATATCACACAATTCTGACTTTATATCACACAATTCTGACTTTATATCACGCAATTCTGACTTTTTATCACGCAATTCTGACTTTATATCTCACAATTCTGACTTTATATCTCACAATTCTGACTTTATATCTCGCAATTCTGACTATCACACAATTCTGACTTTATATCACACAATTCTGACTTTATATCACACAATTCTGACTTTATATCACACAATTCTGACTTTATATCACGCAATTCTGACTTTATATCACGCAATTCTGACTTTATATCACACAATTCTGACTTTATATCACACAATTCTGACTTTATATCACACAATTCTGACTTTATATCACGCAATTCTGACTTTATATCACGCAATTCTGACTTTATATCACAATTCTGACTATATCACACAATTCTGACTTTATATCACGCAATTCTGACTTTATATCACGCAATTCTGACTTTATATCTCACAATTCTGACTTTATATCTATCTCGCAATTCTGACTTTATATCTCGCAATTCTGACTTTATATCTCGCAATTCTGACTATATCTCACAATTCTGACTTATAATCTCACAATTATCAGGCAATTCTGACTTTATATCTCACAATTCTGACTTTATATCTCACAATTCTGACTTTATATCTATCTCGCAATTCTGACTTTATATCTCGCAATTCTGACTTTATATCTCGCAATTCTGACTTTATATCTCGCAATTCTGACTTTATATCTCGCAATTCTGACTTTATATCTCGCAATTCTGACTATATCTCACAATTCTGACTTATAATCTCACAATTATCAGGCAATTCTGACTTTATATCACGCAATTCTGACTTTATATCTCACAATTCTGACTTTATATCTCACAATTCTGACTTTATATCACACAATTCTGACTTTATATCACACAATTCTGACTTTATATCTCACAATTCTGACTTTATATCAGGCAATTCTGACTTTATATCTCACAATTCTGACTTTATATCCCACAATTCTGACTTTATATCCCACAATTCTGACTTTATATCAGGCAATTCTGACTTTATATCTCGCAATTCTGACTTTATATCACACAATTCTGACTTTATATCACACAATTCTGACTTTATATCCCACAATTCTGACTTTATATCAGGCAATTCTGACTTTATATATCTCGCAATTCTGACTTTATATCACACAATTCTGACTTTATATCACACAATTCTGACTTTATATCAGGCAATTCTGACTTTATATCTCACAATTCTGACTTTATATCCCACAATTCTGACTTTATATCCCACAATTCTGACTTTATATCTCTCAATTCTGACTTTATATCCCACAATTCTGACTTTATATCCCACAATTCTGACTTTATATCAGGCAATTCTGACTTTATATCTCGCAATTCTGACTTTATATCACACAATTCTGACTTTATATCACACAATTCTGACTTTATATCAGGCAATTCTGACTTTATATCTCACAATTCTGACTTTATATCCCACAATTCTGACTTTATATCAGGCAATTCTGACTTTATATCTCACAATTCTGACTTTATATCACACAATTCTGACTTTATATCACACAATTCTGACTTTATATCACACAATTCTGACTTTATATCAGGCAATTCTGACTTTATATCTCACAATTCTGACTTTATATCACACAATTCTGACTTTATATCTCGCAATTCTGACTTTATATCTCACAATTCTGACTTTATATCACACAATTCTGACTTTATATCTCACAATTCTGACTTTATATCCCGCAATTCTGACTTTATATCAGGCAATTCTGACTTTATATCACACAATTCTGACTTTATATCAGGCAATTCTGACTTTATATCGCACAATTCTGACTTTATATCTCACAATTCTGACTTTATATCTCACAATTCTGACTTTATATCACACAATTCTGACTTTATATCACGCAATTCTGACTTTATATCTCACAATTCTGACTTTATATCACGCAATTCTGACTTTATATCTCACAATTCTGACTTTATATCGCAATTCTGACTTTATATCTCACAATTCTGACTTTATATCGCAATTCTGACTTTATATCTCACAATTCTGACTTTATATCGCAATTCTGACTTCATTCACAATTCTGACTTTATATCACACAATTCTGACTTTATATCACGCAATTCTGACTTCATTCACAATTCTGACTTTATATCACACAATTCTGACTTTATATCTCGCAATTCTGACTTTATATCGCAATTCTGACTTCATTCACAATTCTGACTTTATATCACACAATTCTGACTTTATATCACGCAATTCTGACTTAATATCTCACAATTCTGACTTTATATCGCAATTCTGACTTTATATCTCGCAATTCTGACTTCATTCACAATTCTGACTTTATATCACACAATTCTGACTTTATATCACAATTCTGACTATATCACACAATTCTGACTTTATATCGCAATTCTGACTTTATATCTCGCAATTCTGACTTTATATCACAATTCTGACTTTATATCACACAATTCTGACTTTATATCACACAATTCTGACTTTATATCTCGCAATTCTGACTTTATATCTCACAATTCTGACTTTATATCGCAATTCTGACTTTATATCACAATTCTGACTTTATATCACACAATTCTGACTTTATATCTCACAATTCTGACTATATATCGCAATTCTGACTTTATATCTCACAATTCTGACTTTATATCGCAATTCTGACTTCATTCACAATTCTGACTTTATATCACACAATTCTGACTTTATATCTCGCAATTCTGACTTTATATCGCAATTCTGACTTCATTCACAATTCTGACTTTATATCACACAATTCTGACTTTATATCACGCAATTCTGACTTAATATCTCACAATTCTGACTTTATATCGCAATTCTGACTTTATATCTCGCAATTCTGACTTCATTCACAATTCTGACTTTATATCACACAATTCTGACTTTATATCCCACAATTCTGACTTTATATCAGGCAATTCTGACTTTATATCTCGCAATTCTGACTTTATATCTCGCAATTCTGACTTTATATCTCGCAATTCTGACTATATCTCACAATTCTGACTTATAATCTCACAATTATCAGGCAATTCTGACTTTATATCACGCAATTCTGACTTTATATCTCACAATTCTGACTTTATATCTCACAATTCTGACTTTATATCACACAATTCTGACTTTATATCACACAATTCTGACTTTATATCTCACAATTCTGACTTTATATCAGGCAATTCTGACTTTATATCTCACAATTCTGACTTTATATCCCACAATTCTGACTTTATATCCCACAATTCTGACTTTATATCAGGCAATTCTGACTTTATATCTCGCAATTCTGACTTTATATCACACAATTCTGACTTTATATCACACAATTCTGACTTTATATCCCACAATTCTGACTTTATATCAGGCAATTCTGACTTTATATATCTCGCAATTCTGACTTTATATCACACAATTCTGACTTTATATCACACAATTCTGACTTTATATCAGGCAATTCTGACTTTATATCTCACAATTCTGACTTTATATCCCACAATTCTGACTTTATATCCCACAATTCTGACTTTATATCTCTCAATTCTGACTTTATATCCCACAATTCTGACTTTATATCCCACAATTCTGACTTTATATCAGGCAATTCTGACTTTATATCTCGCAATTCTGACTTTATATCACACAATTCTGACTTTATATCACACAATTCTGACTTTATATCAGGCAATTCTGACTTTATATCTCACAATTCTGACTTTATATCCCACAATTCTGACTTTATATCAGGCAATTCTGACTTTATATCTCACAATTCTGACTTTATATCACACAATTCTGACTTTATATCACACAATTCTGACTTTATATCACACAATTCTGACTTTATATCAGGCAATTCTGACTTTATATCTCACAATTCTGACTTTATATCACACAATTCTGACTTTATATCTCGCAATTCTGACTTTATATCTCACAATTCTGACTTTATATCACACAATTCTGACTTTATATCTCACAATTCTGACTTTATATCCCGCAATTCTGACTTTATATCAGGCAATTCTGACTTTATATCACACAATTCTGACTTTATATCAGGCAATTCTGACTTTATATCGCACAATTCTGACTTTATATCTCACAATTCTGACTTTATATCTCACAATTCTGACTTTATATCACACAATTCTGACTTTATATCTCACAATTCTGACTTTATATCCCGCAATTCTGACTTTATATCTCACAATTCTGACTTTATATCGCAATTCTAACTTTATATCTCACAATTCTGACTTTATATCGCAATTCTGACTTTATATCTCACAATTCTGACTTTATATCACACAATTCTGACTTTATATCTCACAATTCTGACTTTATATCACACAATTCTGACTTTATATCTCACAATTCTGACTTTATATCCCGCAATTCTGACTTTATATCTCACAATTCTGACTTTATATCGCAATTCTGACTTTATATCTCACAATTCTGACTTTATATCGCAATTCTGACTTTATATCTCACAATTCTGACTTTATATCGCAATTCTGACTTTATATCTCACAATTCTGACTTTATATCGCAATTCTGACTTTATATCTCACAATTCTGACTTTATATCACGCAATTCTGACTTTATATCTCACAATTCTGACTTTATATCGCAATTCTGACTTTATATCTCACAATTCTGACTTTATATCGCAATTCTGACTTTATATCTCACAATTCTGACTTTATATCGCAATTCTGACTTCATTCACAATTCTGACTTTATATCACACAATTCTGACTTTATATCACGCAATTCTGACTTCATTCACAATTCTGACTTTATATCACACAATTCTGACTTTATATCTCGCAATTCTGACTTTATATCGCAATTCTGACTTCATTCACAATTCTGACTTTATATCACACAATTCTGACTTTATATCACGCAATTCTGACTTAATATCTCACAATTCTGACTTTATATCGCAATTCTGACTTTATATCTCGCAATTCTGACTTCATTCACAATTCTGACTTTATATCACACAATTCTGACTTTATATCACAATTCTGACTATATCACACAATTCTGACTTTATATCGCAATTCTGACTTTATATCTCGCAATTCTGACTTTATATCACAATTCTGACTTTATATCACACAATTCTGACTTTATATCACACAATTCTGACTTTATATCTCGCAATTCTGACTTTATATCTCACAATTCTGACTTTATATCGCAATTCTGACTTTATATCACAATTCTGACTTTATATCACACAATTCTGACTTTATATCTCACAATTCTGACTATATATCGCAATTCTGACTTTATATCTCACAATTCTGACTTTATATCGCAATTCTGACTTCATTCACAATTCTGACTTTATATCACACAATTCTGACTTTATATCTCGCAATTCTGACTTTATATCGCAATTCTGACTTCATTCACAATTCTGACTTTATATCACACAATTCTGACTTTATATCACGCAATTCTGACTTAATATCTCACAATTCTGACTTTATATCGCAATTCTGACTTTATATCTCGCAATTCTGACTTCATTCACAATTCTGACTTTATATCACACAATTCTGACTTTATATCCCACAATTCTGACTTTATATCAGGCAATTCTGACTTTATATCTCGCAATTCTGACTTTATATCTCGCAATTCTGACTTTATATCTCGCAATTCTGACTATATCTCACAATTCTGACTTATAATCTCACAATTATCAGGCAATTCTGACTTTATATCACGCAATTCTGACTTTATATCTCACAATTCTGACTTTATATCTCACAATTCTGACTTTATATCACACAATTCTGACTTTATATCACACAATTCTGACTTTATATCTCACAATTCTGACTTTATATCAGGCAATTCTGACTTTATATCTCACAATTCTGACTTTATATCCCACAATTCTGACTTTATATCAGGCAATTCTGACTTTATATCTCGCAATTCTGACTTTATATCAGGCAATTCTGACTTTATATCTCACAATTCTGACTTTATATCCCACAATTCTGACTTTATATCCCACAATTCTGACTTTATATCAGGCAATTCTGACTTTATATCACACAATTCTGACTTTATATCAGGCAATTCTGACTTTATATCGCACAATTCTGACTTTATATCTCACAATTCTGACTTTATATCTCACAATTCTGACTTTATATCACACAATTCTGACTTTATATCACACAATTCTGACTTTATATCTCACAATTCTGACTTTATATCAGGCAATTCTGACTTTATATCTCACAATTCTGACTTTATATCCCACAATTCTGACTTTATATCCCACAATTCTGACTTTATATCAGGCAATTCTGACTTTATATCTCGCAATTCTGACTTTATATCTCACAATTCTGACTTTATATCACAATTCTGACTTTATATCACACAATTCTGACTTTATATCTCACAATTCTGACTATATATCGCAATTCTGACTTTATATCTCACAATTCTGACTTTATATCGCAATTCTGACTTCATTCACAATTCTGACTTTATATCACACAATTCTGACTTTATATCTCGCAATTCTGACTTTATATCGCAATTCTGACTTCATTCACAATTCTGACTTTATATCACACAATTCTGACTTTATATCACGCAATTCTGACTTAATATCTCACAATTCTGACTTTATATCGCAATTCTGACTTTATATCTCGCAATTCTGACTTCATTCACAATTCTGACTTTATATCACACAATTCTGACTTTATATCCCACAATTCTGACTTTATATCAGGCAATTCTGACTTTATATCTCGCAATTCTGACTTTATATCTCGCAATTCTGACTTTATATCTCGCAATTCTGACTATATCTCACAATTCTGACTTATAATCTCACAATTATCAGGCAATTCTGACTTTATATCACGCAATTCTGACTTTATATCTCACAATTCTGACTTTATATCTCACAATTCTGACTTTATATCACACAATTCTGACTTTATATCACACAATTCTGACTTTATATCTCACAATTCTGACTTTATATCAGGCAATTCTGACTTTATATCTCACAATTCTGACTTTATATCCCACAATTCTGACTTTATATCCCACAATTCTGACTTTATATCAGGCAATTCTGACTTTATATCTCACAATTCTGACTTTATATCCCACAATTCTGACTTTATATCCCACAATTCTGACTTTATATCTCTCAATTCTGACTTTATATCCCACAATTCTGACTTTATATCCCACAATTCTGACTTTATATCAGGCAATTCTGACTTTATATCTCGCAATTCTGACTTTATATCACACAATTCTGACTTTATATCACACAATTCTGACTTTATATCAGGCAATTCTGACTTTATATCTCACAATTCTGACTTTATATCCCACAATTCTGACTTTATATCAGGCAATTCTGACTTTATATCTCACAATTCTGACTTTATATCACACAATTCTGACTTTATATCACACAATTCTGACTTTATATCACACAATTCTGACTTTATATCAGGCAATTCTGACTTTATATCACACAATTCTGACTTTATATCAGGCAATTCTGACTTTATATCGCACAATTCTGACTTTATATCTCACAATTCTGACTTTATATCTCACAATTCTGACTTTATATCTCGCAATTCTGACTTTATATCTCACAATTCTGACTTTATATCGCAATTCTGACTTTATATCACAATTCTGACTTTATATCACACAATTCTGACTTTATATCGCAATTCTGACTTTATATCACAATTCTGACTTTATATCACACAATTCTGACTTTATATCTCACAATTCTGACTATATATCGCAATTCTGACTTTATATCTCACAATTCTGACTTTATATCGCAATTCTGACTTTATATCACACAATTCTGACTTTATATCTCACAATTCTGACTATATATCGCAATTCTGACTTTATATCTCACAATTCTGACTTTATATCGCAATTCTGACTTCATTCACAATTCTGACTTTATATCTCACAATTCTGACTTTATATCACACAATTCTGACTTTATATCACACAATTCTGACTTTATATCACACAATTCTGACTTTATATCAGGCAATTCTGACTTTATATCTCACAATTCTGACTTTATATCCCACAATTCTGACTTTATATCCCACAATTCTGACTTTATATCTCTCAATTCTGACTTTATATCCCACAATTCTGACTTTATATCCCACAATTCTGACTTTATATCAGGCAATTCTGACTTTATATCTCGCAATTCTGACTTTATATCACACAATTCTGACTTTATATCACACAATTCTGACTTTATATCAGGCAATTCTGACTTTATATCTCACAATTCTGACTTTATATCCCACAATTCTGACTTTATATCAGGCAATTCTGACTTTATATCTCACAATTCTGACTTTATATCACACAATTCTGACTTTATATCACACAATTCTGACTTTATATCACACAATTCTGACTTTATATCAGGCAATTCTGACTTTATATCTCACAATTCTGACTTTATATCACACAATTCTGACTTTATATCTCGCAATTCTGACTTTATATCTCACAATTCTGACTTTATATCACACAATTCTGACTTTATATCTCACAATTCTGACTTTATATCCCGCAATTCTGACTTTATATCAGGCAATTCTGACTTTATATCACACAATTCTGACTTTATATCAGGCAATTCTGACTTTATATCGCACAATTCTGACTTTATATCTCACAATTCTGACTTTATATCTCACAATTCTGACTTTATATCTCGCAATTCTGACTTTATATCTCACAATTCTGACTTTATATCGCAATTCTGACTTTATATCACAATTCTGACTTTATATCACACAATTCTGACTTTATATCGCAATTCTGACTTTATATCACAATTCTGACTTTATATCACACAATTCTGACTTTATATCTCACAATTCTGACTATATATCGCAATTCTGACTTTATATCTCACAATTCTGACTTTATATCACAATTCTGACTTTATATCACACAATTCTGACTTTATATCTCACAATTCTGACTATATATCGCAATTCTGACTTTATATCTCACAATTCTGACTTTATATCGCAATTCTGACTTCATTCACAATTCTGACTTTATATCACACAATTCTGACTTTATATCTCGCAATTCTGACTTTATATCGCAATTCTGACTTCATTCACAATTCTGACTTTATATCACACAATTCTGACTTTATATCACGCAATTCTGACTTAATATCTCACAATTCTGACTTTATATCGCAATTCTGACTTTATATCTCGCAATTCTGACTTCATTCACAATTCTGACTTTATATCACACAATTCTGACTTTATATCCCACAATTCTGACTTTATATCAGGCAATTCTGACTTTATATCTCGCAATTCTGACTTTATATCTCGCAATTCTGACTTTATATCTCGCAATTCTGACTTTATATCTCGCAATTCTGACTATATCTCACAATTCTGACTTATAATCTCACAATTATCAGGCAATTCTGACTTTATATCACGCAATTCTGACTTTATATCTCACAATTCTGACTTTATATCTCACAATTCTGACTTTATATCACACAATTCTGACTTTATATCACACAATTCTGACTTTATATCTCACAATTCTGACTTTATATCAGGCAATTCTGACTTTATATCTCACAATTCTGACTTTATATCCCACAATTCTGACTTTATATCCCACAATTCTGACTTTATATCAGGCAATTCTGACTTTATATCTCGCAATTCTGACTTTATATCTCACAATTCTGACTTTATATCACAATTCTGACTTTATATCACACAATTCTGACTTTATATCTCACAATTCTGACTATATATCGCAATTCTGACTTTATATCTCACAATTCTGACTTTATATCGCAATTCTGACTTCATTCACAATTCTGACTTTATATCACACAATTCTGACTTTATATCTCGCAATTCTGACTTTATATCGCAATTCTGACTTCATTCACAATTCTGACTTTATATCACACAATTCTGACTTTATATCACGCAATTCTGACTTAATATCTCACAATTCTGACTTTATATCGCAATTCTGACTTTATATCTCGCAATTCTGACTTCATTCACAATTCTGACTTTATATCACACAATTCTGACTTTATATCCCACAATTCTGACTTTATATCAGGCAATTCTGACTTTATATCTCGCAATTCTGACTTTATATCTCGCAATTCTGACTTTATATCTCGCAATTCTGACTATATCTCACAATTCTGACTTATAATCTCACAATTATCAGGCAATTCTGACTTTATATCACGCAATTCTGACTTTATATCTCACAATTCTGACTTTATATCTCACAATTCTGACTTTATATCACACAATTCTGACTTTATATCACACAATTCTGACTTTATATCTCACAATTCTGACTTTATATCAGGCAATTCTGACTTTATATCTCACAATTCTGACTTTATATCCCACAATTCTGACTTTATATCCCACAATTCTGACTTTATATCAGGCAATTCTGACTTTATATCTCGCAATTCTGACTTTATATCACACAATTCTGACTTTATATCACACAATTCTGACTTTATATCCCACAATTCTGACTTTATATCAGGCAATTCTGACTTTATATATCTCGCAATTCTGACTTTATATCACACAATTCTGACTTTATATCACACAATTCTGACTTTATATCAGGCAATTCTGACTTTATATCTCACAATTCTGACTTTATATCCCACAATTCTGACTTTATATCCCACAATTCTGACTTTATATCTCTCAATTCTGACTTTATATCCCACAATTCTGACTTTATATCCCACAATTCTGACTTTATATCAGGCAATTCTGACTTTATATCTCGCAATTCTGACTTTATATCACACAATTCTGACTTTATATCACACAATTCTGACTTTATATCAGGCAATTCTGACTTTATATCTCACAATTCTGACTTTATATCCCACAATTCTGACTTTATATCAGGCAATTCTGACTTTATATCTCACAATTCTGACTTTATATCACACAATTCTGACTTTATATCACACAATTCTGACTTTATATCACACAATTCTGACTTTATATCAGGCAATTCTGACTTTATATCTCACAATTCTGACTTTATATCACACAATTCTGACTTTATATCTCGCAATTCTGACTTTATATCTCACAATTCTGACTTTATATCACACAATTCTGACTTTATATCTCACAATTCTGACTTTATATCCCGCAATTCTGACTTTATATCAGGCAATTCTGACTTTATATCACACAATTCTGACTTTATATCAGGCAATTCTGACTTTATATCGCACAATTCTGACTTTATATCTCACAATTCTGACTTTATATCTCACAATTCTGACTTTATATCACACAATTCTGACTTTATATCTCACAATTCTGACTTTATATCCCGCAATTCTGACTTTATATCTCACAATTCTGACTTTATATCGCAATTCTAACTTTATATCTCACAATTCTGACTTTATATCGCAATTCTGACTTTATATCTCACAATTCTGACTTTATATCACACAATTCTGACTTTATATCTCACAATTCTGACTTTATATCACACAATTCTGACTTTATATCTCACAATTCTGACTTTATATCCCGCAATTCTGACTTTATATCTCACAATTCTGACTTTATATCGCAATTCTGACTTTATATCTCACAATTCTGACTTTATATCGCAATTCTGACTTTATATCTCACAATTCTGACTTTATATCGCAATTCTGACTTTATATCTCACAATTCTGACTTTATATCGCAATTCTGACTTTATATCTCACAATTCTGACTTTATATCACGCAATTCTGACTTTATATCTCACAATTCTGACTTTATATCGCAATTCTGACTTTATATCTCACAATTCTGACTTTATATCGCAATTCTGACTTTATATCTCACAATTCTGACTTTATATCGCAATTCTGACTTTATATCTCACAATTCTGACTTTATATCGCAATTCTGACTTTATATCTCACAATTCTGACTTTATATCGCAATTCTGACTTTATATCTCACAATTCTGACTTTATATCTCACAATTCTGACTTTATATCTCACAATTCTGACTTTATATCACACAATTCTGACTTTATATCTCACAATTCTGACTTTATATCCCGCAATTCTGACTTTATATCTCACAATTCTGACTTTATATCGCAATTCTGACTTTATATCTCACAATTCTGACTTTATATCGCAATTCTGACTTTATATCTCACAATTCTGACTTTATATCGCAATTCTGACTTTATATCGCAATTCTGACTTTATATCTCACAATTCTGACTTTATATCTCACAATTCTGACTTTATATCGCAATTCTGACTTTATATCTCACAATTCTGACTTTATATCACGCAATTCTGACTTTATATCTGGCAATTCTGACTTTATATCACGCAATTCTGACTTTATATCTCACAATTCTGACTTTATATCACGCAATTCTGACTTTATATCTCACAATTCTGACTTTATATCTTACAATTCTGACTTTATATCACGCAATTCTGACTTTATATCACGCAATTCTGACTTTATATCTCACAATTCTGACTTGATATCTCGCAATTCTGACTTTATATCACGCAATTCTGACTTTATATCTCGCAATTCTGACTTTATATCTCGCAATTCTGACTTTATATCACGCAATTCTGACTTTATATCTCGCAATTCTGACTTTATATCTCACAATTCTGACTTTATATCTCGCAATTCTGACTTTATATCTCGCAATTCTGACTTTATATCTCGCAATTCTGACTTTATATCACGCAATTCTGACTTTATATCTCGCAATTCTGACTTTATATCTCGCAATTCTGACTTTATATCACGCAATTCTGACTTTATATCACGCAATTCTGACTTTATATCTCACAATTCTGACTTTATATCACGCAATTCTGACTTTATATCTGGCAATTCTATAAAGTCAGAATTGTGAGATATAAAGTCAGAATTGCGAGATATAAAGTCAGAATTGCGAGATGTAAACTTGTGAAATAAAAAGTTGCAATTATCTTTTAAAATGTTTTATTGGTGGTAACAAGCCTCCATAGAAATGTGCTTAATTGTCATACAAATAATGTCACAGTGTAACTTGTGAGAGCATTTTCTGGTTTGCCTTAAACAGTAACTCGGTCATCTTTCTTATCTGATTGTTGTGCTGTGCATAATGCCTAGAGAAACACTTGTGCCATTGAATGAAGGGCGAGGGGCCTCTGTGTGGGATGTAGGCATGTTGTCCTTGAACTCATTTTACGCTTGATGTGATGTCTGTCATACTGAAGAGATAAACTCTAGCTCAGTTCTTTAATAGGCATTGGCAAAATTAGGTCAAACTCTATGCAATTAACCACGTTACTTATATAATGTGTGAGAATAAAACCACGTTTTAACCAGGAATTGATAAATGTTAGAAACAGTCTGGAAAATATAATGAGGCCTTTGTCACAGTCAGGCAGTGATTCAGGCATGATTTCATGGGCTCTGGAGCTTAGCATAACTTCATTCAGAGGCTTTTGACTGGTGTGCAGTGATCTGTAATGATGCAAGTGCCCTTGCCTCTCAGTTAGAGCTGCTCTTGTTCAACTGTGAGGTGAAGGTCATTTCAGAAAGTATAGCCTTTGGGTTCAGAGGAGTTGAACATGAAGCTATTCTGATCCAAATCTGAGCACTCAAACCACACATTCAGACTAAAACTAGTATATTTTAAGCATAAATTACAAAACATGTTAGTTACTTTGATTAGTATTTAATTCAAGTTTATGTAAATAGATGTAAGAGTTGTTTTAGAAGCATTTTAATTTTATGTTTTCTCAGCATTGTCAATATGTCACAATTGTAAGCACTTAGTATCTCTGTGTTAGAGAAAGCATAATGATAGTTCTTTGTGTTTTGCTGCTTAATTTATAGGGTCATTGTTCGACTTCCAGGATTTTTTATTTTTCGTTTCTCAGCCATTATGCAGGATCCCAGTCACCCTTAACATTAAACTGCCTCAGTTCACTGTCAAAACTTATTTGGCTGGGGAAGTACAGTTCCACAGTATCCCTTTCAAACATAAAATGAGGCACAATTGAATTTGAAAGCCATTGTTTCCTGGTGTTTTGTTTTTAACCCCTTAACTGTCCCCTTTTTGAGAATAGACATGCAATATCCAAACTTAAAAATGCATTATCCAAACTTAAATGGTTGTAATTCAAGAATGCTTTGGAATATAGAGCTAAGTTTGGCCTTGTTTTAAAGAAGACACTCAGCAGATTATTGCACTTCAAAAAATGAAAGTATGAAAAAGCTATGGAAGTTTAAATATACTGTAAATCAAATGTACTGTACTAAATATTTATTTTTTTTATTTAAAATTTATATTTTACAAAATCATTTTTACTCAAAAATTACTATAAAACCAAAGCCATATATCTAACCAAGTTGTGTTCCAAATTTGAAGTTGATATCACAAAAATTGAAGTTCCTATGAGATTTTTAGGTGCTGTACCAAAAATATCCACTAGGTGTCACCCACATTCAATGACTTTTTTTTATGTGTTCTTCTGAAATTTAATTAAAACATTTCTATCCATATTTTACTTCTATCACAAAACAGCAAACCAAATATGGAACCTTAAGACTCAGACCTTTACAGTGATATGTGTTTTGTCAAGATTAGAAAAGGTTTTGATCAGAGGTGGACAGTAACTAAGTAAATTTACTTGAGTACTGTACTTAAGTACACTTTTTAAGTATTTGCACTTTACTTGAGTATAATTTTTTCAGGAAACTTTGACTTTAACTTCACTACATTTGAAAGACAAATATCATACTTTTTACTCCACTACATTTCTATCGAGGTCCTCAAAGTTGAAAGTCGTTTCTGTAGCAGCTTTGAAAGTCAGTGGATGATTTTTTTCTTCTTTAATTTTTTTTTTTTTTTTGCAGACAGCCTATCAGTAATCACTCTTTAATGGTCATGTGAAGTTTCCCAACATTTTTTGAACACTGATCAGTTTATAGCAAAATGGAATACGGTTCCTCGGCACAGTGTGTGCACCCATGGCCATACTTAGAAAGTATGTTTCAGTTTTCTGAAAAGATTAAAGATTAGTTTTTGGCATACACTTGATGCATGTCTCATAAAATGTTCAAAAATGTAAAGGTCTGGGAGAAAGAGAAGAGTAAACAGTTGGGAGAATATTGGATGTGTATCAGTGTAAAGGGTCAGTGCATTCGGCCTTAAAGTGACAGCAGCTTTGTAAAGAGCTTTGTTACTTTTATACAAGTATTGAAATTAATTTAAGGTAGTCGTATGCTAGCATGTCGGATGGAGCATCACTGACTGGCTTAAACCACCATGATGACATAATGTGCATTTATACAACAATGCAACAATAATAAAATAATGCGTTGACATAAAAAAATGAAATTTACTTTTGATACTTAAGTACTTTTAAAAACAAATACTTCGTTACTTTTACTCAAGTAAAAATCTGTTTTTAGAACTTTCACTTGTAACGGAGTAATATTTGACCAGTAGTACTTTTACTTTTACTCAAGTAATGTACTTTGTCCACCTCTGGTTTTGATTATAAAATAGCTCAAATAAATTTTGTAATATGAAACCTGACACCGCCCACTAGGGGAGGAGCCCGCTAAAAGAATTTAGAGTACCGTTTCCATGGTAAGGCAACATCCAATTTCAAAACGGTTTTCACAGGATAAATTGTGAGTTCATAAGCTTTGGAATGATAATTTTCGATGATTACTAAAATATGTGATATGAAAAAAGTGATAAAAAGAGCACCAAGCATTCAGCTAGCGGGATGGTGACAGTTAAGGGGTTAAAAAACAACAGAGGTAAAATTCAGAATGATGTAATATTTGTGATGCCTCAACTCTGACATTCTAACTTTTAAGTTAAATCAAAGTCACTTTAAGACAAGTCATTTCACTCGGCGGCCATCTTTGAAACGCCTCTCGGGCATGCAAGCGCAGCTCCTATCTCTTTGAATGGGGAAACATCAAATTCTCCAAAACTGTTTGCCAAGCTTACAATTAAATTTCAAATGATTTGAAATCACCAATGAAATCATGATAAAAAAACGTAATTTTTCAGCCTGACAAAGCTAATGCACAGGAACGGTGCTAAACGCGCGTCTCAGAACACTGCCTGTTTCTATAGCAATCAGAGCTTCTAATGTCAGCTGCAGTGACGCGATGACTTTACTAATCAACGATTGGCTCTTTCATTTAGAAGGCGGGGCTTATTCGCCATATTAAGCGTGGCACTTTCTCCCATTCATAAGTGCACCGTCTTCCTATATATAAAGTCTTTGGTTGAATGCGGTTGGATTTAGAATGTTGATAAACAGTACCAGACCAACGCAGACCATTACCAGATTACAGTATGTCACTTCTCAGACATTCCATGACCAGACAAGCGCAGATTCAACATGTTCAATAGGAGAAAACAAGAGCTGACAGATGCCGACAGGACTAACACAGTCACACTGTTTGTGCAGTGTGAATTGGCCTTAAAAGAGACAGTCCACCCAAAAATGAAAATTGATTAGTTTTATCATTTGCTCAACCTCATGTCATTCCAAAAAATACAATGGCCAATAGGAACCAAAACTGTTTGGTTATCAACATTCTTTAAAATATGTTATTTTTTTGTTCAGCAGAAGAAAGAAAGTCATACAAGTTTGGAATTACATGAGGGAGAGTAAATTATGTTTTCATTTTTTTGGGTGGAATATCCTTTTAGGGCCCATTGACACCAAGGATGTTAACTATAAAGTTTTAATAATCGTTCTAATTCTATGAGAACAGTGAATTCCACACCCACAGCTAAAATAATGACAAAGAATAATAATATATTTGGAATCACTTTCAGAACAATTTTTCTCCAGCTCATGAATGATAAAGACATTGACAGCCAATCAGAATCCATCCTGCTTTAAAGAGCATGAGCATTTAAAGGCAGAATATTTAAGATTTTTAGATTAAAATATCCAAAAACCACTAGAACAATGTTATACACTATGTTGTCAAAAGTTTTGGGAGGTCTGCCTTTACATGCACATGAATTTAATGACATCCCATTCTTAATCTGTAGGGTTTAATATGGAGTTGGCCCACCCTGTGCAGCTATAACAGCTTCAACTCTTCTGGGAAGGCTTTCCACAAGGTTTAGGAGTGTGTTTATGGGAATTTTTGACCATTCATTTTCTTTTACACCACGTGGATGGCCATGTGCGTGTGCGTCGCTTACCTGGGGAACACATGGCACCAGGATGCACTATGGGAAGAAGGAAAGCCGGCGGAGGCAGTGTGATGCTTTGGGCAATGTTCTGCTGGGAAACCTTGAGTCCTGCCATCCATGGGGATGTTACTTTGACACGTACCACCTACCTAAGCATTGTTGCAGACCATGTACACCCTTTCATGGAAACAGTATTTCCTGGTGGCTGTGGCCTCTTTCAGCAGGATAATGCGTCCACAAGCAAAAATGGTTTGAGGAATACAACGAGTTTGAGGTGTTGACTTGGTCTCCAAATTCCCCAGATCTCAATCCAATCGAGCATCTGTGGGATGTGCTGAACAAACAAGATCCACGGAGGCCCCACCTCGCAACTTACAGGACTTAAAGGATCTGTTGCTAACATCTTGGTGCCAAATACCACAGCACACCTTCAGGGGTCTAGTGGAGTCCATGCCTTGACGGGTCAGCGCTGTTTTGTCAGCAAAAGGGGGACCAACACAATATTAGGAATGGTCATAATGTTATGCCTAATTGGTGTATATTTACACTGTTGTTTTCCCACAATGATGTCACTTCCTTCATCATGATTCCATTAGGGAACTAAATATGTATTTTTAAACAATAATATCTTATCATTCAGTATTGTCCAATAAAAACAATATTCCCCCAAAAACATAAATTGTTTTTTTAAACAGTTTGATGTAAGAAAGATGAAGAAACACTTGACATAATTCTTAACAAATTGCCAGTTTGGCACTGTGGGAACATCCACTTAAACCAAAGTTCACTTAAAATGAGTTTAATATTTTATCCTATACTGATATATCAGAGTTTGGGACATTAAATGTCACAGTAAAGCGACTGCAGAGTCGCAGCACATTGATGCTCAGAAGAACAGGCTATAAATATGTTTTATTTTTAATTTATGTGGGGAAGAGTGTCCTCGTGACGTTATTTACAGACACGTTGCCAAAAGCCCCATTTCTGTTTTTAGACGAACTCGCTCTTTTCGGCATTAAACTAAAACCATAACTTGAACTTCAAATATGCAGAGTCTACATTGTAGACCTGATCAAACTCATGGACAGCAATGTGGAGTTGTTTGAGACGTTTCAAATCAAACTCTTTGATACAGTTTGTGGATATCTACACCGTATTTTGTGCCAAAATTCGCCCTGATTGCGCACACCTGTCTGTCAGGTTAGGGCAACGGAAGTGAGGTTTGGCCGAAGACTCTGTAGTCTTGTCCGGGACTGCACTTTATTATGGCGACGCTGATTTTTAATTATGGCACGCGTTGTTCCCTATCCAGATCCTTTATGGTTCTCGCGGTTATCGGCCTGTCATTTACATCATGCTACAACTCTGAAAACGAGTCTTTTGAACCCGACGTCTCCCTTCACCATGGTAATATCCTGAGCCCTTTGCTGAAGGCTTTGTCCGAGCGGAACCCTTGGGGAGAATTCACACCACGAGCCAAACCTGACTCCAGATATGTGCGTTACATGAAGAGACTGTATAAACTATCATCCAAATCCGACAGGAGTCACGCGGCCTCTCACCTGTACAACACTGCGCGTCTGATCACGCCTCAGGAGGAGTGTCTCGAGCAAAACCGAGGTATGTTTACAAACTATTTGAATAGATGGGGTTGCGTTATAAATCTGGAACTCACGTTGTTACAGGTTTCGTGTTTAGAATACATTGCCATTCTGTCCTTATACTATATCTGAAATATTGCACAGTGTGCAAGTTATACATGATGGAATACTTGATTACCCACTTACATATTTACCAAAATGTCACATACTGCGTCTGCATGCAATATCACATAGGCTAAATTATAATAGGATTTATAGCTTAGTGAATATCAGCACAGCTTTGGATGTTGTATATATTGATATATTATTGTGTGGTATTAGGTAGTAACTGATTACATGTAATCTTGATTAAGTAATCAGATTCCAAAAATGAGTTCTTGTAATTAGTTGTATTACAATTTAAAATCGTATTTAGACTACAGTTACTTTTTTATTGATTACATGTTATTCTCACAATGGCAGTCAAATATTCATAATTCATTTATTCTCCCTACTACTTATATTTATCTTTTGAATTTTCCTTTCTGAAAACGCCTACTGCTTGTATACGTTCAGAAGGTCTTCCAGGTTTGTGGAATTGCACACACAGACCAGCCACTAGTCATGTGACTATCACTGAAAACCGAGAGCCACACAGCATTTGATCACTGGATTTACAGAAATCATTTCACTTTTAACAAATGTTTTCTAAAACATTGTAGGCTATATCTAATCAGCTCCTGACTAACACATTAATTATGATTTGAATTATCACTCAGTTTCAGTGAGTTACCATCGTAACCATCCATTAATGCCTTTGGAAAGCTTTTGTCTTTCAAACACATTAAACTGAAATGAACATGAAGCCCTGACATAATGTAATATTTAATACATTTCATGTTGGTGATAACAAAGAATGTAATATATTTTCTTTCTTCTTTTGTATTTTTATATCAATATGGTACAAGATTATTCTACTCAAATCCATGTGATAAACAAGTTAGGTCCAACGTAATCTAAAAATAATCCAAAAGTATTCAGATTATATTATTTTAAATATGTAATGTAATGGATTACGTTACTAACTACCATTTTTGTCATGTAATTTGTAATCAGTAACCGATTACAATTTGTAAGTAATCTTCCCAGCTCTGGTAGCAAGTTCGCAACAGCTTGATTGCAAGTGCGATATTGATTTTATACTACGGTTCAAAAAACAAGAAGGTATTAATGAGTAATACGTTTTAGGTCAAATGTATTAAATGCAAAAAAAATAATAGAAAAATTAAGCAGTTTTGAGATGATAACTGGACATGTTTACGCTCTCATTTTCTCCATTGGGATTAAAAAAAAACTCAATAAAGAGATCTAAGCATGAACCAAAACAACCAACTACAAGATAGGCTATTATTACCTTTGTTAAAATCAAAAACGTATTTGAAAGTATGAGCTGAATATAAGACTGTGTCTGCTTAAAGTGATGTCTTCATTTACTCATCTGTCATTCAAAAGACTTTCGTTCTCTTAACCCACTCGATTCATAGAGATTTGTTTAATGATCCTTCTGAATGTTTTTAGGTGCCAGTTTCAGTGGAGGAACAGAAATCTTTTAGGTTTCATTCAAAATTTCTTCAATGGTCTTAAGGGTTAGGAATGAAATGAGCGTGAGTAATGATGACAGAATTTTGGGGTGAACATTTGTGTACAGTGCTGCTTGAAAGTTTGTGAACCCCTTGCAGAATTTGTGAAAATGTGAATAATTTGAACAAAATAAGAGAGATCATACAAAATGCATGTTATTTTTATTTTATTTAGTACTGTCTTAAATAAGATATTTTACATAAGATATTTACATATAGTCCACAAGACAAAAAAATAAATTTATTAAAATGACCCTGTTCAAACGTTTATGAACCCTTGATTTTTAATACTGTGTGTCGTTACCTGGATTGTTTTGTTTTGTGATGGTTGTTCATGAGTCTCTTGTTTGTCCTGAGCAGCTAAACTGCCCAATGTTCCTCAGAAAAATCCTCCAGGTCCTGCAAATTCTTCAGTTTTCCAGCATGTTTTGCACATTTGAACCCTCTCCTGCAGTGACTATGATTTTGAGATCCATCTTTTCACACTGAGGACAATTAAGGGACTCAAACACAACTATTAAAAAAGGTTCAAACATTCACTGATGCTCCTTCTTATTTTGTTTAAATATCTATTTTTTTTTTTCATTTAGTACTGCCCTTCGTAAGCAACAGAAGATCCTTCCCGGAAGACAAATTAAGTACAACTTACCTTGATCTTCAAATTCAATACGTTTTCACCCCCGGCTCTTAATGCATGGTGTTTCCTCCTGGAACATCAGTGAATGTTTGAAACTTTTTTAATAGCTGTGTTTGAGTCCCTCAAATGTCCTCAGTGTGAAAATATGGATCTCAAAATCATAGTCACTGCTGGAGAGGGTTCAAATGTACAAAAGTATAATTGCTGGAAAACTGAAGAATTTGCAGGACTTGGAGGATTTTTCTGAAGAACATTGGGCAGTTTAACTGCTCAGGACAAACAAGAGACTCATGAACAACCATCGCAAAAAACAAAACAAAAAAACAGACGTGGATCATCCAGGGAACGACACACAGTAAGAATCAATAAACTATTGAGAAAGTGCATGGGAATTTTACTTTCTGAACCCGAATGTTGCCCTCTATTAAAAATAAACGTAATGAGGTCCTGCGACAACAGTATAGTACGGGGTTTCTCAAACTCTGTTCTGGAGGGCCACTGTCCTGCAGAGTTTAGCTCCAACCCTGATCAAACACACCTAATGCACATGCACGGTCCTCAGAACACTGCCTGTTTCTAATGGCAGCTGCAGTGACACAATGACTTTACTAATCAACGATTGGCTCTTTTATTTAGAAGGCAGGGCTTCAAGTGCACCATCTTCCTATATAAAGTCTTTGACTGCAGTCAAGCAATCACAAGTCACTCACAAGCAATAAATAAACAGTATAATTGTGGTCAAGAGAAGGATGTGTTCCTCAACGGTATGTTTTATCTTGTCAGAATTCTTCATGCAGGATATTTCCTACAGTCTGAATCGAGTAAGGACTCAGGAGCAGTTACTGAAGTCAGTCCTGCTGTACTCTTTCGACCACAACCACATCACCCCTTTCACATCGCTTTGCTATCTTGATGTAAAGGAGCAGAAACCCTCAAAGGATCAGATGTGTTCTCAACATCACAGCACCCAGCAGTCAGTCCCCCTGATCAGCTTCCACGTCCACACCGAGAGAAGGGTCCGTCGCCGCTGGGTGGAGGTCGACGTGACCTCCTTCCTCCAGCCTCTCATTCAGGCCCATAAGAAGGACATCCATCTCCTGATCAACTTGACCTGCGTTGAAGATATTGTCCCCAGACCCGGAGGCCAGATTCATAAGAGCCCGGTTGAGCTAACTCACAGATCTCCGTCCCTTCTTTTGTACCTAAATGACACCAGCGAGGTTGCGTACCAGAGAAGAGCCACGCAAGGTAGGATGGTAGATCTGACGTCAAACCACTTGGATGGAAAGTCCCCAATGTGGGAGTTGACTTCACGAAAGCGACGAGGAACCCTAAAGAGCACCAATATGCCGCACGTGAGTTCAGAAAGCAGCATGCCCAAACTCGTCCCCATGTATGACTTTCCGACAGATGACTGTGACCTGTATGATTTCAAAGTGAGCTTCAATCAGCTCAAACTGGACCACTGGATAATAGCGCCTCACAAGTACAATCCAAGGTACTGTAAGGGGCTGTGTCCAAGGGCCGTGGGATACATCTATGGGTCACCAGTGCACACCATGGTTCAGAACCTCATTTACGAGAAGCTAGACTCCTCTGTGCCCAGACCTTCATGTGTGCCCTCAGAATACAACCCCTTAAGTGTCCTGACCATTGAGAATGACGGCTCCATTGCCTACAAGGAGTATGAGGAGATGATCGCTACCAAATGCACTTGTCGATAAGATTAATTTGGCTGTTGAATCCATTTTTTGGGTATTATATTGCTTTGTAAAACACTGTCCTATTTTTATTTTTATTTTTTTTTGCACTGGCCATTATAATTATAAAGATGAAGATGATGATGATGATGATGATGAAATGACTTGAGCACATGTATCGGATAATTAACATTACTTTTTATTATGCAATTGTGTTGTTTTGGTGTTTTCTTAGACACATTTGTCTGTATGATATTTATATATGAGGGTATTTAATCATTTTCTTCTTTGATGACCAGTTATGTTGTTTTAAGTTCTTTTCTTTAGGTTGGTGGTCTTGTCTTGCACTTTCTATTCCTTAAACGTGAATGGCAAAATTTTAATACTTCTAGTTCTGGACAGAATATGAAAAGTGTAGTTCTATTGTCTTATCAGAACACTTTTACATTGTTTTTTTAAAACCTAGGAATTGCAGATGGTTGTCTCATGGGCAACCTCTCTCTTCTTGATGTCCAGAAAATAAGTTGCGTCAATTGTGGGCAACTTGATATGTGTGTATTAACTGCTTTAAAGAAAGTAATAGATGAGAATGTGTCACATGCCTATTTATATAATTTATGTCTGTGTAATTTGGTCAGCCTGGCTTTGGTTTCACACAAAAAAAGTGTACAGGAGGGGGAAAAAATCCCATATAAAATAAAACAAAAATTTAGCAAACAAACTTGTTTTTTTTTCTTCTTCTTAAATCAAACATTGGATTGTCATTGAACGTTTTGTAGTTAAGAGGAAAGCTGACTTAAATGATCTTAAGTCTTTATTACAGTGTTTTTACATATTTGACAGGACTAGAAGTCTCTTAACAAATGTGATTTTCTTTTTTCAAAGTGATTTCTAAATGGTGATTGAAGCTGTGGAGAAGGAGTGTGTGAAAATAAATGGTGAAAGTTGTTTGTTCTGATTTAAAAAAGACAAATTCAGATAAAGGGCGTTTTACTCCTCACTTGAGATAAAAGTGTAGATATCTAGAAAAGTATGTAAACTTTGTACTTTTCATGAGCATTTGAGTTTAAGTAACATCGAACATTTTTCTGTTGATTTATGCAGCCTTCACGTGACATTTCCTACTTCCCACTTCTGAAGTCGTGATTACGACCTCTTCGCGTTCAAATTTTGACTCGAGAGGGCGTGTTCATGTCCATTTTTTTAAAACTAGGAAACTAGTATTTACGATAATTCCGATAGCACTTGAAGGCAGCATTAATCACAGAAAATATACTACGTACTCTGTGCTTTGTTTGTTTCAGACAGTACGTTTGGTGGTTATCTCCATATTATCTCCTCTATAATATTGGATCCAGGCTTTTATTTTGAAGTAAGGCGCTTCCGGAAGTTGTTCAGTTAAGAGTCCTACTGCCTTTTAGGTAAGGAAGTAAGTTTTGGTTAGTAGTTGTATGTTGTTAACAACAGAATAAGTGACAGTCTTAAAGTGCATTTAACTTATCGTTTCTTAGGAATTAAACTGCATAAGTTTCTAAACTTTGTTCGCTGTTAAACGATTAGTTAAAGGCTAGTCCAATTGTTTTTATAGTTGAGACAGTCCACAGGAAACGGGGGACAGACGTCGACACAAGGCATCTGTCAGTTGATTCATAACTAATTAACTCTGTCTCAAAACATACAGCCCTTCTAGATGCACACTGTTCAGAAAAGCATGCCTAGGTAGGCACCTTACTAAGAAGACACCCATGCTGAAAGTGCACTTATAGGAGCAGTTTGAAAGGTTTTGTCATGGATCCAGAGGTGTCCCTCATGCTGCACTGTGATCCATTACAGGCTCTTGGAGAACATCAAACACACATAGAAATTTCAGACAGGTACAGTATGTTTCCCTCATATACTCCTAAGACCCAGGAAAACAAAGTATTTTGAATTTAGTATTTTTCATGTCATTACATTGTTTAGAGCATTAGAAACAAATGTAAAAAAAAAAGATGATATTTTATTAATATGCTATGTCCTCGTAAGTGGACACCAGGACGCAGGTGTTTAAACAATAAAATGGCATATATAGGCAAAAACAATGGGATTTTTTTTTCCATTTACCAATCAATTTTCAGGTTTTAATTTTCAACCAAACTTTGTTTAAAGATGATTCTCAACTATGTTATGAAAGATATAACAGAATTAATTGACATACCATTTTACTTTATGCAATATGTGGGTAAAATGGCCATACATGGGTTTTCCCATTCAATGCAATGTATCTATAAACTGGATCTAATTTCCATATTAATGTGTTCTTGGAGCAACATGTAATGAAAAAAGAAGTGTAATAATGAGAGTAATAGTTGGCAACATTTTCATAATAATATCTAATATTTCATAGGAATATTTATATGTAATTTCTTTCCCTATTCACTTCTTGTGTCTCTCCAAATGCCTGATAAACATGATTTAAGTCCCAGTGTCCTCTGTTGAGGACATGAAATCAGTGCCCTGTTCCAGAAAGTCATATTTTGATTAGAAACCCCATAACATTCTCCTGAGATGTTGATTTATAACAAACAATTTGAAAATTAGTCAGATTTAAATGATAATTACAAAATATTTCCATAAGAGTGCTAAATTTGATAATTCAGTCATTTTTAAAGACCAAGGAGAAGTTGTAGTCCTGGTGAAACCTCCAAAACAAAATATCTGAAAAGCCCTGAATGTGCTCTTTACAGGACATTTAGACTTAAAACTGTGACATGTATGGTGTCAGAGAAATTCACTAAAATATACATACAAAGACAGTGGCACCCAGGAGGATATAGTTTATACACATTTAATACTTGCTGCTGTAAAAATGATAGTCTTTTATGTGCTACACTCTCACACTAGATTCAATCGACAGAGTTTCCCTGAGATCGAGCAGCACATTGAAGCCGTGTGGAGTGACAGAGTGACCAAAGAACCGTGGCTCTTCAATGGCGCTAAATTCAGACTGCATTCAGCGATGCTCTGCGTCATGGACAACGGACCAGTGGGAGAACAGGCTGTCCAAAACCTAACACACTTACGAGGTGGTGTAGGGGACCAATTAGAAAGTGGCAATAAATCTTTGGACAGATTAACAAAAGATGAGCAATCATGTGTCCTAAAGTTACAGCTAGGCCTGACCTGTTATAAAGACTATCTCGGGACTAACTGGTCACGAGAGGCGGGGAACCTGCAGAGTCATGGACGGAATGAATGTGCAGATCCACAGGCCTTCCTCGCGCAGCCGCTGGGGGTGGGCGCTGTCATGGCAACCGCAGATGGAGATGTTGTCCTGCTGAGGAGGAGTCAGAAAGTGGCAGAGGCAGCAGGCCTGCTAGACATACCTGGAGGTCACCCCGAGCCAAAGGTGAGACACATCATCAGGATCTCCTAAATAATACCATATATATATATATATATATACAGTCATGTGAAAAAGTTAGTACACCCTATTGAATTCCATGGTTTTCTGTATCAGGACATAATAAAAAAAATAATCTGGTCCTTGGCAGGTTTTAAAATTTGGAAAATAAAACCTCAGATGAACAATAACACATGACATATGACACCGTGGGTGACAAAGTTAGGACACCCTTACTGTTAACATAGGAATTAAGAGGGTAAGTAACAGTCAGGCACTGCTAATCAAATGCCTTTGACTAACTGATCACCAGCAAGTGTGATCACCTCTATAAAAGCTGAAGTTCTGGCAGTTTGCTGGTCTGGAGCATTCAGGTGTGTGTTAACACAATGCCAAGGAGGAAAGACATCAGCAATGATCTTAGAGAAGCAACTGTTGCTGCCATCAATCTGGGAAGGGTTACAAGGCTATATCCAAACAATTTGAAGTCCATCATTCTACAGTATGGAAGATTATTCACAAGTGGAAGACATTCAAAACAGACACCAATCTTCCCATGAGTGGATGTCCCAGCAAATTCACCCCAATATCAGACTGTGTAATTGCAGATAACCCAAGAACTACACCTCACACTCTACAGGCCTCAGTTAACATGTTAAATGTTAAAGTTCATGACAGTACAATTAGAAAAAGATGGGTCAAGTATGGCATGTTTGGAAGGGTTGCCAGGAGAAAGCCTCTTCTCTCTAAAAAAAACATGGCAGCATGGCGTAGGTTTGCAAAGTTGCATCTGAACAAACCATAAGACTTCTAGAACAATGTCTTTTGGACAGACGAGACCAAAGTGGAGATGTTTGGCCATAATGCACAGCGCCAAGTTTGGTGAAAACCAAAAGAGCATATCAGCACAAACACCTCAAACAAAACGTCAAGCATGCTGGTGGAGGGGTGAAAATGTTATAGCCACATTGACCTGGGCACCTCACAGTCATTGAGTCGACCATGAACTCCAAAGCATTCTAGAGTCAAATGTGAGACCATCTGTCCGACAGCTAAAGTGTGGCTAAAATTGGGTCATGCAACCTGACAATGATCCAAAGTCACCAGCAAATCTACAACAGAATGGCTGAAAAAGAAAAGAATGAAGGTGTTTCAATGGCCCAGTCGAAGTCCAGACCTCATCCTGACTGAAATGCTGTGGCGAGAGCTGTGCATAAACAAATGCCCACAAACCTCAACAAACTGAAGCAATGTTGTAAAGAGTGGACCAAAATTCCTCCAGAATGATGTGAGAGACTGATAAATCATGCAGAAAATGATTACTTCAAGTTATTGCTGCTAAAAGTGGATCTACAGGCAATTGAATGATAGGGTGTCCTAACTTTGTGACCCATTGTTTTTCCATTTTGACTTTATTTTTGCTAAATAAATAATGACAGTGTAATATGTCATGTGTTATTGGTCATCTGAGGTTTTATTTTTTTTAACGCTAAAATACAACAAGATATCATTCCAATTTATTTTGTTTGTTTGTAGAGATAGCAAGTGTCAACCGCCACATCAAGTCTCATGCCATTTAGATGAAGGGAAACTTTTTTTTTTTTTACAAATTTCAGCAAATGTCATTTGAGGTCAAAAAGACCGCAAATAGTGTATTAATCTGTATATATTATTAAGGGTATATAATGTGAAATGCAGTAATATGTCCCTGTGCGTGCAGATGGTGTGTCCGGGGGTCAGTGAGGAGGCCATATGTGTGGAGCTTCTGCAGGGTAAGGAGAGAGCCGTTGTTTCGGAGATCTTCTCTTCTGTGTGTGCAGAGATCAGTGATGAGGTGTGTATCTGCGGACTTCACATCTGAAACACACTTCTTTAATAACGTATGGGAAACCGTGGCCGTTGGTCTCATCATCTCTTTCTTTACTGTTGTTGTTCTTACGCATTACAGGTGAACGTTCCTGTCAGTTCTCTAAGCAAACCGGTGTTCATGGGAATTGCGCTGAACCACAACAGTGCAGGCCGCCCCAGCGCAGAGTTTTATGTTCGGTAAACCCCATCCTATGTCTTCTTAATCTGTACACAATAAGCCGTTATCTTACACAGCTGTGTTTTTTTTTACTCTGTGAAGGTGCACTTTGACGACGGAGGAAGTGAGAGATTTCTATAGACGTGGAGGTCCTGAGGCCAATGAGTCCACTGACATATTGTTTCTTAGTCGAGCGGTAAGCATTTAAATAAATGCAGACAAATCCATCACATCAAGATGTTGGCTGTGTCCGAAATCACATACTCTGAGTAGGTACTTATTAGAGGTTCAAGCTTAAAGTGCTGAAACCCTATTATAATGGTAAGGATTTTTATTATTATTATTCCGCCGTAAAACTGATTGTGCAGACCAAACCGTAAGGCCTAGAGACTTGAAACTTGGCCAGATGGTAAGTCACAACTTGGGGAGAGACTGACAAGGTATGACCCCAACTGGCCAATAGGGGGCGCTACAGCGATTAAAAACACGGAACTGCTCATAGTTTGTTTTAGACTCAAGTGTCTTATATCATTGGAATCCTTTGCTGCGTTCCAGTTAGTTTTTATTATGCCCTTTACTCGCTAACTTCCCTCCGTCTCGTTCACTCGGATGTGCGTCATTGCTTACGTTGCATGAATGCCCACTACTGGCAGAACCTTTGCAATGGACTGAACTGGAACGTTCCTTGATCACTTGGAATCCACTATGGAGTTGATTTATTATTATTTTTTCCCCTTACAAAAATTGTTTAATGCAGCATTCTATACGTATATAGGTGTATTTGGGTTGTTTTAAATGTTTTAAAAAAAATATTAAAATATCATAGTTGTTTGTGGTGGGGTAAATTAAACTCGATACGCGGTGATGTCACAATCGTGTTGCATTGTGGTATATGAAGCTGCCTGAAGTGTACATATGAAGTAGACTCCAAATCGAGTCAAAATTGAGGGAGCGAGGGTCTGTCCATATAAACTTCCCTTGTCCACTTTAAAATGGCGGCAGGGATTCCCCCAAGGGGAAGTGCTTAGGGAAGTTCGCACGTGCGTGTCTAAAAGTGGAGTGGAACGCAGCCACTTGGCTCAAAACGAACAAAACATATATCTGATTTAATTCCCGCCATTTTGAATTTTTATCCAAAATCTACTTTTGCGAACTAGTTCTAGGTTTTTCGCCCGATCAGAACCAAACCAATGCAGAAATATTCTTTGGAGTCTGAATATCAATAATTATTGAAAAAGAGTTGAAACTTCGATTCACTGTCACTAAAGCTGCCTTCATGTGCTATCGGAATTATCGTAAATACGAGTTTCCTAGGTAAAAATTGCACATGAGCACCCTCTGATGTCGTGTTTACTTCTGGGAAATAATTTTGATACCCAAATTCCCGAGATGGGCGTACCATAAACATGGTGGCGGGGAGAACTAACGTTACTGCTGTGACGGGTATGATTTATTAATTTTTTTTCCCAAAACAGCTGATCATCTTGTCTTGTCATTAATGTAGTGCATATTTACATATACGAGTAATCATTTAAAGCGTATTGTATGTTTTATACACAGCGAAAATAGCCTTCATTTGACCGAAATTACAGAATCGTCAGAAAGCAGACTACCTGGATAGCATCATAAATTTTTATATGGTTGTCAGTGCATGTGACACTATATATGATGTTGGTTTTAATAAGATTTTCCCAATAAATAGGCAAGAATAAATCTGGTGTCCTCCATGATCCCTGTTCATTCCGACAACAAAGCACTTAAATGCAATAAGCTTGTAATCACGACTTCTGAAGTGGGAATTATGAAATTTCCGATATCACGTGAAGGCAGCATAAGGGGCGCCAAAATGTTTGAAGTGGGCGGAGCCACTTTTACTGAAATGGCTATATCAAAATGAGATATTTTCACCAAACTTGGTACATGTGTATGGGCTCAAACTTCGATCACGTGAAAAATCATGGCGATTGGCCACCATAACATAAAAATGGCTATAACCACACAACCGTTAGTCCGATTGACTTGAAAATTGGTTTCACACATCCATACAATAATCATATAACTTGATAGATCTCATACAGAATAACTTTGCCTCAGGAACCACTGCTGTCATTCATTAAATATTTGCGATTATGTAAAAAACCTACTTTTGCTAATCGTGTTTCGCTCAATCTGAATAAAACCAATGCATTACAATTCTCTGAACTTTCTAGGTAAATAATTATTGACATTTTTTTTTATTTTACCCTTTGGGTAGCCATTTATAAAATGGGGTGTGGCCAAGTGCACGCAAAAGCCTACAACTCTTAAACGAAAACTTGGAACTTCAAGCAACTTTAATGGAGATCAGACCATAGGTGGTGCTATAACTCTTAAAAAGCTTTAAAAACCATATTTCCTATGGTAAATTGTCTGTATTGGCTGTAATTTGTCTTTTTCTTCTATGATTTAAGTGGTTACATGCTTGCTAAATAAAACAATTCTTTTTATGCATAGACTTAAAGTGCTTGAACCCTGATAATTGCTGCTCATTTATAAGTAATTACTTCACAACTGCAAAAAAAGTATGTTCTATAGAGTATGAATGTAATCTGGACGCACTACATTTGCTATGTCATTATCATGTGTCATTCACAAATCTTCTCCTGTGGCCTCATGGGATAGTGAAGTGTCCATCATATGCACACTTCAGAGTCTCACCAGAAGCAGTAGGTCATCGGGGGACTTTTTGCCTACTCTTTTACGACTGTGAATTCGGACATACTTCTGTCACATACTGTTTCTTGCCTGCTAGACAATAGGGAAGCATGTAATTTCAGATGCAGCCACTGTTTTAACTGTTTATTTTATATTCACATCTCTCTACATATACAAGATGTCTACAATACAATCATTGAAAACAGAATAATTGGAATCTCAAAAGACATGAATTTTTGCATTTCTATGTCATTTTCTCTATTCTAAAGAAAATGCTCCAATTAAACGAGCGCTCCCCCCTGTGGTCAGAGATGTGTCCTTCAGCTAAAGGTGCAGCACTGCTGTATCAGAGGGTGATGCCCGATTACTGATTTAACCAGATGCACAACCACCTCAGAGTGATTACATCAACTAAACGTTTATGATATCATGCAAACATTCTATACAAATACATTTTGTATACTGGTGGGTGATAAAGGTGTAGTAATTTTCATATTTATAAAGTTCTTGTACTGAATATATATATATAAAGTATATTTTGCAGAGGTACATATGAAATTTATTCTTTAAGCAACTTTTCATATTAAAAGTTTAAAAACAAATGACTAAGACCTTTTAATTTTGTGCAAGTTTGCTATGAAAGTGTGATTCACAGTGAAAGTCCTTTCAAAGAAGCTCAAGGGAACAAGATATAATACAAAAGAAATTGCACATTTGTAATTATTAAAACACTTATCAAGGTAAAACAAATGATTAAAATAGGATCTGGAATGATGAGAACTTCCGGTTCAAATTTATTGATAGAGCAGTTTTCACAATAAATATTTAACAGAGAATATTCCCTTACACAATGAGCTAAATGTGACAATGGCAAGGAGAAGCTCTGTAGATTTACACACATTTACAAAATGTTCTTGAATGGATGTTCAGTGCAAATATTGTAAAGATGGATATTAAGAAATAACTTTATTTTCTTTTTACAGTACACTGTTAGTGTTAATATCAATCAAATAAAATTAAACAATTCCTCATGATTTTTCAGTCTTTAGAAAATAGAAAACAATATAAAATGTGGAACAGCCCTAAAAATACATTTTGTAGATTAAAACCCCTTGTAGACCTTATTTGTCTTTTTTTTAATGAGCAGCTTAGACATTCTGAACATCTGCTATTATGTTCCACAGAAGAAAATCACACAGGTTTCTAAAGACATGAGGGTGAGTAAATGAGGACAGAATATTTTGATTAACTACCCTTTAAAAACAAACTGCATTCTGATACTCAAGCTCCTCATTATAAGCAATGACCTTTCTTAATGAAATTACAGACAGACAGAACCAATTACTGTTGTAAAGGTGAAGCACCGCTAATCACAAAACCTGCTGATTTGGGGTGTTTTTCTTTCTATGCAGTTTTGGGTTTTTCAGAAGCCTTCCAACTAACTTGAACAGCCATAATAAATGCTACCATAACAACTCTGGTTTTGCTCACAGACGCTCGACTGGAAGAAAAACAAAGATTTATGAAGTATATGCATATTTCGAATGCTATTTTTCAATAAGCCATAGTTTGTCATCCACATGGTTGTTTTCTTACCTGTCCAGTGTACGGTCTGTAATACTTCCTGTATCTCTGTGGGTCACTGCTGCATCCGAAGGCAGAGGGACGGCGACTCTAAGAGTATAATCCACATCAGTCATCATATAAACGTCCTGCAGAATATCTGAATATCTAATGTGCAATAGTACACATCACAATGACAAACTTACATGTGCTTTCTGAAATGCATAGTGAGAGTGTTGATTGTGACAGCCAAATGGACCTCCCCTCCAGCCTTGGAAAATGAAAAGAAATTGCACATGTGTAATAACTGTGTAATAACATGTGTAAAAAGCATGCATCGCACATCATTAGAGCTGCGCAATTCTGGATAAATTGAGAATAAATAGTGTAAAATAGAGATTCACGATGAACTAAACAAAATAACGTAATTGTGTTCTGCAAAAGCCGTTCTGTGCACACGCCTGTGTGTGCTGCACAGAAAACAGCGTGCAAGTCGTTTGAGCTTGAATTTTTTAAAAAGCGCACACCGGAACCGATAAGGGGAATGAAAATGCACGTTTCTTATAGAATCACTGGTTCTGGGAAATTTGGAACCGGTTCTAAAATGGAACTGGTTCTCGATACCCATGCCTACACGTGAATCGGAATGAATTGGCCAGATCCGATTAAAATTTCATTCCGATTGTAAGGTGTGGTTTATTCCTTTTGTAATCCGATCGAGAGGGCATATAAACACTTGATCGGATTAAACCGAAACTGGAGAGTACTGCACATGTGTAATGACGTAGAAATAGCGTAATGACGTATGATGCGCAGAATGAGTATAAATGAGTGTCCCGTCATTCTGAAATTCTCTTTCCACTCAGCGTCTGTGAAGTGGAGCAGGACAACATCCCACCAGTCCTGGTTTCGGACTCTTATCCTCAGACGCCTTGTTTTGGCCATTTTTACGGTTTGATAAATATAAGCAGCACAACATAACGGTTCATGTGCTTGTCATCGCCTAATTAGGACCCGAAATAGATAAATATTAAGTCTGCTCTTTAAAACAAAGAAAAGGAGGTTTAGTATGCAACCACACTGGGAAACTCTGTACCTTCATGCAGTGCGCGCATGTCAAAAGATTAAATCCGATCAGAAGCTTGTGACATATAAACGCGCACATCAACCCGATAACTTCATTTAGCATTCATGAAAACACTACATTCGAATTCATTCTGATTGAAGCAAAAAGTGTTCATGTAAACGTAGCTAGTGTTTATATTCAAACTATAAACTTTTATCCCAGTACTTCAGTGATAATTTGAATAATTTGTAATACAGAAATAATGACTAAAAAGAGCTGTTCCATACCTATACATGATAACTGCTCTCTCAAACACAGAATGTTCCGGTGCGATTGTACTTGTCAAATGTTTAATAGACTTAGCCGAATCATTGTCATTCATGACTAAGATAGCATGGAAGTCAATATCATGCTTTTGGACAGTGGTCGCCAACCTGTCGATCATAGATCTTTATCATGGTCCCGGTAGCTCCCGCTAAATAACCGAAAAATAAGTAACTCCATGTGAACTCTATGTGTGATGTGAACTCCATAAATCTGCATATAGCGTGGGAATTTAAGATCGGATTTATATCCGTTTTGCATATATTTATGTGACCAAGTGTAAATGGAATCGTTCTGATAAATCAGACAGATAAAAATTAAGTGGACCAGGTATCTATCACCAGCAAGATCACTGTTCGCGATGCTTGAAATATAGAAGGAAACATATAAATATTGAATTGGGGAGAGGGGTTACATGAATGTATCTCTGAAAAAAAACTGTCTTCAGAATAGTTTTGATGGCATTTTTACAATGGTTCCCAAAGAAACGCTTCTTTTCCATGTGCACCACCTACTGTCAGAGATTGAATTTGCATTTTTATTCTGTCCATCTGTGTCTTATGTAACAATTTTACAAAGCTAAAGTCAGACCATTCTGTATTTACTCTAAGTCTTGAAATTATGCAATCTAATGTCAAAAACAACTGCTCATGCTACATGTGTATCTTTGTTTGGATCGTGATTAATGCAGTGGTTGACTCATTTCAAATGGCAAAATTTTTTAAGGCCAGTTTGGCCTGTTATAGGGCAAATAAACAACAAACAAATTTGCTTAAAGAAAAAAAAAACCTGAATCGGCCATGAAAAATCTATAGGTAGATCTTGCCTTTCATCAAGGCTGAGGTCAGGGATCTTTGGCTTGAAAAGGTTGGAGACCACTGCTTTAGGATAAAAAAATCTCAATGCAACAGCAGAAATGAAATCATCTCTCAGCATTTCTTCTTACCACAATGATGAATTGGGCGTTTTTGACTTCCTTGTCTGTGTTTCCTGCGTTTAGGAGGTGTGGGTAGGAGGCGGCGTGCTTCCTCTTTATAACGCGTTAAAAGCTTCAGGGCCTCGTCAGAGCCGAGCTCCACAAACGTCACCTCATCCAGATGCTCTCCCTGCTCTGGCAGTGTGAAGCTCACTGGAAACAGGAAGAGAGATGAAAAATCTTTCACAAGTGTGCAGCTGGTCCAAGACAGCAATGTGTCTTGATACTTGTGATCGAGTAACTAAAGTTAAAGTCTGACATTTGGCTTTGAGAAGAGACATTTCCTGAACTGCCATGCCCTCGTCCTGTTGCCGCTGTGTGAGACGTCTCCTCCACACCTCGTCAGGTGGAAAAACCACCACCACTCTTCGCTGGTAACCACGGAAACAGAGCATCTTGTGTCGCTGGGCAGATGGATAAATGTTGGCCTTGGAGATGAAAGTGAAAAAGTGAGAACACATGAATGAAAGGACAGCTGACGAAACTTCGGCCCACCGTACCACACACATATTTCTGATTACCTGATCAAGGATATAGTTCCTCCACTTGGTTGCAGCAATTTTGATCAGCTGACTGACACACTGAGTGGCCTGTTGCAGCATCAGATCTCTGTGATTGGCTCCTGGAGGCTCCTATAGGTTGTAAATAAAGAAAATATAAACACTAGAGGAAAATGCTATGTTAGGAATTAAGATCTCATTCATTTCCAGGACTATGGGAACTTATTACTAGTACTAGTCAGTGTTGCTATGGTTAAATAAAACTATTACAAATTGTTAGATAAATTTTTTTTTTTTTTAACACTTTACAAATATAGCTGCAAGCAGCGATGACGGCCCAAGCCCCAGCGCCACTGCCACCCCTGTGGCTTTAGGACAACTATAAGTATTTATCTTAAAGGTTTGTTTTAAATATATTTTTTATTAACCTTATTATTAATTATATGTTGTCAGTGCACTACAAATAGTTATGGTTCTTGCCTTTAGGTTCTGTTTCTGTCCGTTTTAATGACAAAATAATCAAGGATAAGCAACGTCGGTCCTAGAGTGCCGCTGTCCTGCAGAGTTTAGCCCCAAGTTTCCCCAAACCTAACACACCATGAACAAGCTAATCAATGTCTTCAGGATTAATAAGGGTTAGTTCACCCCAAAATTAAAATGCTGTCATTAATAAAATGAACTAATCCTTTAAATAAGTTTGGTTTTAATTATAAAAAACAGGGGTGTGACATCATGATTGACAGCTTCTCTGAGTGAAGTAGTCACTGAGGCACTAACGGACATTTTTCAGCTATGCGCACTTCAGCTGAGCCCGCAAGTTCGCGAGCTACGCAGAGGACTTCTACCCGGCATTACATCGTGAAAGTGCGGACTCAGAGGAAGACCGTGAGGGTTTAGGGTGCCATTTGGGACAGGGCCATATTTGAACACTGGCGGCTTAACTTACGTCAATGGAAGAGAGTGAAGGCGTGTCGTCCATCTTTTTTTACAGTCTATATGATTAAAACAGTCAAATGCTTTGTTCCTTGAATTAATTGGTTGATTCTCAATGACTCACTCGTTAACAGTGACTTGCTGCCACCTACTGGCGGTTTTAATTTCACAGGTAAAGTATCTTTGTTTTAAGTATCATGTTTTAAATCATTTCAAATATCAATATTCAACGTTTTGTTTTAAACATCAAAACATTTATGCATAAGTGCAGGTCATTAATTTGTCACCTTTGAGCTGCATTAATCGGTCTGTGTAAATTATCTAAATGCCACTTCAGATGCAGCTTCTGTGTTTTCTCTGCACTGCAAAGATGAATTTAGCTGATACTTATTTGATTGGTAACAGCCCTATTGTGTCTTATTATTATATTTATTACATTTATGAAATTGACACAAAAGATGCATGCATATAATTAGGTTTAAAAAATGTATTTATAAAAGGTAAAAAAGATGATTTCTGTCACTGCTGTGAACTGACCACCACACAGAATATGAAGAATATCATAAACTTTAGGAGTCAGCTGATCACGGCAGTCCTAAACCTGCCAAGGTACCAGCAAAATATTGTCTAATTATAGTTAGAGAAAATATCGAGATATCCTTTTTTGTCAATATCGCACACCAAATAAAACTGTTGAGTTTCAGTGATGACATGCAGAAGAAGAATCCCAAACTGGAGATGAAAAATGAGCAGCTGCTGTGTTTGGTGTCTGAGCACAAACAGCCTTTTGATAAATGCCAAAGCGACTGCAAAAATCTTGATAGGAGGGAGTTGATGTGGCAAGGAATTACAGATCAAATGAGAGTCAACAGTCATTTTCATCTTTCCTACTTTTGGGTATTTCTGCATTTATATAAGAGCCAAGTACTGTCAGGGAGTGCATTAGCATTTTCATTCAGCACATCTGAATGATCTGACCAGACAAATTGGACCGATTTTCGTGATGAACATCAGTCTTGGTATGAGCAGGTCTTTTTGTGTGTGTAGATAATTTCCATTTCACACAACAATCTTGATAGATTTTCTTACCCTCATGCAGTTCAAAATGGAGTTTGTACTCAGAAGATTGTAACGTTTCCTTGGGTTCTGGAGCATATGAGCCTGAGCCCAGTGGGTCTTACCAGAACCGGGCATACCAACCATCATCAGCACCTGACAGATGGAGAAAGAAGGTGAACATGACAGAACACTTGACAAGATTTTATATTTCATAACATTCATCCAGATGTTTGGGTTTAGTTTATTTTTGTTAGGGTTTAACACTTCTAAAAACATTCCTACCTCACATTCACTTTTAGATCCTGTCGGCAAAGACGTGCGAGTCCTTTGACCAGGAGGAAGTACGACTAGAGTGCAGAAACCATCAGGAAAAGGATGCCAGGGAGTATCTGGATCAAGATTTACTGAAACCGAACAGTTTTTGCAAAGTACGTGGGGATAGAGAGCTTGACCTCTAAGAGCAGAAGAGGTCAGGCAAAACGCCACTCCAAGAGAACGCCCATTTTTGTGAAATGAAAGTGTCGCTTCTCCCGTCTCACTGATGAACTGGATAAGGAATAGATACAAATCGATAATGATCCTGAACTGAATTAACTCAAGAACAATGTGGTTTATCTAAAGACTATAGTATGCATAAGCTAAGCTGCGTCCCATGTCAGACGCTGCATCCTTCAAAGGCTGCATTCATCACTGCAGCTTAATGAAGGTTGCCCCACTTCGAAGGCTCTACAAATGCATCCTTCATTTCCTAAGTTGCGAACATGTGGATCCTGTGCAGCCTAGCCCAAGATTAATTGCACTCCGGTGACGACTAGATTTTTTTTTAAGGGAAAATGCCAGATCATTAAAAAATTTTCAACTTATTTGAATATCTAATGATACAAAAAAACAACAACTTTAAAGCGGTTCAAATGTTGAGTGATATCTTACGAAGATGTCATTTTATAGTTTATACTCCTATGTACATAAATGAACCGTGGTGAACATATTTTTGTTTACAGACAGTTGAATATAACGTTCAATAAAACAAGAACAATCCTCCATAGGCTAGACCGTCCCATTTAAAGGGTTAGTTCACCAAAAAATGAAAATTCTCTCATCAATTTCTCCCCCTCATGTCGTTCCAAACCAGAGAGACCTTCGTTCCTTCGTTGTGCACAAAAAGTATTCTCATTGCTTCATACAATTAAGGCTGAACCACTGGAGTCACATGGACTATTTTAACATTTTTACTACCTTTCCGGGCCTTGAAAGTGTTAATTAAATTGCTGTCTATGGAAGGGTCAGAGAGCTCTCGGATTTCATCAGAAATATCTTCATTTGTGTTCCGGAGATGAACAAAGGTCTTACGGGTTTGGAACGACATGAGGGTGAGAAATGAATGACAGAATTTTCATTTTTGGGTGAACTATCCCTTTAATAACGCTTGCTTCGACCTTTACAGATTTCTAAGGATGCAACCTCTGAACTGGGATTTGGGACACAGATATACTACAACCTACTTCTGTACAATTAATTTTGAAACTTACTGCATAGCAACCAATGACATCTCCTTCTGTGAAGGGCTCACCAAATGCCTCTTCCTTTCCTCCAGTTACTATCCTCCCCCTTCCATCAAATCCATATGACAGCTCCAACTCGCCTGAGAGAACCAAAAAAATTGTTTAATATTTTATTAATTTTTATAGCGGTGTTAAGCTTAATCTATAACAGGATCCTTATCACTGAACATTTGTATACTTCCCAACCTTTTCTAAAATTTCCATAATCTTCATAATCGTTGAAACCTTTTAGGGCTGCAATACAACATATTTTATAATGTTGTTTTCACCTAACTGAAGGCTTGTGTTGTCCACAGACCAGCCCACTCTGAGCACATGTAGATCAGGGTCATAGCTCGTGTCTACTGCAGGTGCTGACAGTCGTTTCACAAACTGGAGACCCCAAAAAAGAAATAATTCACCAATATGAAAATGACGGTGCCACTTAACCGATTCCTGTTGTTGCTAAACGACAATGCAACATTTACAGGATTCACATTCACAAGTTCACACCTTGGCTTCGAATCCGACCTTCCCATGACAAAATCCATGGGTCATTCTGCACCCTGACCAAAGAAGAGGGAATTTCTCCCAGAATAGCGGCTGACCGCTGCTCCCATCAGAATCCACCTCAAAATGCAGGTCACAGTTATCTGTAAAAAACAGACACACTGTTCTTGAGGACAGACTTTTATTAAGCTTTCATCTTGAATCAAATGACTTCTTCAATATCTGCTTCTGAGCATGGACTGGATATTGATGAATTTACCGGAATCCAGTCGAACATCCTCAAAATCTATTTCAGCTTCTTCCTCAGGCTCCGGCAGCGGCTCTGGAGACTTAGCTCTGAAGAAAATCAAATCAGGGGAAATAAGACAGAAATGCTTGAACAGTTTTGTAAAGTCTGCTGAATAATATATAAAGAGGGGTAAGATGGCCCCCTACTGGGATAAGAAGCCCCCCCGTGGATAAACTTTTACACAAATGTATGAATGACTTCTGATATAATTCTTATTAAAGTGTTAGTTCACCCAAAAATGAAAATTAGCCTATGATTTACTCACCCTCAAGCCATCCTAAGTGTATATGACATTCTTCTTCTATCCATCATATAACTGCTCCCCACAGCTCCGGGGGGTTAATATATATATATATATATATATATATATTTTTTTTTAATATATATTTGTATTTTGAATATAATATGGCAATTGAATGCACTAAATTGGTTTAGTTTTCACAGATATTAATTTATGCAATTTCAGCAATAAAACTTAAAATGTTCTAAAAAGGGAAAAAAATTAGTTAAAATCAGTTTATTTTAAGAGACCGGTCTTATTTTCTCTTGTATATTTAGTATTGCTCTTTAATAAAGAAAAAGTACTTCTTATCCGATTAATCGATGGAATAATCGGTAGAATACTCGATTACTAAAATAATCGATAGCTGCAGCCCTAGAGAGGAATTACAGATGCAACATCTCATAATGTACCTCAAAATGAGTAGCGCATCACTGAGAAACAGGAGCTCAAGTCATCCTTCCGATGGAGGTTCGGGTTGAATAGCTAGTTCTTCCAATGTTTCATCATCGGACTCACGCTCGGATTCATATGGTAAACTCGGTGTCATCATTACGGTCTTTACAGTGTACAAGCACTGAGGACTGAGGAAGCCTCCGGAGTTAAAATACAGTAATGGTAATGGCTGTTTAGCTTCCGACAAGCGCTGTACGCGGTAGCCCAATCACAACAGACTGGGCCGTCTGGCCAATCAGAGCACAGTAACTCGTGGAAAGGAGGGATTTAGAGAGACTGGTTCATCCATCAAGTTGTTTGAGAATCATTGAACAATGTGGTGATGTGCAATGTATATTATGAGAAAATGAAAGTGTGTTTTGAACTTTGATGCATGTAAACCTGTTGTAGGAGACCTCAACACAATATTAGGAGCCTTTAAAATAGCATATATATATATAAGGACATTTTAGACATTCTTTGAAGTACCTTAGAGTATTAGTTCTTTGTTATACATCAATACCTGTTGTAGTGAATGTCCTCTTTAAACTCATAATAATCTCTGCCTCTCTTCAGCTCTGTGCTTTCCTCTGGGCTGGAGTCCACGGTCTCTGCTTCATCTGACAGTCTATGGGGCACTGCAGGAGACAGGCAGTCACAGTCATGAGCATTATCTTGAAATATAATTTTATTATATAATCAGCCAAAAAAACACTTCTTTAATTGTGCTCTAAGGGTGACTTACACTGGTCTTGTTCCTGTGGTGCTTCTGGCTCTGAAATGGCTAAGACTGATGATGCAGTGCATCCTGACACTGCATCATCTTCTGTAGCAGCGGTTGCCAAGGCGACAGGAGGTACAGACTGTGGATTCCTCTGCTGTTGTCTGTCATTTCTGGATGTAACGGCCTCTGGAGTCCTAACGGTCTGCGACTCTGCGATGGCTCTTGGGGCAGTGCATGAGCAGAGCTGATGTGGGTCAGTCTGTGTGCTTTGATCAGCATAAGCATTCATGCTCTTGCTAGTAGAACTAGTGCATACTGGAGACTGCGTCCTAACACACGGCTCGCGCTCCAGAGAGTGAGACTTTGGCGGCTGTTCTGCAGGCTCTGTACTCGTCGCTTCACAAACATTTTCCCCTTCATCTCCACTTTTGATAGGTTCAACACCGGCGTCAATCGCCGAAATGAGCCGAACCACCAGCTCGGCCTTCAGGCCCTTCGGGTCGAGTCCTCGCTCCGATAACATGGCCCGCAACTCGGCCACTCTCAGCTTTTTTACTTCCGCCAGCAACATTTGCAACAAGACTTTTTGTCAATTCCACATTAAAACTAAAAAGTGAACATACACAGTATCTTGTTACTTGTTAAAGATTAGTCAGTTAGTCCGCACTCTCTAACTTTCTGGGAATTTTCTCACCCTACCCACCAAAACACACGACCCGCTGTAGAGGGTTTAAGAGAGTGAACCGGGCGCTGATTGGCTACCGTGAGGGAGCTGATCGTTGATTGGTTACCAGCAGTGACGCAGTTTGACTCGTTTCCGCGAATCGGTTCTTTAGAACAAGTTGTTTCATAGAACCAATTAAAAACGTTTCAATCGTCAATTTGCAGACACATAATGAGGGCCGGATTTACCTCATATTGTAACATAGGCAAAATAATGTTTTGGACCGTATGGTCAAAACTGCTACTTTCCAGGGAATGGAAGAAACACTGTATTTTTTAAATAATTAAACACGGTGTTGTCAAAGTTGATATTTTGGCTTTAGGCCTATATGATTGCGTGTCATTAGCTATATTATTAACATTTGTGACCCTGGACCACAAAACCAGTCATAAGTCGCACAGGTATATTTGCGGCAATAGCCAACAATACATTGTACGTGTCAAAATGATACATTTTTCTTTTATGCCAAAATTCATTAGGATATTAAGTAAAGATCATGTTCCATAAAGATATTTTGTAAATTTCCTACCGTAAATATATAAAAAATGTATCATTATTAGTAATTTGCATTGCTAAGGACTTCATCTGGCCAACTTTAAAGGCGCTTTTCTCAATATTTATTTATTTTGCACCCTCAGATTCCAGATATTAGTTGTATCTAGGCCAAATATTGTCCTATCCTAACAAACCATACATCAATGGAAAGCTTATTTAGGACGTATAAATGAATAAATAAATACATTTCAATTGACAAATACATTTCAATTGACCCTTATGACTGGTTGTGTGGTCCAGGGTCACATTTGAGCCAAAATAAAGCTCAAATGAAGTTAAAATTTTTTGGACCGTATGGCCAAAACTGCTACTTTCCAGGAAAAATCACATTTGTGTGTCATTAGTTATATTATTAACATTTTACCAAAATGTGATGTGTTTTTTCCTGTCATTAGTGTGTCACATTACATCTTCATCTACTTACAGGTTATAAATGTGGACGCTCAGTTTTTTTTCGGTCATTTGGTCAAAATCTCATGTTATTAAAGACATTAAAGTGTTTTGCACAGGCTATTGTACTGTAATGACTTGAAAACAAATGATAGACTAAGACACTCTTCTCTTCTCCTTAAATACATACAACATTTGTTGAGTAAAGACAATGCTGTACTTATTCATACAAACAATTCTTTATTTATATTTGCGTTGCAAACAAGCAGAGACGTCCAAACTGCTTTTCCCATAGAAGCAGAGAGTATGAGGTTTTACTGACAGTTTGAGGATCCAAGGGAGCTACGACTTTTAGTCGTAATACTTAATATTTGCAAACCCACAGACAGACTTAAAGGATGACCAAATAATGATTTATGGGGGAAAAAAATGGTTATAAATGGTTATACCCCCCCAGTATAACCTTCGTATAATTTACATTTATATATATTATATATATATATATTATTCATTTTAGATAATTTTTTGCACGTTTTGAAACGTAATTCATTAAAACCAGCTCGTATGTTTTTTTATACCTGTCATGTTCAAGTTGTAAATAAAACATATTTCTGGGATCCGACTCTTTTTTTATTTTTTATTATTAATGCCATAAACCAGAACAATACAAGGAATTATATTTATTCAAAAGTAAAAAAATAAAAATAAAGTAAAACAATAAAGTGCATTGTCATACCTGCTTACAAATTGCCTTTTTACTTGTGCAATTACACAAAACAGAACAATAAAGCTTGAAATCATTTTTAAAGTAAGAGAAATTTGGTTTGGGTTCCTACCATTTCATATTATGAATATGCAACTTTCCTATTAATATTAATAATTGTATGAAGTATGCTTTCTCAATTCCAAGATCACTGAAGTGCATTATTATGTCAGATCCACTCAGTGTCAGCTGCAAAGCAATGTTCATTTTTTTCTTAATTAAATGCTCCACATCAATCCAAAATAGTTTTGTAAGTATGGAAAAATCAATGAAAAATAGTTTTCTTTATACCTTCACAAGAGTAATCAATATCTAATTTAAAATGTTCCAGCATATGTTTTACTGAAAAGTAGACTTCTTTTACTTTGTTATACAGAATTTATCCACTGTTTAACAGTTTTACGCCAATTCACATCTCCAAACACAGAAGACCTGTAGTTATTTGAGACTCTATTTTGTAAAATATTTGTATTACCAATAAATATTTTACTCTTGATATCTGTAAAATGTAGATCTTCCTCCTGTGATGTATTTCTCACAAGGAACAATACATTTCGAGGGATTGCATCCATTACAACAGCAAATTCCTTAGGTCTAACAACTGCTATTTTAAATGTATTCAGAAATTCTCTATTGGCATATGTTAATACATTTCCATAATTTTTTAAAAGCTGACTAACTAATATTATATTGTTTTCAAACCATTAATAAAAATTGTGTATAGGATCTTTGTTGTTCCAAATATAGTATATCCTAGGTGAAAAATTATGCTTATAGGCCTGTGTCATGCCATGACAGCTTGTTTGTGAAATTTTGCAATCTTAACTAGTATTTTTTTCTCGCTTGAATAATTACACTTCAATAAAAATGAGAGAATAGAATAGATTGTCTTTTGAATAAATAGTTGGGAAAGGAATTCCAAATCGGGATCCGACTCAGAAGAACGATTCATTCACGAATTTGACGTCACTAGTTACCAGTTGACTCGCCCCGCCTTCCATGGCACATTTCTACGTTTTTATCAAGAAGCACCAGCACATACTTCCTCGTTTAAGCGTAGCATTTATGTTTATCCCTCGATATTTTCTTCCAGAATAAATATATCTATATACAGTCGAGTGTTGACAGTGAAAGGAGATTTATCACATGCACACTATTGGTCAATCCGAGGGGTTAGAGGTTGATATGTAAATATCCAACATGGCGGCCCCCGTAGATGACATGTTTTCTCGCTGCGTGGATCCTGCCAAAGCTAGTAATTGCGTGGAGGTCCGATTTATCGATAATGTCAAGGTATGCAACAGTAGTGCCATGATAGAGATGCATCCTCCTCAAATTACCCAGTTCAGTCATGTTTTCTTAAGAGGTTTAGCTTTGATTATGGTGCTCGCACCCCTCCCACGTCACCCGGCTTATTATGCCAGAACCTGCAAAAAACCAAAACAAAATATGCAAACTGTGACAAATAATCATGTTCTCTAAATTGGGGACATATATGAGGACATGCATTTTTAAATGGGTTTCTCCCATCTCATGTTCCAGATATCAGCAGTTAAATGTGTGTGATTTTTAATGATCTAATTATATTTCTCCAGGGCAAAGGATTATTCGCTAAAAGGTCATTCAAAAAGGGTGACACTATTTTCATTGAGCAGCCTCTAGTCTCATCTCAGTTCTTGTGGAATGCCTTGTACAAATACAGAGGTGAGTGAATAGATTCCTTAAAATGTATCCAGATGTTCTTGGTCATATTTTGGTGGTGAAAGACGACATCAAGCTATTATTTCGCTTTGGTTGGACAATGAAACTGAAACACATGGTTTTAGACCACAATAATGTATTAGTATGGTGTAGGGCCAGGTCACTATGTGATGCCCGTGGGAGAACATGTTTTCTGACTTGCTCGTTCAAAAACACCCCAAAGTGGTTCAGAAATATTTAGATCTGGTGACTGTGGAGGCCATGGGAGATGTTCAGCTTCATTTTCATGTTCATCACACCACTCTTGCTGTGTGTATCGGTGCATTATCGTGCTGATACATGCCACCCCCTTCAGGGTACAATGTTTGAACCATTAGGTGCACATGGTTCTCCAGAATGGTCCTTGGCAGTGACGCACCCATAGACTGTAAAAAAAAAAGATGGTTGACGCACCAAATATGGCGCTGACATCTTGGGTCTCGAGTCTGCGCAGTAGTGATCAACAACTTTTTGTGAAATAAACAATTATGGAAATATAGAAATTAAAGTTAAAGCTCCAATCTCCTCCCGAAGTTCCCGAAAATGTCCGTTGGTGCCTCAGTGACTACTTCATGAAACAACAATTTGTCCTGTTCTGAACTCTGTCTCCCATTATGTTGTGTGGATTGCAATATATTTTATGTACAGCTGTGCTATTGCTCTGCTAATTCAACCTTCACACTCTGCTCTTACCGATTGAATGTAAAATCAGTGAAGATCGACACATATACAGGTGTAAAACCTCCAACAATATATTGACCAGTGTTTCAGTTTCATTGTCCAACCCCTGTATTTGTAATTATTTACTTGGTTGTTCATGTGTCCCTGTACCTGCCGTGTTTTCTTCTTCCCGTTTTCAGCATGTGAGTACTGTCTGCGTGCTCTGGAGACAGCAGAGGAGAATGCCAGGAGGTTGAGCGGTCTGCCAGCTCTGAGTCTGCCTCATCCTGAGCTGTGTAAGGTGCGACCCGACCGACACCAGGCCTGCCCACAATGTCAGGTACACTTGACGTTAATATGTTCCCATGGGTTCTTGATGTGCTTGACCCAGGTCTTCCTAATCTTTTTAATAATCTAAATACATTTCACTTACTATTTTTATGTTGTTCATAATGTGCAACGTGCACATTCTTTCTTTGCTAGAGATTAATATAATTTAAAATGTTGTTGTTTTTATGGTACAGGTTGTCATCATGAACAAACGGACTAAAACTATAATTTTAGTTGAAACTTTTGACAAAATATTAAAAAGAGTCTGCATATGTGTTTTATGTTTTGTATTTGATACATCAGGTCTGAATATTGATCTCATAAGAGGAAGGATCCTTTTTTTTGTTTTATTTAGAGGCCCAAGCTGAGCAAAAACATGCAATTTGGTGCAGTTGTTGATATTTAGATGGCCAAAAAGTAAAATGAAATTCTGATAGCTTGTAATGTAAATCAGTGAAATCTTTAAAGCAGACTACTTCCATAAAATGCATATAAATATCAGTTATCGCTCTTAAACTCCCAATAATATGTCTTTGTAAAATGATATTTAAATGCTTAGTATTATATCAAAGCTCTGCAGTTTTTATTGTAGGGGGCAAAACATATAATAAATGCAGTACAATGATCATTGAGAGATGAACAAATAAACATTCCTCAAAAGCAGTAATTAATTATTGTAATTTTATTACGTTTCCCTTAAAAAGATAAAGTAATGGTTTGCTCTTAATTTTTCTGTAATTTAATTAGTTACTTCTGGTGTAATTGCATTAAGTATTGTATTGACTAAAGAACAATTCCGTATAAAACTATAGTGGATTTAACATCAAAATGTAACGTCTAATGTTAAAAGGTATGTTTTTAAGGTAACCGTCTCTCTTTAAATACTTCCAAATCAAATCAGAATCAAAAGTGCAGTATCGTGTCTATACTGGCATTGTTGATATGGGCTTTAGGAAGTAATTACTAATAAGCAATGCATTATTTTTTAGAGAGAGTAATCTGATTACACTGTTGAAGTTGTAATTAGTAGCTAGTAATGAATTACTTTTAGAGTAACTTTAAAAAAAAAAAAAAAGTGTATGTTTGTATGGATAATCAAGTTAACCTAAGTTGCTTCAGTTCAGTAAATGTTCGTCTTGAAATATTACTAACAATATAAAAGTTATTCTTGAGTTTATGCTGTAAAAATCAGTAAAGATTTCAAATTAAAAAGACGTGTACCAAGGACATTTTTACAATTATACTAAAAGGGCTTTTACTTGTTAAAAAGTATAAACTATTAGTCTTGTAGATTGTGTACAACATCTTTTGATAATTGATAATTTAGAGGCCTTAGAATGTCAAGCATCAAATATGATACTGTAGGCTTTATAGGGTTAAATACATTTACTTTAGATGAAATATTGTGATGGCTGATGAGATGTCACTTCACAAGGAAGGCTGACCATGACTGACCAATTATATTGTTTACTAAAAAAGATTTTATTGGCTGTTTTTCAGTTAACGTTAGGGAGCACATGGACATTTTTAAGTCATGATGACCTGCGAAATACACTCACCTAAAGGATTATTAGGAACACCTGTTCAATTTCTCATTAATGCAATTATCTAATCAACCAATCACATGGCAGTTGCTTCAATGCATTTAGGGGTGTGGTCCTGGTCAAGACAATCTCCTGAACTCCAAACTGAATGTCAGAATGGGAAAGAAAGGTGATTTAAGCAATTTTGAGCGTGGCATGGTTGTTGGTGCCAGACGGGCCAGTCTAAGTATTTCACAATCTGCTCAGTTACTGGGATTTTCACGCACAACCATTTCTAGAGTTTACAAAGAATAGTTTGAAAAGGGAAAAACATCCAGTATGCGGCAGTCCTGTAGGCGAAAATGCCTTGTTGATGCTAGAGGTCAGAGGAGAATGGGCCGACTGATTCAAGCTGATAGAAGAGCAACTTTGACTGAAATAACCACTCGTTACAACCGAGGTATGCAGCAAAGCATTTGTGAAGCCACAACACGCACAACCTTGAGGCGGATGGGCTACAACAGCAGAAGACCCCACCGGGTACCACTCATCTCCACTACAAATAGGAAAAAGAGGCTACAATTTGCACGAGCTCACCAAAATTGGACAGTTGAAGACTGGAAAAATGTTGCCTGATGAATCTCGATTTCTGTTGAGACATTCAGATGGTAGAGTCAGAATTTGGCGTAAACAGAATGCGAACATGAATCCATCATGCCTTGTTACCACTGTGCAGGCTGGTGGTGGTGGTGTAATGGTGTGGGGGATGTTTTCTTAGCACACTTTAGGCCCCTTAGTGCCAATTGGGCATCGTTTAAATGCCACGGCCTACCTGAGCATTGTTTCTGACCATGTCCATCCCTTTATGACCACCATGTACCCATCCTCTGATGGCTACTTCCAGCAGGATAATGCACCATGTCACAAAGCTCGAATCATTTCAAATTGGTTTCTTGAACATGACAATGAGTTCACTGTACTAAAATGGCCCCCACAGTCACCAGATCTCAACCCAATAGAGCATCTTTGGGATGTGGTGGAACGGGAGCTTCGAGCCCTGGATGTGCATCCCACAAATCTCCATCAACTGCAAGATGTTATCCTATCAATATGGGCCAACATTTCTAAAGAATACTTTCAGCACCTTGTTGAATCAATGCCACGTAGAATTAAGGCAGTTCTGAAGGCGAAAGGGGGTCAAACACAGTATTAGTATGGTGTTCCTAATAATCCTTTAGGTGAGTGTATGTACTTTGTGCTTTAAAAGTATGTTTTTTTTCCCATTCTGAAATTTTGACGTACAAGTGTTCATTTTCAGTAGTACTTGAGTAAAGTACAAATCCCTCCAAAAAATAATTAAGTAATTAAACACAAGTACTTTAAACAGGGACTACCAATGTGTCTGTTTGTGACTCATCCCTGAATGGACTTCATATGCAATCCCTTCAGGTGATGTACTGCAGTACTGAGTGCCGGCAGGCTGCATGGGACCAATACCACAAGGTCCTGTGTCTTGGCCCCTCCAATGAGGATCCAGATCACCCAGTCAACAAGCTACAGGACGCATGGAGGTAAATGCTCACTCATATAGACCTTATGTAGCCCCGCCCCTTTTCAGCGCTGAGCTCGTTGTCTTCTGTTATCCAGTTTGTATTTCCACAACACGAAGATCTTATGGATTTATGAATGAATTGCTCGTTTTAAAATCTTCCCAGTCTACTGACATTTTGTTATGACATCTGCTTTAAACTTTACAATGCTTTCGTTAACTGTACAATAAGTAAATTCACTTCACCAGCTAATTACGCTACGCTAATTTCAGGTTTCCATCCAAGGATTTTTTGGCGAAAAAGGTTTAGCGCATCAAAATGTTTACCAATACAGCTAATGGAATTTTTTTTGCAAAAATCTTGTCGATGTCGATACTATAGATGTCGTGAAAAACTAGTTTGGAAACACTTTAAGGGCTTCAATGCAAATAAATGTGGCGTCACATGACAGAATTAGCCTATTATAGCGTCCACATTCGTGGCGTTGCTTCCGTTAAAGCACCGTTTCTCTGCAGTTCAAAGGCGTATTAAACCTATTGTATTCATATTATTAAATTGTATATTAAATTATTTTATTACTCTTGGTAAGAATAAAAGATGTTAGTTACCTCTCACTTCATCCTTATTTTTGTTATTTTGTCTCTATCTTGTTTTTTTAGTTAATTCAGAAGAATTTAGCTAACTGCATCTGTTTCTAAATATATCTTGATCAATTATTGATCCCAAGTCTTTATAACGAAGTACAAAAAAATGACACTTTTTAATGAAAAATTCTGTAGCTATACAATTTTATAATATAACAAATTTTGTTTAAAAATGCATGAGGAAAATATAGCGCCTTGAAAATCTCTGCAGCTCGTCAAAAATAAAAATGGGGCATCTGTCAAATGAAGGAAGGCTGTTGGAGTTTCCAATACTGACAAAAAAGGTAAAATAAACGTGTTACTTCTGTATCTGAATAAATAAAATGAATGCCATAAAACCATGATTTAATGGGCAGGATCTGGCTACTTGACAAAATGAAAATCGCAAACATGTCATGACACTTGATAATAAAATAATTTTATAAATACATATTATTAAAGTTAGTTCACCCAAAAATGAAATTTCCTTCGTTCATCTCCGGAACACAAATGAAGATATTTCTGATGAAATCCGAGAGCTCTCTGACCCCTCCATTGACAGCAATTTAATTAACACTTTCAAGGCCCAGAAAGCTAGTAAAGACATTGTTAAAATAGTCCATGTGACTCCAGTGGTTCAACCTTAATTTTATGAAGCGATGAGAATACTTTTTGTGCGCAAAAAACAAACAAAAATGACTTTATTCAACAATTTCGTTCTAGCCTGTGTCAGTCTGCTACAGTTTCCGTTTTAAACAGTGCAGTGCTTTCGAGATCTACGGCAGCCGATGCTGTTCACCACAACGCATGTATATACAATGTAAACAGCACACAAAAAGTATCCTCGTCGCTTCATAAAATTTAAGGTTGAACCACTGGAGTCACATGGACTGTTTTAACGATGTCTTTACTACCTTTCTGGGCCTTGAAAGTGTTAATTAAATTGCTGTCTATGGAGGGGTCAGAGAGCCCTCGGATTTCATCAAAAAAATCTTAATTAAATTGTTAAATTGCTCCGATTCCGAAGGTCTTACGGGTTTAGAGCAACATGAATGGCAAAATTTTCATTTTTGGGTGAACTATCCCTTTAATATGTAATATAATTTTATCTCAATTATAGGACAAATTAGGAAAATAAAACCCATGGGTTTCGTCACATAAAGGCAGTTACATGCAGTCCTGTCAGAAAAGCTGTCCGAAATTATAAACTGGCGAATTTCAATTGTCTCATTACTTTCTGCATTTTACAAATATTTGGAAGGCAAAAGATACGATATATTTTGGGATGTATGGAAAACACGCAAGATTTTTTTGCAGATTTTTTTTAGCAATACAACACAATGTTTTTTTAGGGATGACATCATTACGCACACCATTTTATCGGTAAAAGGCCAATTGGATGGAAACAACAAATCTTGTAATCTTTTTTTTACTCATATTCACTTATTCGATATAAAAACAGTGCAAAACGTGGATGGAAACTTGGCTAGTGATGCTATAGAAATATACAGCGCTACCACAACTGAAGTTCAAACACAAAATTTGAAAGATGGCTGCACGCTTGTTTTTCTGGCGCATAAAGTCTATACTAAAAGTATCGTGCAGAATACTAGAGAAGTATTGCAGGTCCTTGCTTTGTCAGTAATTGATTGCTTTGCTTTGAAGGCTGTTGATGCATAGGTATTTTAAGCATGCTAACCTTGATATATATGACTCTGCTCTTGCATTAAATTGTTTTTGCATATTACCCAGGAGTGTGCATTACCCTCCAGAAACCTCCAGTATCATGATCATGGCAAGGATGGTGGCCACCATCAAGCAGGTTATTATTTTCAATGTATTGTCTATTTATTGGTCTGAATAAGTGTCTAAGAGGATTGTGTGCATAAATTAAATGTAAGTAAGTGTGAAATAACTGCATTTTTTGCTGTTTCAGGCTCAAGATAAGGGACGCTGGCAGAGGTTGTTCTCTAAGTTTTGTAGTCGTACAGCAAATGAAGAGGATGAAATAGTTCATAAATTGTTGGGAGAGAAGTTTCAGGTAAATAGAAAGTCCATAAATTTTTTTTTACGTTATTAAAGCATCTCAATGTCATGCTTCACTCTGTGTCATCAAGTTTGCCTATTCAGAAGTTTGAGTTTTTCACGGTAGTGACAAGTAAGTGATTTTTATTATGTGTATTCTATTAATATTATGTGTTGTAGAAATCATAAAGTAAAAAAGGTTACTTTATTTGGTAACACTTTATCTTACAGTGTACTTGTTGCGTATGTTACATGTACTTACCATAGTAATAACAGTAAATTATGCATAATTACATGCAACTAACCCTCAACCAAACCCTAATCCTACCCTAACCCTATAGTAAGTATGTGTAGTTTATTATTATTATTATTATTATTATCATTATTACTCTGTACGTAAATATATAATTACACTGTAACAAATACACCTTAAAATAAAGTGCAACCCTTTATTTTAATGTGACGTAGTTACATTGTACTTATTTGAGTACTAAGTAATATTAACTACATGTACTTACTATAGTTACGTTTAGGGTTTGGATTAGGGTTAGTTACTTGTAATTATGCATAATTTACTGTTATTACTATAGTAAGTACATGTAGTAACATGTTACTACATCACCTTAAAATAGTGTTACCAGTAAAAATGCCCCAAAATACAGTGTTGTTTCTTTTATCAGGGACAGCTGGCCTTGCTGCGTAATTTGTTTTCCACAGCACTGTACGAAGATCGTCTCGGTCAGGTCAGACATCGTCTTTGTCGTCTGTCTTTCTATGATTTAATAAAAAGCATAAGGGTCATACAAAAATTAAACAAACATACACTACCAACCCTTGCAATAGAATTGCCATTGGCTAGAAAAAAAATTGTTTACTTGCCAGATTAATATATCCTCCAGATCAGCTTATCTTTGTAAAATGTTTTTTTCACAGTTTTTTACTTCATTCATATGTGATATGATCTGAAAGCAAAACAGCTACAATTAACATCAGTCAATCAAGCATTTTTTTTTAATGATAGAGCTTAATTAGACCTAAAAAATGGCAACCATGTATGCATGCATATGTCATTTTAACAGAATTTAGGGCTGGTGGTGCATGAGACGTTGGTCATTCAGTGTTTCTGTACATCTGTTAAGGGTTGCACTTTATTTTACAGTACGTGCACTTGCGTGTACTTACCTATGAAAGTAGTTAATATAAGGTAACTACATGGGTTAGGGTTAGGTTTAAGGGTATGTTCAGGGGTAGTACCTAGTTATTACTCAGTTATTGGAATAACTATAATAAGTACATATTATATACATGGGGAACAGGACTGTAAAATAAAGTGCCACCCTGTTAAGATAATAATAATTCTACTACTACTAACAATGTATACCAGGGCTGCACAGTATACCGGTACCACGTATCCCAAACACTGGCGAGTGAAATCTAACAATTTATCAGTCAATGGCTAATTTAGCCAATTTAGTCACATATGCGAGTCTCTGTGTTACTACTTTTCATCCCTGTGAAGCCTAGAGAGTATAACACATCCACTGAATGCACTGAATTGTCCATATGCACGGAACGTTCTTAAGAACATCTGCAATAATATAAGCCAGCTGGAAAACTTCTGGTCGAGTGTCACTTTTTGGTGTGCCGGTTTTGTCAATGTCCTGAGGTAGCTTTAACAGCATCAATATTGTAATACTTAGTTTATAATCAGAATATAGTCACTTAAATAGTCAGACCTAGCATTAATGTAGTTATTCAAATGTAAGACAACATAAAGAAGATTCATCCCTCAGTGTTTCTCCTTAGTAAAATTCAATTCGACAATCAGTTTTCACACTTTCGTGTGAAAAAAAGTGTCAACACACTGTAAATTAAAGATTTATTGTGCACTTTAGTTAGATTCATTGAACAAAATGGTAGTTTTCATAAGTGTGCTGAAATCGGGAGCTTGCGCTGCACTGACTGACAGCTTCTGTCAGTGGTTATAAGGGTGCTCCCTTTCGGTGTAATTCATTTCGGTGTAATAAAAGTTATTGTTTTTCATGAGGCTTTGTGAGTACTTCATACTTCACCTTGACAATTTAATTTTAAACCTTTTATAATGTTTAATATTTATTCAAAATCGAAAAGTGTGAAAAAAACATTATTGGAAATGGCTAATATGAGCCAATAAATGCTCCTCTGCCGCCATCTACAGGTTATAGTGGTAATTATTTTTTTTTATTTTTAAATAAAAGTGTTTACTATCAAATGCTATTTTTACTACATCTTGAAATGCTCAGTTTTACAAATGGGGACAATCTTAGTAGAGTGAACAAATAATGTTTTTGGTCATCACATTAAAAAGTGTGTATGTCCAATTACAGACACTGTGTTTCTTAATCCAACGTTCCCATTAGCTTTGTCTTTATTGCAATCAATAAGGTAAGTGTGAAAGCTGCATTAAAATATAAATACAACATTAAAAAGTCAACCATTAGTGTTGTGTGCGTGAACAGTGAGTATAGAATGACAGATAACGGTTCACCAGAAATGCCCAAGCTGGCTTATCGAAAACCAGGATGTAACCGTGCATATGGTCAATTAAGAATAAGGCAGATGTTTGTAAAATGCATTTATTTTGTGTTCTAGTGGTTCACTCCAGAAGGATTTCGGTCTCTGTTTTCGCTTGTTGGGACCAACGGTCAGGGTATTGGCACCAGGTAATATCCAGTCAATACAAACAATCACTATTTTACTCTAGAGAGATGTATCCAGTATAATAATGTTCCTCAAGTGATTCTGATCTGATGTGTGTCTGTAGTTCTCTGAGTCAGTGGGTTCATGCGTGTGATGCACTGGAGCTTCCCAGCCAGCAGAGGGAGCAACTGGATGCTTTTATCGACCAGTTGTACAAGGACATCGACAAAGGTCATTTTTCTCGTAGTCTCCCACCTGTTTCTAGTGCTTAGATCCTCACATACTTGCTCACACATTGATCTGTATACCTGCAAAGATTGATCCTCTGCATTTGACATCTACTTCCACAAGCACAGCTAAGACAGACACACATTTTACCACTTAGACAGCCATCAATCTGTGTAAAATATTATTGTTGTGTGCAAAAGTTTCAAATATATAATTTTTTCTGCTACAGAAACCGGTGATTTCCTCAACTGCGAAGGCTCTGGACTTTTCTTGCTGCAAAGCTCTTGTGAGAATTGTCTTTATTCATATTGGCATGGCTTTCAGTTTGTACAGCTGTGATAATTTCACATACAGTAGAAGTTGACTTTGAGTAGCAAAAATCAGGTCAACTTAACAAATGAGCCCTGTCTTCTTGCTCTACTAAAAGAAGTGAAGATTTATTATCGTTTCCTTTGTTGAACAGGTAATCACAGCTGCGTTCCCAATGCGGAGGCGTCTTTCCCTGACAACAACTTCCTCCTTCACCTCAGCGCCCTCAGTGACATCAGCCCTGGAGAGGTCAGAGGAGGATGTTGGATAATAGATGCTAAGCTGATGCTCGGAGGGAGGGCCGTAATATTCTAAAGCTTGAGTGTTTCATTGTCGGTAGGAATTACAGTCTAGACTCTGAAGATTGGAGCAGTTTTGGCAGCTTGTCAGATAGATTGAAAAGACCTACATCTGCTTGCCTTAATGCTGGAGAGGTAGAATATTGCACAGATTTATTTCATAGGTTTGTTTGTCTGAATCATATTAGCCAGTGGATGATAGCTCATCATGAATTTGTAATAGCTGTCGGTGTTGAATTCACATTGTAGAGCTTTATGAATTTTTATAGGGTTACCAAAAGCCAAATTAGTTTTACCTTTGTTTTCTGGCATAGTGACCTTTTTTCTCATCGTGTTTTGCCTTATAGCCAGGCAGGTTTGTGCACCAATCAGAATTATATTCAGAATGCTTTTTAAATTCCAGTTCAGTTCCTGAAAAGCTCAGCTTTGCCATCACAGGAATAAATTACATTATATATTAAAATAGAAAACAGTTATTTTAAACTTTTGAACAGGAGTGTATTCCCACACAATGGCTGCGTATTGAGGGTCTCTCAGTTTCCAAAAAGGACAAAAGAGAATAAATGAATGCTATGAATAATGATTAAATGGTTGGTTAGTATGTGGAATAATGAAATGTTTGACTTTAAAAAAAAAAAACCCATATATTTTCTATTGTAAATAAGTAACACCACTGTGAAACAACATAATATGAGAGCCATTACACCCACAGAGTGATTTCATGGTTTTTTGCCCAATTTATAAAACAGAAAACCATTCTTCTGTATAACTTAATTCCTAGTCATAACATAACTGCAGAAAAAACTAATAAATAAAATAAATAAGAGTTGCTGAGTTGTTGATTGTCTCATGAATTTCTCTCATTCTTTCTGTAGGAAATTTGTATCAGCTACCTGGACTGCTGCCAAAGAGACAGGAGTCGTCATAGCCGGCACAAGATCTTGAGGTAAACGAATGCAATCCCTTGTTTAAGCATTCTCTGCGAAACTGCCCAGCTGAGTCTACCTCCACAGAGGATCAATGGCCTTGGTCCTCTGGCAGCAGCTCTCGGCCTGGATAACCACAGGGGCTGTTGGCTTGCTGCTGGGCCCCTGCTCTCCTATTGATCATTTACCTGTCAATCGCAGCAGCTATGCTGGCTGGATGACCAAGGGTTTGATCGGAAATCCCATTTAATCTATATTCACTTTATTCCTTTTACCTTGAAAAGAACTGCTGACCTTCTTGGCTGTGAAGTCAAGATTAGAGATGGACCCCCTTGCATCTGATGGATATTATTTATCTTCATTTATTATGGAATAAGGGTAGATTGAAATCCCTAATGGCAGATCTTCAATGTATTCTGGTGCATTGGCATTAAGAGATATACACTATATTGTTAAAAGTGTTGGGACACCCCTCCAAATCATTGAATTGAGGTGTTCCAATCACTTCCATGGCCACATGTGTATAAAATCAAGGAACAGATCAATCAAAAGGAGAAGCATTACCCATGATTACACCAGAAAATTACATCACTCAGAGTTAAATAAAGCAACACATACAAAAATAGCTCTTTAGCGTCACCCACTCCCATGAATCACTGCGAATGACGTGAACAAGTCGATCTCTCTATGCTCTCAAAATGCTTAAATGTTTGTGTATGCATATGCCATATATCAACATTTGTTTTTAATTCGATCATGCTGTTTGCAATGCTTCATGGGATTGTGATAGTTCTTTCCCTCACTAAAGCCATTGTTACCTTTGTCTTTTTGTCTAATTTTCAAAACCTTTTTTGCTTCAAATCAAAGTTTGTAGTGTTGTGATTCTTGGTTCACAGCTTGTAGCTCTTTTAATGAAGACTTTTATAAAATCGCTATGGGAAAAATTAATAGAAAAAATACTTCTGAAACCAGTGCCAATGAGTGAATAGTGACAGAATTGTAATTTGCATGTTAATTTTGCTTTTTTTTTTAAAGGATAAATTACACCATTTTCCCCTCTCATTCTCAGGGAGAATTATTTATTCATCTGTTCCTGTCAGAAGTGCATGTCCCAGATGGATGATGCGGATATGACATCAGAGGATGAGGAGGAAGTGGAAGGAGATGGCGAAACAGAGGGAGACGATATGGAGGATGAAATGACAGATGTTTGATTTTACTCAGGTTTCTCTGCCCACATGAACCACATCACTTGTTTGTTTGTGGACCTGTTCCATGTGATCCTGATACCCTCCACAGGGCATAATCTCTACAGCAGTTGAGAAACCAACATCACACTCACAGTATCAGTACAGTTGTTCGGCAGTTGTTATAACCTTAATCAAAGCCTATGCAAAATATAAGTGCAGTATTTTTATCATGTGCTTTCTTGTCATGATTTCTGCCATGCAATGTCTCATATAATGCAAGATTTATTATGTTTAATAAGTCACTCAAGACACTGGTTTCTCATGCAGGATTTAAATTTGATCGTTTTTTTTTTTTTTTTTAATGTTTAAGACCCAAGTAGCTCCACACACACACACACACATTTACACATAAAAAACTGTGACCAAGTGTGAAACATGAACTGTCTGTGCGCTTAAGGGATATATTATATGATGATGACCATCCAAAAGAACATGAATTGTCCATTTTATCACATCTGAGAGAAACTGTACATCAGATAAAGAGGAAGTGACCAGCTTCATGTTACTTTAAAGTGATTTAAAGTGACATATTACTTGTTTTTTTTCTCCTCTTTCTTACAAAAGAAAAATGTTTTTTTTTTAGGTCTTTATACTCTTAAGTATGTAAAGATTAGCTCTACCCCTTGAAATGGCTTTTATTTTCAGCTGACAATACCTAGGTTGCACCGATGGAGAAAATATTATTTGATTTATGACCAAATAACTAATTGTTTTAGCCAATTATTGTAGCTAAAGTAGACTTTCTGAAATCTTGCCAGTAGTTAATGTACATGTAATAAATGCTATGGCAATAATGCCAGTAGTTATATGCAATAAGAAGCGCTCAAAACATGGGTGTCAGTGGTGTCCTCTACAATCTTTATTTGTATTACACTTTTCACAATACATAATGTCTTAAAAAGAGCTTTACATAAACGGTCTTAAACCCTCAGTGAGCAAGCCAGAAGTGACTGTTGTAAAAAAACAAATAAAGAAAGAAAGAAAGAAAGAAATAATAAGATGAAGGGAAAAACACACATGAGCCACACTCATTTAGCATATTGTATGCTAACACTACTGGTTAAAAGTTTGAAATAATATCTCTTCTGCTTACATATACTGTAAAACATTAATATTGTGAAATATTACAATTTAAAATAACTGTTTTCTATTTGAATATATTTAAAAATGTAATTTATTCCTGTGATGTCAAAGCTGAATTTTCAGCATCATTACACCAGTCTTCAGTGTCCTTCAGAATTCATTCTTATATAAATAAATAAATATATATATATATATATATATATGTATAATGTGTGCGTATGTACATTAGTACATTTATCCTGTTAAAGCATGGAATTAATTTTTTTCAGTTGAACGTGTTAAAAATATTTAACGCAATTAATGTAGCATTCATTTTTCTGTCATCCTTTGGTTAGCGTTACATTATATGATCAAGCTCTTATTCATGCAAATGCTTTTAATCCGTTCAAACACGACAAGACAAGAGAACTCACTGTCTGTGAATGTCCTGACACGCACACACACGACGCACAGAAAGACGCGTCAATCTTGAGTTCTCTTTCTCGCTTGAACGAACAATAACACCCTGAATTATGCCAAAATTACCGTTTTGTTGAGTATTCTCATAAGATCAGTCTTAAATGAGTGTAATAAGAGTTGTGAGAAAATGAGATGCACATGTCAGCAAACAGTGTTTGGCAGGAAGATCTTAAAGTGACAGCAGCCTAATAAACCAGTTGCTGTGATGTCTGTCATTAAGGTTAATCAAGGAACAAAGGTAACAGAGAAAATTGTGGCTTTAATAAGGATTAATCTATATTTAATTTATAATTTATGCAGTTAAGAAAGGTGTTTGACAACTTTATTCAATTTCTGTATATGTCTAACAAGTAGGAAGGCCACAGGTAAATATGACATTTTTTATAATGGGTTTATGTGAGGATTGTTTTAAGTTAAATTAAAAGTAATTTTTTTAAAGCCTAATAAATGTTGAAATTGATAGCTTTCAATTATACATTATTACATTATCATTAATGTTTCAAAAAAGAAAAACATCAGTAGCAGTATTAGTATCAGTGATACTGGCCTTCATTCATAAAAAGATGCCATTAGTAAGTAATGTTACAAAAGATTTCTATTTCAAATAATTTTTTAAAAATATTTTAAAATTTCTATTCAACGAATTCTGAAAACAATTACTTTGTCATGGTTTCCACTAATATATAATGTAAATAATAATATAAAACTTAAAGGGTTACTTCAGCGATTAGCATTAAGCTTTGTATCAGTAGAAACCCGGTAGTATATTCGAATGATTGTGCTGTCTGTCAGCTCCTCTCTCTCTGATGAATGAAATCTGACTCCTGCTGCTGGTCTGTGCGGAGACTCTCGTTCGGCTCATGCTGTATTGAGCAGACACGTTCGGTTTTTAATTGTAGTGTCTGTTCTCTAACTGAACTAAATGATTTTATTACTATAAAAATCAAAATGACGGTGGGGTGGTGCCGCGGCGGGCAAGTGATGTAACCGGTGGGAGTGGCCTCGTAGGGCAGCGAAGCAAGTGCATTCTGGGAGTTGTTTTCTTTCATCCATATGAGCCAAAAATTAATTTTTTGGCTTTTCTCAGTCTAGAAGGCACCAACTTCTAAAATAATTTCACATTTCTACTACATAAATGACCCAATTTAAATACACATTCATCTTTCCAGCGGTGAAGTACCCCTTTAAGAACCATTATTAATAATAGATGACCAATAATAGAGCAGCAAATCAGCATATTAGAAGGATTTCTGAAGGATCATGTGACACTGAAGACTGGAGTATAAGGAGAATCAGCTTTATAAATTGTAATAATATTTCAACATATTACTGTTTTACTGTATTTTGCATATGCCTTGCACAGGAATTGAATATGGGATATATGTGACGTGTTCGTTCCCAGAAGAAAACTCAAGACCACAATCCAGGCATTTGAGGGTTTCAGAATCAGTGCTTACTGATATACTCAATGACTCCCTTTGGAGTGATTTTGTGCATTGTAAATTTGCAGGGCTTTTTCATGCTCAAACAGCAAGACTAAAGATATAACAGTAATGATATGGTGATGCTGTGTTTCTTCACTGGCTGGTATAGGCTGCGGTTGGCAGTCCTGTGTTGATGCAAAGCCTTTTGAAATCCATCCTAAAAGACTGGGATGATGCAGGCAGCGGTCAGTGAAGTGTTCGTCACTGTATGGCTTGTGTAGGCTGTAGTTTGCGGCCGTCGCTCAGCAACAGATGAAGTAGGAGTGGGATACGAAGCTGGACCAAATCAAACTCACATTCACGTCTGGCTCCGATCTCTTATCAAACTCCCACTGTTGACGTTCCAATCAATTCTTGATGGAAAAAATCAAGTCTCTTAGTGAATATTCTGTTTCGCTTGGAAATACAGCACATTATGAAAGTCAAATGCCGCTTCATGTTGACTTTAAAGTAGCCGGTTTAAGTTGTCTGCTGGTAAAGTCTTAAGTGTGATTAGGTGAAATCAGGTAGTATTGGCTTTGCCATTATCCAATCATGTCCAGCGGGTGATACACCTTCTGTTTGTCATGACAGTTGTTTCAGTTCTACTGCAGCCTTGAGTGCTTTGCTAATCTCACTGATGGCAGATCTGTCGTGAGTAAGCGCTGCCGTCCTAGCTGCCAAGCTGATGAATTTTGCCCCACAATTCTCTTTTTGATGTCGAGTGAGGACGATCTGCCATGTTGCAGAAAGTATGAAAATCCTGGCAATCCCATTTTATACCTCTTTTCATAATCCTCCAGTTTTTAATACTATCATCCTCTGTTTATGAAATTCATCTCGCAGCTCTCACACTTGCTCTCTTCTCTTCACGGATGATGTTATTGACAATTTCTGTCTTCCTCATCAGACACATCTGCCAAAATAATTAAACCCTTAGTGGTGCAGACACTAAATAAAGCATAAATGCGAATGTTCTCAAAGCAAAACTAAACATAATGACAGATAAGGAGTCTTCTAGCTTTGAAGATCGCAACTGAACTATTGCTGTGTTTTAATGGTGCTTGCTATGAGGAAAGCATTTCTATTGCTGTTGCGCATATCTGGTGTTAGCAGCTTTTCTGAAGAGAAGGGTTATGCATTCTGAATTATGATTTACACCTGATGGACAATAAAATGGTTGCGAAAACCTACAAAGATGATGACTGAAAAACCACTCATCGGCTAGAATATCAGAATTGGATGTGGGCTCCTATAAAGCACTACTTTAGCAGTCACCCACCAGAGCAACTCTATAGCATAGTGCTAAATATAATGACATGCTAAAGCACTCAAAGCACCTTAGCAATCATATAGTAACATGTGAACACTTTGAACACCTTAGCATCCACTTAGTAACATGCTAAAGCACCCGGAAAACATTAGCAATCATAAAGTAACCTGTTAAAAGCACTTTAAACTCAATAGCAAACGCATGTTAACATGCTCATTAAGTAATGTGCTAAAAATCCTCAGAACATCTTAGCATTTATATGATAACATCCTAAAAACACCTATTAATTTAATGTTGTGTAGACAACATTTTTATGTAGTAAGCTCACTTAAGATTTTGTCAGAAAAAAGGTTTGATCATTTTTATCACATGTAAAACGTCTTGTATAATCTCAACTGCTGTAATTTTCTTTTTTTGGGGGGTTTTAATTTTATTGTGTATGGGTCAATGACGTGACGTGCATATTTTTGTGTCCGAGTACATTATTTCCTTTTTAAATAATTTGATAAATTAATGACATGTATCAGTTTATTCTATAAAACCTATTTAGTTTAAATACATTTTCACTACATTAAAATAATAAATATTATTTTACAGTGTCCTCCACTAATATTGGCACCCTTGGTAAATATGAGCAAAGGCGGCTGTGAAAATAAATTCTAACCTTTCATTGAACATTTACCTTAACATTTCATTGAACCTTTCATTTTTCTCCAGTGCATGTTGTCCACAATTATTGACACCCCTAGAAATTCTTATGAGTGAAATTTCTCTGAGGTATATTCCCTTAATATTTACAGTTTTTTTTAATCACACCAGGGTGACTAGGAGCATGAAATTGTCCAGCCATGACTTCTTGTCCCACAGGAGTATAAATATGAGGAAACACAAAGGCCAAATGATCATCATCATCACAATGAGTAAAACCAAAGAATATAGTTCTGATGTGCAGCAAAAGATTGTTGAGCTTCACAAAATAGAAAGTGGCTGTAAGAAAATAGCTAAAGCATTGAAAATCCCCATTTCCACCATCAGGGCAATAATTAAGAAGCTCCAATCAACTAAAGATGTTACGAATCTGCCTGGAAGAGGACGTGTGTCTATATCGTCCTAATGCGCGGCGAGGAGGAGAGTTTGAGTGGACAAAGTCTCTCCAAGGATCACAGATGGAGAATGGCAGAGATTAGTTGAGTCTTAGGGTCAGAAAGACAAAAAAAATCTATCAAACAGCCCCTACATCACCACATGTTGTTTGGGAGGGTTTCAAGAAAAATCTTCCTCGCTCATCCAAAAACAAACTCCAGCATATTCAGTTCAGACACGACTGGAACTTCAAACGGGACCTGGTTCTGTGCTCAGATGAAACTATAAAAGAGCTCTTTGGCAGCAAACCCAGCAGATGGGGATAAAAAGTACCCCATGCCCACGGTTAAATATGAATCTTTAATGTTGTGGGCCTATTTTTTTTGCTGGAGGTCCTGGACTTCTTGTTCAGATTCATGGTATCATGGATTCTAGCAATTACCAACAGATAAAAAATCAACACCTGACGGCTTCTGCTAGAAATCTTATAATGGGCCATGATTGGATCTTCCATCAGGACAATGATCCAAAACAAACATCAAAATCAACACAAAAATGTGTCACTGAACACAAAATGAAGCTTCTGCCATGGACGTCCCAGTCCCCTGACCTGAACCCTATAGAAAACTGAAGAGAAACAGAACCAACATCTGTGAATCTGAAGGATCTGGAGAGATTCTGTATGGAGGAATGGTCTCTGATCTCTTGTCAGGTGTTCTCCAAACTCATCAGGCATTATAGGAGAAAACTCAGAGCTGTTATCTTGGGAAAAGGACGTTGAGATAATTGGGTGCCAATAATTGTGGCCAATGTGAACTAGAGAAAAACATTTCATAATGAGATTTCCCCTCCACTCAGTTGTTTTACTTCAATGAAAGGTTAGACTTCTGTAAATTATTTGAATGAAAGATCAAAAGGACAAACAATGCAGATTTATTTCTCAGCCGCCTTTGCTTATATTTACCAAGGCAACACATTCTCCCAGGACCCTGTGGCGTCACTTTTTAACGCACAGCGTCATTTTCCGACGTGCAGGGTACTCCATTGATTTCAGTTGTTTGCCCAATGCGTCAGATCAAGACGCATTTAATTCTTTGCATTTGTAAAAGTAGACATGATTTTATGAGTATTTATAGGTTACTTTTATATTTTGGAGCAACTAACCCAACTCTTACCCTAAACCTACCCACTTCTAAACAATATAAAACACATAACAGGCACATAAAAGTACAGTCACAGGTATTTATTGCAAAAACTGACCAAAAACAGTATAAAAGTATTAACTCATGTTGCATTCCAAGTCTTCTGAAACCATACGATATCTTCATGTAAAGAACAGAGTTGATCTTAATGCTTTAATCACTGAAATGATGATCCCGCCGCTCCGTGAATGCACACACGTACGCAGTCATATCTCATTCAAAAGATATACCCGACTCTTTAGCATGACACGATCGGTCACGAGACACACAAGAGCCAATGCAATTTCTACTTTTAAAGCTGACGTAACGTTTTTTCCAACAATTTTTGAATGTGTTCATGATCTTCGGAAGATGGAGACACTGATCGTTTTTTCTTCACACAAATCAATCGTTTGGCATCGGAGCACTTGGTATATTTGTATTTTTTTTATAAATTGTGCATGCGTATCTGCCTGTTATATCCTGTGTTTTATATCATATAACACACAAATGGGTAGGTTTAGGGATGGGATGGGGTTGGGTTATATGTTCAAACGTGTCTAAATAGCATAAATAAAAAAAATAAATGTAAATAAAAGTAACGTTATGCCAACATGTCATAATGGCAAAATCATAACCCAATATATGATTTCATCATGACGATAACATTCCCATGCCCAACACGTCTGTGTATGACGCTAAAGGTCAATGAAAATCAATGGAGCACCCTGCGCGTCTGAAAATGACACTAAAGGTGTACCCTGTGCGTTAAAAAGTGATACCGAAGGGTCCTGACCAAGCGTCAATATGTGACGAGTTGGTAGTGAGAACGTGTTGACCAAGGGTGCCAGTATTAGTGTGTATGATTTGGTACCCAAAAATGTCAGGCGGCACAACCGGAACACACTTAAAAACTATTTAAAATGGCGTTTTAATAATAAGAAATTCAAAATAAAACACTGTGGCATGTTATGTTTGAAACCTTTCGTATAAACACATTTTATAAATATTAGTAGTTTTAAAGCTGTTGAGATAATTGAAAAACATTAGTCGGGGAATAAACATGGGTCTTTTATTATGAATTGACAGGGTACAAGCATCCAGAGGACCCCAATCCTTGAGAGAAAAGGTTTGTAGATCTCTCAAATACTGATGAAAACTGCTACTTTCAAGTATGGTTGGTACACTTTTCATGTCAGGTGGTAAACCATTTTATCATAAACGTCTTTATTGTATTTAAAAATTCTATATATGGGCTTGATAGCATAGACAAACGCTAATACAGGCATCCAAGTAGAAGACTATTCAATGTAAAATAAGTTGCAAAAGTCATGTGGTGCAACCAGGAATTCAGGTGGTGCAACTGTAAAACATTACCTAAGCTAAATAATACATTTAAGCTAAAATTGGTTATAAATTGTATTTTTTTAATTATTGTTGAAAATGTTTTTAAGTTAAAGTTGTTTTACACTTTATTTTCATGATATTTTCTAAAATAATTTTAGATATCACTATCATATCAAATCAGATCAGTCACACTTTATATTACGTGTCTTTAACTACTAGAGCTGCACGATTCTAGATAAATTGAGAATCATGATTCCAGAGATCACGATTCTGAACAGACAACTAAACAAAATAATGTCATTTACTAGAGTATCTGACAAAATGTCAATTGCTGCAGTCTATTTAAAATGTTTAATTAATCTGATTAATTAATTTTAAAAAATCAGTTTGAATGAATGATTCAATGACACACTCATAAATACTTCATTGTTTCATTACTGGATGAATCAGCGTTTTTTAATTAATCTCTTGAATGAATGATTAAGTAGCAAATACATTTTTACCAGTGGTGTAACAATGTAATCGATACAATCATTATTTGCAGTGTTGGGGAAAGTTACTTTTCAAAGTAATGCATTACAATATTGCGTTACTCCCTAAAAAAGTAACTAATTGTGTTACTTAGTTACTTTTTATGGAAAGTAATGCGTTACATTACTTTTGCGTTACTTTTTCTCAGCTGGGCTGGGCTTGCTTGCATTGCTTGCTTGTTTCTTTGATCATCAAAGGTCAGCAACAAAGACTTTTGTTAATAAAATGAGATTAAATAAATAAAGTATATTTGTGTAATTTCATATATTTAATTATTGCAGGTTTGCGTAATATCCTAAGACTATTATGACTATTATTACTATAATTATGACACCTATTTCTTAAAATAGGAACTTAAACTGGGTTAATTGCACTGATGAGTAAAATTCATCCAAAGTGAATGAGATCACACCAGTTTCATTTGACGTATTCTGTGAATGTTTCCTGAACATAATTTACTCTTTGTTGAGCCAACCAGTGCTGTTGCTGTTCAGACTGGTGCCCTTGTGCAGATTTGCACAAGCTTTCTGTGTTTTTAAGAAAATGGGAAGACCTGTTAGAGTTTAAGTGTTTAATATTTAATTATTTTGAACATTAAACAGAGTTTGTAGATTATATTTGTAAAATATATAGCAGGTCCTCAACCCAAGCACATGCTCTACACTTCACCACAATAGTAACCCCCCCCCAAAACACTAACATAACAGAAACCTTTAAATACCAACATAACAGACCATTAAACATTAAAAAGTCTCTTCTCATATTGTTAAAAATGCATAAAATAGCACTTAATTTAAACATTTACTCTCCGAATTCAGCCCCTTTGCAAAGCATTATGGGAAGTGAAAGTCCTGTTTGTTTGGGTTACTTGATTGAAACATGTTATTTCAAAATTAAAACATCGTTATGTCAAAGAGTAACTGTTTTAAGTCAATTTACCTTGAAGCTATCACATTTGAACCAGAAACCTGATATAATGGTGTTAAATCAAGATGAATTGCTTAAATAAAGTGAACAGCATCATAAAATCATTTTTTGAGTGAGAGGTGTCAGTCAATAAATAGAAAAAGTAACATATTTGAAAAAGTAACTCAGATATTTTGTTGTAAATTTAAAAGTAATGCGTTACTTTACTAGTTACTTGAAAAAAGTAATCTGATTACGTAACTCAAGTTACTTGTAATGTGTTACCCCCAACACTGATTATTTGAAGCGCCAATTTACTTTCAAAAGATCATTTGCTCTATTTCGATTGACTTTGTTTAGCTGTTTCATACATGACATGTGCTCACTCTGGCTCAGCGTGGCAGATTTTGTCAAAGGTGTAATAGACACATCAGGTGAATTGTTGCTGGGGTGTGTTTTAATTTAGATAAATTGTTTTTTTTTTTAAATCAATTTATCTCAAATTAAATTTTAACGATTAACCGTGCAACTCTATTAACTACTACTTGCATAAAAAATTGTTAGGTACGATTTACTTCATGTTCATGTTTTGCAAAATATGTTGTTAGTAGGGTACAACGGGGCTAAAGAGGAAAAGGCTCCTTTGATTTGATTTTCCTCTAAACCACAGATGGCACAAAAACTTGCCTCAGCACTTTCCTAAACATCCACTTTTCAAGATGCACGTGGACATTTGTCTGATCTTTGACGCGATCACAGACAGCAACGCAAAGTTGATTCTGCACTAATTTGATCTAATATTTGATGTTTTTAAAATGCTGTAGATTTAAGTAGCAAATGAGAATCGATAAAATTAATGTTTATATTTTGAGACAAAGTTCTTCATTATGATTTTCAGTTTTGTTCAAGGTAAATAAAGCAACAGTTTTTCAATAACGGAAGAATATGTAAAAGTATGATATTTGGGGAAAAAAGCGCCCCTGCTGTCGGGCAAAAGACAAAATAATAAACATGATGATAAACAGCAGCTGACTTTTCCATTTGATGATATGACATGGTCAGATTAAAAGGATAAATATCATATATTAAGTTGGGTGTCCACCTTAGAGATAATCACCATATTTATAATGAAATCATCATATTTAAAAAATATTATATTAATCATGTCATATAATAAAATATAATTTATTGTTGCTACTGTAAATGTATATTAAATAAGTATGGGATCATCTTCAGTGCTTTCTAAATCTTTACTTTTTAAAATAATTTTGTTTCTGTTTTTTTTAAATATAGTTACATTTTTATATTTACATATTTTAATGACAGTATGTTTACTGAACAAAAATGAATGCTTTTATTTATAAAAATAAACAGAAAATAGTACAAACTTTGGTAAAGTGATTGTTTTGAACAAGTATTAACTTAGACATTATTAAAAACATATTATTTTAGCTAACGTATTTGTGTCAATACTGTGTGCCATTTGTCCCGTGCTGGTTTTACTTTTTTTTGTCTGTGGAGTACCACAGAAGTCCCCAACTCATATATTTATAAGATTTTTAAAACAAAATGAACCACTTTTATGATTTATTTTTACACAAAATCTGGTGCTCCATCAACGTTCAATACAAACATATATATATATATTTTTAAACATATATATATATATATATATATATATATATATATATCTATATATATATTTTTAAACATATATATATATATATATATATATATATATATATATATATATATATATATATATATATATATATATATATATATATATAATTTTTTTTTTTATTTTTTTTTTTTTTTTATTTATTTATTTTTATTTTCTGTAATCATACACTATGGGAGTAGTGAAAAGCTCATTTTTTCCTTAAGGTGTGCCTTTAGCCCCGTTGTACCCTACATGATAAAGACACTTAATGTTAAGAGGAAACGAGAACTCAGCACGAAACGGGGCACATTAAAGATGATCCAACGGCAAGAGTAGCATATCTGTTAAAAAAGAAAAGAGAGGTGATGAATCTTGTTTAGTAGTTATTATATAGTTGTTCCATTTTTGTTATGCATTTGATGTTTTAAACATTTTGATGAATGCATCTGAACTGACTTTACTGATGATTATTTTTGTATCATTATAAAACATGACTTTGTTGTTATTCAAATCACAATCAATTAGTGTATCTAACCAGTCTATTGCACCATTCCAGTTCCTACATTCCGATTGGGATGTCATGTGATGTCATTGCTTCTTACTTTGACTTCAATAGAGACTAAAACACTTGTATTTAATTTTTATGTGTAATTGAAATGAAATGAAAAAAATCCAGTATCATCGTAACTCTAATCAATACTACTACTACTACTACTACTACTCATAACAGATTAGCAACATGCAAACCAATCAGAACATAGCATTAGTAATGTACTAAAAACACATTAGCAAACAGTGATGGTGTGTTTTGTGCTGTGGTTATTTTACCACAAAAATGTAATCATGTGATAGCAAATACATTTCTCTTACCAGGCCAGTCATTATTTTAGTAGGCTACACATACATCTCTCTTCCCATTTTACATTTATTATGGTTTATTTTATTTATGTTTCCTTTTAATTAGCAAGATGGGAAGATGTGATGTCTCTCTCTTCGCAGCCGGATGGAGCTAAAATGACAAAAAGTTTGTTTTCGGAGCTCTTGAAAACCCGTTGCATCTGCAAACAGTCTCTGTTTGTGTGTCTGTATCTGCCTGTGCTCCTCTGGATGTTGTTTTATTGAATGAGGCCGTAATACAAGTTGGACATCCTGTGAGGATGAAAGAGAGGGGAATTACAGGGCAGAAGGAAGGACACCTGGGGTTGTGCCTGTGAGGAATAACCGCTGGATGCAGCTGGCAGCACAAAGCCAGCTGGGTCCAGACAGCTCAGGCCAGCAATAGCCCCGCAGGAGCGCGTCCCAGTCTACTTTGAAATATTCTTGCAGAATGACCCACTGTGAGAAATGCCACACAACAAGCGGAGTTCCTTCTTCACAGAGTAAGACGGGTCAGAGAGCGTACCCCTGGAGGGGAAGGGCTGATGTCGATGTTAAGGAGGAGGGCAACACTCAAATGAAAGACAATTATGACTACAGAGAGAAAGAAGTCTTTATTCGGACGAACCCCAGGCCAGAAGGACCGAATTTACATTTCGAAAGTAACTCAAGGAGAGTGACTGAAATCGCACTTGACGTTGTGTGTTTAAAATGAATGAGTCAAATCTTCGCTAGACCCAAACCAGGGACTGCAAAGTCCGTAACTAATGAATATACATCGTTTACACTTCAAGATGATGCTAATGAGTGCTCCCTTTTTAGTGCGTAATTAACTTGCATGCAGCATGCTCTTATTTGCACACATTTGTTACACTTCAGTGCATTAACACAAATCTGTGTGCTCATATTTCCTTGAACAACAACAACGGAAAAATATGCAAAACTTTGTCCTTTATCAGCAGTGTCATAAATAGAGTCTGGTGCTCAAGGTAAACTTGTAAAGGAGTAAATATTGTGTGGGTGCCATGAGTTTTTGCATCTGTTAAGTATAGTGGTACGTGCCGTTTCGAAAGTAGTTTGTTTCTTTTGATTTAAAATAAAAAAGCTGTTCTAACAGTGTTTACAGAACTTGAGTATGGAATGCTGAGAATGCGCCTTGTTCTCAAACCGCTGCAAGAATATAAAAGATATCGTATGGAAATGGTATTTCCAGTATTTTAAAACAATAATAAATGTATATTTCAGGTATTTAATAAATACATGAATAATATATATATATATATATATATATATATATATCTATATATATATATATATATATATCTCACACAGTGGGTTGTTTAAAAGTCTTTTAATCATGATTTCATTAGTGCCATCATGTGCTCTTAGCATTAATGCTAGCAACATATCTACACATTGCCTAATTGAGTTGACAAACAATACTATAAAAAAAATACTTTTTCGTTAAAAGTAAAAGAAAAAGGAAGTAACTGAATTATTAAAATTTTATGTTTTCAGTAAGAATACTGGAAAGAATTTCTGTTAGTAAACAGTTTTTTCCCTTAACTTTTTGAAAAATGTATCTCCAATTATAGAATCACTGATATATTTGTTCCTTTGTTTCTTTTATATATACAGTCTGTGTATATATATATATATATATATATATATATATATATATATATATATATATATAGCATAAATAGTGTTTGGGGCTGTTTACACAACACCGTTTTCAACTAAAAACGTAAAACTTTTAATGCATTTTGGACGTTCAAACAATAGCATTATCGCCTCCGTGTAAACTGCAAAAACACATATTTGTAAAAACGGTGATGGCATACGCATGCGCATTATATGTGTTCAGTCTATAGGCACGTATTGTTTCTTTACAAAGTGACATCGTCAACTACTGGCCTGGCATGAATAATACAGCGTTTTTAGTTGTTTTCGTGGATCCATGTAAACGGGGATCATTTTGACAACTTTTCAGTTTATACATCGTTGTCATGTAAACGTACCCTTAGTTTTAAGATGAGACATCTGTATCTGTAACCTCTATCCTGCTACTTGGTGAGCTAAGCTTACTTGCGTTATTGCAGTTGGGTTTTTACATATATACATGTTTATGCAGACGCTGCACAATGAAAAACGAATTAGCGAACTGCTTTGCTTGGAACCGTTTCTCAAGTTGAAGTATGAAGCACATGGAAACCATCAGCAGTGAGCTGTCCAAATCTGTTAGTGCTGTGAAAGCCATGAGCGCCCAGGAGGGAGATTGTAAACCACAGTGACTGACTGCTCCTGTCCCATGGAGCTGATGGAAAGCTCATTTGCAGAACTACCCAGACTCTGCTGACATAAACACAGACACTATAGTGCCACAGAATTGGGCCATGAATGTCATGCGATTGAGACACTGTTTCACGTTCGTTCTGAATGGCTTAATTTTCTTGAAAGTGCAACAAACCATTCCTGAAATGTTCTTACAATGGTAGAGATTCGTCAAAAAAGTCCCAGCTGGGAGATCACAAGCTTTTTTCACGGTTCACCAAAGGTACACAGCATTTTTAGAGCAAAATGTTTTATTAATTCAAGCAAATTCAGACTCTAACTAATGGATGTAGGCATCACACTGCTCTGTTTTCTTCTTTACGTTTGAATAGAGACCCATGGAGGTTAGAAGGCGATTGTCTTCCATTTGAAGCATTTTGGTACACAGCGAGGGTTTTTGGCTTTTTTTTAGCACAGTAAATGGACTGTTGGCTTCACTCTCATTCATTATTCTGTTCTCTCAACAGTGGCTTGAGACCTTTGGAATATGTTGACATTTGCGGAAGTTGTCCAACCCTATCCAATTTTGAATCCCAGACAATCAAAATAAAGCTGTGCTTTGCCGAAAGAACTGGAGTGTGCCCACACACATGATTTCAACTGCACGGGCCGGGCCATAGCTGTCCCAATGAGACTCATGAAGTGTGAAAAGGCAGCTGGTCATTCAGTGATCTTATCTGGGTTTGTAATTCATTACAACAGGTTCCTTGTTAAATGAAGCTACTCTTTTTTTTCCCTGCTTGGCATTTTGAAGTTGAAGGCGATGTAAAAGGAGGAACACTGAACAATTATGTTTAACTGATTCTGGGAGTCTATTTAGTAGGTCGGCAAGATATTCCACAAAGATAAGATATTACTCCCTTCTTGTCCTCGGGCGAGCCTTTTACTGGGTTTTATGTTGCACAAAAGGTCATTCATGAAGCAATCATTTCAGAAATATTTGTCCCACCACAGAATTAACATGGACAATCCTGTGATTCTATGATTTTGACTTCCTGTTCAGAGGACATGAATGAACCAATGGAAATGGCATGACCAGTTCAGTAGATGTCACTCTTGACTGACGAACAATAAGCTGATGTTAGCAACTCAATACTCCCTTCATCTAAGGCTAACTACAAACCTCTGGTGCTGAAATAGTAAACTAGATTATTACATTAGAAGAAAAACTAGTGGTTTTTCCATATGCAAAACTCACCATCACGATGTTAAGGTGTTTTGAATGTATATTAGCATGTTAATTGCTAGATTTACTGGTCCAAGTCTGCAGTATTTGTTTACTGTCATTAATATTACTTTATTTTGTTGGTCTATATGGAATGTTTTGAGTGCAGTATGATGTATATCTAAACCTGTTTGGACTCATTAAGGGAAATGAAAAAAGACAAGCGATTAAAGCCCAGCCTGATAATAACACAAAAGCAGCCGTTTCTCTTTTAAATGGATATCTTTGTATGCCATGCTTAGTTTCCACTGATTAATTAATATTATATGATGTGAGCTCACTTCAATGAAATGCGCTGACACTTTACTATAAAGTCACCTTAATTAAGGATGCTTTGTGCTCAGTGACATCCTGCTAACCGCAGAGCGCACCCGATAAAAGACCATACATTTTACAAAAATGACTTAAAAGGTTTTAGATATTTTTGGAAGCTTTGGGGTTTTATTATTAATCAACCTAAAGGCACATTCATTAGCTGCCTTCCTCTGTAAAACATGTGCTGCTCTGGTTAATGTTGGGTATTGATTGATGTCGGCTCTGATTATGGTTAAAGCCATAGCTGTGGTCTTAAAGGGATAGTTCAACCAAAAATAACAATTCTGTCATCATTTACGCACCCTGATGTTGTTCCAAACCTGTATGAGTTTCTTTCTTCTGTTGAACCCAAAGATTATATTTTGAAGAATGTTGGTAACCAGACAGTTGACGATAGCCAAAAAAAAATACTATGGAAGTCAACGGGTGTCGTCAACTGTCTGGTTACCAACATTCTTCAAATTATCTTTGAAACATAAGGACGAGTAAATAGCCGCTTTTCCACTGTCGGGTCAGTGCAGGGTGTTCAATGGGCCGGGCTGGGCTAATAGCCTCAGACATGTAGCACAGAGCCCAAAACCACACTGCGTTTCCACCGTCGCGCTCCGCAGCGCTTCACTAAAACCCGCCCATAACACACCTCTCTGGAATAACGCCACGCAAACCCATCATTTCACCAACAAATGGAAGTTTTATCAGAAAACGAATCAGAATGAAATCACTGGAAACTGGCGAGATCGCAAAACACACATGATAACAGTGTGTGTTAGGCCGTTTGTTGGCCTTTTTGTCGTTTACTTAGATTTAAAACTCAAGCATCGATGTTTTACTACAGTTTTACAATATTAAGTGATACATTGATCATAATTATTGAATTTGTGTCAAGATTGCACATTAGTCCCACAGAGTTATTTACCGTTATTTCACAAAAGAAAGAGGACACACGTACTTATTCAGTCGCGTCTGTTTCTGTTTATTTGTAGTCACAGGACAGTATGTACATCACATTTAGACAGAATGATCCTTTGTACAAATTTTCCACCAAAAAGCTTTAGCTCTCTCTCCAGTGAAAGTCCCAATACAGTTATATTTTCATTCAGAGAAACAGAGGAAGCTTTATTTTATGACTTATACGGAGCTAAATATGGATATCGGACAGTCCGGTATAAAGAGACGAGATGTACTGACAGATAAAATAAATACACGATTGTGATAGCCTATTGTCTGATTTCTTCAAGCGGTCGTATTTACCATGTTTACTATAATAATGGTTAGCGTGCATATTCTCTTGTATTGCATATAAATATTTCTGCCTTATACGGTGATCAGAATCCACATTGGATCACAAACAGTTATTTCAGTTATAACAGTTATGCCTGGAAGTTACCGTGGAAACGAGACTAGCACTAGCATGCCCACCTTTGGCCCAACAGTGGAAACGTGGTTAATGACAGAGTTTTTATTTTAGTTCGAACTAAACATTTAAGAGTATTTACTGCAGTCAATAACTGTGAATACTGTTTGGACCTGATATTGATTACAGGGTTAAGTTAAATATTTTCAATTCATGAGTGTAAATTTGAATTAAATAGTCCACAGAGTGTTGAACTGTAATTTGAATGGGAATTTACTGAATTGTTTTTCAAAGAAATTCAACACAGGTAGTGCATTCTGGGAACGAAAGAAAAAAAACATACATTTACCCGCCCATAGACCCTCCCCTTGAAGAAATCAGGACAGAAGCTGTTAAAAGTGGACAAAAGAGACAGATTAAAACACCAGGTTTAAACGGGAATGTGTTTCCCTCATCCACTTGTGATCCGATTGGCTAAAACACATCTTAATGCCAGGTATAGGGCCATAGTTTGATTTCACTGAAGGTTTTTCATGGCTGCTTTGCATTCAGAGTTCTTCATGAGAATGACCTACAAGACTTCTCTTGTCCCGAATCCGCTTGTACAACCGTTTTGTTGGGATCCTTATGGGAGTTTCTCTTTCCTGTCTCACTAATGGACATACCTTAGGGAGACTTGAGATCCCCTTGAGGTGTTCTTAAGATCAATGGTGAGACTCCACTTATATTTATTAGGAGGAGAAACAGATATCTCATTAGCATGTTTTCAGAGGGGGCTGGTGTGTTTCTGGTACAGATTGGCTCTGCCCTGCAGTGAAACTCACCACATCATTACATTTTCCACTTTGAACCGCTCTTCCCCTTCAATTTCAATTGATTACACATCAAAACGCCACACAGCAGATCAGCTTAAACATGCCGTCTGTTCTGCTGAAATATTTGCAGAAAAATCTGCAAGGAAGTTTTCTCTTTCTACAGTTTGAACAGTGAATCCTTTAGGATTGCTGAACAAATGAGATGATTGATATTTGCGCTGTGTTGCTGGAAGCGTCTTTTCAACAGTACATCACACGCCACAAACTTATGTATACATTCAATTAACTACTCACTTGAGGCTCTGATTTGGACTCCAATAAAGGCCTGTCACACATGCTTTCTGTATTAAACACACATGATAGAGCTGTCAGCTCGCATGTCAAACCCTTTAATATGTGCATGTGCTGATTGACATTTCTATTGTTTTCTTTTCTTTACTTAAAAACAATCACATGCAATCAAACCGACAATTATGCAGAGTGACCTTTGGGAATATGGAATCACAGTTGGATATTGCATTCATATATTCATGTTTTAATAATCAAAATCACATCCCAATGGGTCACGTTGATTGAATTAAATGGGACGTAAATAAGGTTCCCTATTTTATGGAAAATTACATTCTGTGTGCATGTAATGCCTGCTAACATACTCTGGATTATATAGAAGATTGCTAAAAGACGTCCAGTGTTTCCAAGGAGTCTATCAATTCTACACAGCAATTAAAATAAACCATCAACATTGGTTTGTGTTCACATTCATAAAAATATGATCAGTATGAGGGAAGATTGATGGTTAAATTAAATTTCTGGGGATGGTTGTAGCTTTAACTTCTGTAATAGAGTTTTTTCATGTTATTTAATATAATTTTCCCACTTACTCTGCTATGAATTACAGTATAAACTAATAACAAGTACAAAGACTGCTGTTGATACAACCTATACCACTACGGATGTGGTTGTAAATGTCCTAATTGAACTAAGGCCTAATCCTGGCTTAATCTAAGCCCTGCCTGTGAAACCGGGTCTTTAAGTTTTGTACATGCATTTATTTTTGTTAAATTGTTTGAAATAATTTTTATCCCAACCCGCATCAACAGTTTCAACTACCCGCTACACTAACTACATTATTTGTAGTTTATTTTGTAGTTTTTCCGGAATGAAGTAAAACTTTGTTTACTTTCAAGTTTAAAATAGATTTTGACTCCTGGATTTTTCGCTCTAATTCATTGCAAAGGTGTTCTATCGGGTTGAGGTCAGTCAAGTTCCTCCACACCAAACTCACTCACCCATGTCTTTATGGACCTTATGGACCTTTATGGTGCACTGGTATGCAGTCATGTTGGAACAGGAAGGGGCCATCCCCAAACTTTTCCCACAAAGTTGGGAGCATGAAATTGTCCAAAATGTCTTGGTATGCTGAAGCATTAAGAGTTCCCATTCTACCCCTGAAAAACAACCCCACACCATAATCCCCCCTCCACCAAACTTTACACTTGGCACAATGCAGTCAGGAAAGTACCGTTCTCCTGGCAACCGCCAAACCCAGATTCGTCCATCGGATTGCCAGACAGAGAAGCGTGATTGGACACTCCAGAGAACACGTCTTCATGGCTCTAGAGTCCAGTGGCGGCGTGCTTTACACCACTGCATTCGACGCTTTGAATTGCATTTGGTGATGTAAGGCTTGGATGCAGCTGCTCAGCCATGGAAATCCATTCCATGAAGCTCTCTACGCACTGTTCTTGAGCTAATCTGAAGGCCACACAAAGTTTGGAGGTCTGTAGCTATTGACTCTGCAGAAAGTTGGTGACTGTGCGCCTCAGCATGCGCTGACCCCGCTCTGTGATTTTACGTGGACTACCACTTTGTGGCTGAGTTGCTGTTGTTCCCAATTGCTTCCACTTTGTTATAATACCACTAACAGTTGACCGTGGAATATTTAGTAGTGAGGAAATGTTACAAATGGACTTATTGCACAGGTGGCAACCTATCATGGTACTAAAAGCTCCTGAGAGTGACCCATTCTTTCACAAATGTTTGTAGAAGTGTCTGCATGCCTAGGTGCTTGATTTTATACACCTGTGGCCATGGAAGTGATTGGAACACCTGAATTCAATGATTTGGAGGGGTGTCCCAATACCTTTGGCAATATAGTGAATATATGTATTTATACTTATTATGCAAAGTGACCCAAACACAGAGCAGATACAGAGCAGCATTTAATGTGAACCGATTTGCTCTGAGACGCTAAGAAAAACAGGCAGAAAAAGAGCTGCTCATGTGTAAAAGAACACAGTGCCATGCGTAACTCTGAAACAGATATTTATTTAACTAAATCATAGCCTTTGAGATTTGATAATTGCACTAAGCTATATCAAGATTTTGGTTGATATTTTGGTTCCTAACAGGAACACATGCAAATCTTCTTGAAGAAAACAAGTTTTGGAGGACAAATACATTGCATCAAATGCTTATTTTTTGATGAGCACAGAGTAATTAAAGTCACCTAATAAAAAGTGGGACCTACATACTTTATTCATCATATATTTTTGAACAGTGAAAAGCTCAAATAAGATGAAAAGTGCAATCCTGAAATTTAAGAGCCATAACACTTTGATTCTCGTACTAAAACAAAATATCTTCTTTGAGTTCTTAGACACGTTAGATCTGCCAACTCTGACTCCATCTGGCACAGCAGGGCATCTGTGTCAGACCTCACATTTTAGATTTAGTTTAGATGTACAATTTTCTCCCTGCACAACATCTCCAAAAATCAACTGCACAATCTATAGGGATTCTCAGATCTCACAGGAAGTTGGCAGGGGCATGAGCTGAAGACGTGATTAAAGCTGCTGTCTGTGGTCACACTCACAGAGAGCCACACAGGCAATCCCACACAGCCTGAACAGGCAAATACCTCAGGAAACATCAAGCGTTTATTTCACATAAACCTGTTTAGTGTGACACTGAATAATGCAGCTTAAGTGACAGATGATTCTGTTTCATTCGGCAGAAGTTCTTGGACACTTTTGTGGGTTTTGTTGGTCAGGGCTGTTGGAAATGCTGCTTTTTGCTGCGACCTCAATGACACTGACATTTCCTTCAATTTGTGAAAGGCTTCTTCTCTCCCCAGAGAGAAGAAATAAAATAAACCCCCTTACTTAGCAGGCTGTGGTTCATAAGCAGCTGCATGCTCTACTGACTGAGGCTGTAATGACTAGTTGCTTTCTGCTGGTTGAACAACCCCTCGGGGACAAATGGGTCTTGTGCAGGTCACTTTTCCCCAACCAACTGTTCAACTTGAGGACCATATGGACGTTTTAGATTGAGGACCTTAAATTGCCCATGTGTGGCCTTCATGTAGCGCTGACATTGGGGGTCAATACTGCTCCAGGTACTCCTGTCATTTGTGATTGTTATTACACCCTCGTGTTGTTCCATGACTTTCTTTTTTCTGTGAAAGTCAAAAGGAGATGTTTGGCCAAATGTTCATGCTGCTCTTTTACAATTGAAGGTGAAAGTGAACTGAGGCTTGTCAAAACTCAAATGGCACATGACCCTTATGACACGTACACTATATTTCAATTCTTTTGAAGTGCGGAAAAGTGAGGATTGCTTCTGCATATTCAATGCAATGCAATGCCATGTCATGTTCAGTTGCAAGACACTCAAAAACCAATATGGTTTGGCATTATTGATTTAAAACTTGGTGTGGCACATCTTCACATGCCAACATTTGAATTTATGCAATTGCAAATGATATATGGGGAATGTCATATGGGGAAAGTTTTCAGCTTTTTAACAAAATCTAGTGTTTTTTGTTGGGAAACATATTTGATACATCAGGCTTTTATGGCTCATGGAGTATGATATATTGATATATGAGAATATGGAGCTCATGTTCAAGGAGGAAAAAACACCTACATTTTATTCAGAGGCCTAACATGAGCAAAAATATGAACCACTTGAATACACACACAAAAATTTACTGGATTTGAGGAGTTTTGTGCTTGAAATTAAAAAAAATAACAAATCCTTCCCTCACGGGTCAATTTGACCCCCTTAGGAATTAATGGAATGCTGCCTAAAAATGTGAACAAAAAAAAAAAAAAAGGTTTATAATGTCTACATTTGTATCTGAATGCATGCTGAAGTGAACTGACTTTAGGACCCGGCGGAACAATTCTTTTGCTCCATATAGATATATAGTATAAGGCCATTATATTATTTTTTTAGAAGACACTCAATGTAATATATTTTAAGCTGAATTAAAAAGGTTTTGCATGAAATTGTATTATTTTGAAAGAATGTGCTTAAATTATTTATTTATTATTTTTTGATAAAATCTAGTAATTTAAAGGTAAATAAAATAAAAAATAACAAAAAATCTCCTCCAAAACAAATGCATTTAAATATACAAAAATATTATCAAAATGAAATGAAATTAGCTTTCTAGACATTTAAAAAAATAATTGTAGGGCTTCGGGTCATTTTGAGCAACAAGGGAAGGATTTGTTACAAAGTGTGAGGGAGGGATGTGGTTTAAGAGATGAACAAATAAACACTCCTCAAAAGCCTGATGGATCATATTTGATACTCACATCTTAACATGATTTTTCTAAACAAAAGTAAACCTAAGTTGCATTAAGTCTTCATCTTTAAATATAACTAGCGATTTAAAAGTTATTCTTACGTTTACTTGATAAAAATAGATTTCACAGCAAATAGACGTGTACCACGACCTAAAGACGAACATTTTTATGCTAAAACTTGCTTTTACTTGCTAAAAAAAAGTATAAAGTATAAATCAGATGGCAGAAGGTATGTAGAAGATTGTGTACAACAGGTTTTCAGCAAAGTTTTGGTCATGGTGATAATTTAGAGGCCTTAGAAATGTGTGTCTCAAATATGATACAGTAAGCCTAGGGTTACATCAATAATGACTTTTGCATTATAAACTTTTGTTTGTTTCTCACACAAAGATATTGTATGGCCTCAGGATACTTGAAATATAGTGCACAATTTTTGCCATTTTTGGAGCTTGTCAGTCCCAGTCCAAATTTACTTTCACTAAACGAGAAAAAAGCAGCACAAGCATGTGTTCCAACAACCTGAAGGGGAGTAAATGATGACTGAGGATTTTCATTTTGGGTGAACTATTCATCTAAAGATTGTGGGTTCATTCATCATTCGCTGGATGCCAGAAACAAACTATATTGGCGTCATTGGTTAACAATTCCATTCTTGCCAGCTGAGTCTAAGAAAATGTTTCAGGAGTTTTTGTTTTCCTTTCAACCTGACCACTAGACCATCCCAGAGCAAACACACAAAGCCTGAACTTGTGTCTGTTTGGACGTCTGGGTCTTGGGGTTTTGTGAGCTGCAGGCTTGATCCAGCAGACCTTCAAAGCCACGACTCTGTGGTAAGTGTTGGCAGAGTTGTGTTTTGCACAGCTTGTGCCCCATCTCAAGCTCACTGCGATGCGCACACTCAGGAAACCACTGAATTATAGATGCGGAAACAGGAAATTCATTCCTCCCATAGCCACTGTCCCTCAGACCTTTGACCTAATCAATTAGCCGGGCTAAAGGCAGGGTTCCGCTGCAGCGCCAACATCATTTTGCAGAAAGGACTGGTCACATTTAATAAAGTGAAAAACAAAATACCAGCTCATTTAAATAGCTTGAACCCCAAATGGATGGGTTAGATTTGAATCACTGTAATTTGTTCAACGTAGATGTTGAACATTGCATGTGTGCATGTTTAATTGAGCATTTCACGAGCACAGCTTTATTAATAAATTAACAATTAATGTTATTCCCTGAGATCTACAAAGTGCATTTTCAAATGTAGATGCACAACTTGTCTTTAAAAGGCATTTAATAGAAAGGCTGGAAGAATCAATAAGCTCTGAATTTCCCATCTGATTTGTTTTTGTGCCACTAAAAAGAGAAGCCTGTTGTTCTGCAGCCCAGCTAATTTAAAATCCTGTGATCATTTACTTATGTTGTAGAAGCCTGAAAGACTTTGCCTTCTGTGAAACACAAAATGGGAAATTTTGAAGAACTGTACTGGTTGCTTTTTTCCATGCAATTACAATGAATGGAATTACAATGACTGGAGCTTTCAAGCTTCAAAAAGGACGCAAAACACCATAAAGTATCATAAACCTATAGTCCACATAACTTGTGCATTGTATTCCAAGTCTTCTGAAGTCATATTGATGAACAGAATGCACTATAAAAAATTACCGTTAAATATGCGGTAACAAAAACCTGGCAGGTTGCCAGAAATTCACTGTAAAAAAATCAGTGACAATTCATTTTAATTTTACAGGATGCCTGTATATTTTACAACTGTATATTTCATTAAGTGATATAATATACTTACTTTAACTACCAAAATCTGCCTTTACAGGTGGCACAATAGAAAGCCACATGATGAATCAGAGTTCATTCATACTATATACGATATTGACCATGTTCATAAAACAAATATTTGATGTATATACTCGTATACACCATGACACTGAAGTAATGCAATAAACATCAATTAAATAACACAAAACACACTAATGTACATTACTGATAACAAAAATAAGAAGAAACTAAATTATTTATAAAAAAATTTTATCATATATGATGTGTAACTTCTGGGAATGTTTTTTTACTTTAAATTATATGGTAATCATTTTTACTGGCAAAAACCATATATTTGACAGTGTTTTACAGTAAAATTACATGGAATGTTAATCCATTTACATTTTAGTATATGGTAAGGTAACTTACAGTTTAACCATTTATCATGTTTTTACTGTAGCATTTACAGCATGTACATTTTTACGGTGTAAAGTTTCATTATTCACTGACAATCTTTCCCTCCAGTGAATTGAACTTGATAACTGGATCAGTCAAATTTGTCAGTGAATCTCATTTTTATTTTGTGAACTGAATCAACCAATTCATTGAAAATATCCCAAAAGAGTGAATCCTTAGAAGCTTGAAAATAATTAAACTTATACAGGTTTAGAACAACATGAGTGTGAATAAAAGATGGTCGTTGGGTAAACTATCCCTTACATAAAATAATCAGTCCTTCAATATAACATTTTCTCTATCTCATATAGATAGGTAGATGGGGTCAAAGCCCGCCGGATTCTGGGACCAGATGTGAATCTCTCCAATCCATTCCCATCTGCGGGAGTTCTGGCGGTCATGTTTTACAGGGAAATAATAAGACATTTGTAAGCCTCGTACTGCTATGCCGCTTTGAAAAGCTGGACAAACAGTTCTCCAATGACTCAGCTGAATCAAAGGGCCCTCTGTGGTTTAAAGGAATACACCCCTGAAATGTTTAACGCTAGAATGGAGAAACTGGTTTTCCATCTTTTGGAAGGTTTCTGAGTCCGAGTCCTTTATCTTTACCATGAATACTTGGCATAATAGATCAAAGCAACTCTTAATACATCAGACACTCGACCACGTCATTGACACATAGAAGTTGATCTCATACAAAGAGAATATGATATGGCACCATATGGGGTGGTGTTAAAGTCATTATGTTTCAGATTTGTACAAATTATTTTTATTTATGAAATATGAGCCAATAAATCAGTCATAAAAGACTTACAAAACAGACTGCAATTAGTTTTGTAAGGTTTGTATTTTTGATCAGATAAATGCAGCCTTGGTGAGCATAACACTAAAAACCACTAGACCCCTGAAGGTGTGCTGTGGTATCTGGCACCAAGATGTTAGCAGCAGATCCTTTAAGTCCTGTAAGTTGCGAGGTGGGGCCTCCATGGATCGGACTTGTTTGTTCAGCACATCCCACAGATGCTCGATTGGATTGAGATCTGGGGAATTTGGAGGCCAAGTCAACACCTCAAACTCGTGCTTCTCAAACCATTCCTGAATCTTTTTTATTTTGTGGCAGGATGCATTATCCTGCTGAAAGAGGCCACAGCCACCAGGGAATACCGTTTCCATTAAAGGGTGTACACATGGTCTGCAACAATGCTTAGGTAGGTGGTACGTGGCCACACACTAACAGGTGATGAAGAGAAAATCAGTGTTATTCACTTCACCTGTCAGTGGTCATAATGTTCTGCCTGATCGGTGTGTGTGTATATATATATATAAGTTAATAAGAACTTTATTTCTAAGAACTTAATTCTAAGCTAATTTATTATTAAATTGTATAATAAACTAATACATAATATAATTCATGATATGATGTTTTAATAGTTGAATTGTAGTTACTTTGGCTTTTAACAATTGAAATAATTACTTCTCAGAAATGGCAATTTAATGCACCATTTAAGCATTCACAAACTGTATGGCTTGGGCACTTTTTTATATTTAGATTATTTTATTAGTCTATAGGTCAAACTGGACATCAGCCTGTCCATTATGCTTCCTTTTCAGGATAATTCAAGGTAATTTACTTTCATTATTCCAAATAATTAGATTATGAAAGATAGTAAAGGTAAAAGGTGGTCTCTGGTAACTCAGAGACAGATATAAGCAGTGTGCCATCTTAAGGTTTTAGATCCAGTTTCTTCTGGCTGTGACCCAAAAGCCATGCTTTACACTCAATTTCCAACCAAAGAAACATTTTTAGCCACTGTTGGTTAATTAAGTTTTGACGGATTAACTCACACCTTTGATTTAATTTAATAACACAGTGTTAACGTTCATCATCCTTGATATTTTAATTACTGTCACTATGGTATTCAGCGCTAACAGGAGACTGGAAAAGGGTTTCATTCATACGGACAGTATCCAAGCTGTGCAGGACAATGCGAGAGTTACAGTTGTCAACAGGGCCGTTTCTAGCCATTCTGACACCCTAGGCGAAATCCTTATTGGTGCCCCCAGTCCAATTTTAAAAAGCAACATTGGTATTACTGGTATTAATTAACAAATACATACATACATTCCAAATTATATTTGCATATATTTGTTAATAAGGATTAAAATTAATACCAGTAGCATTGTGTAGCCAGATGCCTGTATAGTCTCAGGCCTATATATACATATATATATATATATATATATATATATATATATATATATATATATATATATATATATATATATATATATATATATATATATATATTTGTGCAATCCCTAGTTGCTAAGAAATTGTTCTCAGACATAACTACATAATTATTACGTGTTATTACATTTCACATGAAAGTAATAAGAATAAATACTGATTCAGTGCAGTTTTTGTTACTCATTGATGCTTGAACTTTCCCTTTAAATAATGCGAAGCTATGCCCTCTGTGTACGACACTGCTCGCATTAGGCACTATTAGAACTGAATCAATCGATTCAGCATTCAACACCATCCGTAAAGATGTGTTAAAGTGATTTAATAAAGGATGTATTAATTTGTGAATTAGCACATTTTATTATACCATTTTTAAATTGGCCGTTAAAATATGGGACAATTACAAAACACACTGATTCTTTTAACAATGCATTGAAATCATGAAATGCTGAAGTGAGTGTGCAGTTATTTTGCCTCTAACATACACACTGAGCAATGCTATCTGCCCATTTCACAGCGTGATTTCTCGACTGCCACAAATACTGCTCTAACAAAATACAGATTTGTGCACTTTTTACTGTACCTGTTTTTTTAATTGGCCTTTAGTTTGAATTTAGCTTTATTGTATGGTTAAAAAAAGCATTACCTTGCCAAAGCTCTGACCGAGCTCTTTGATCTAATGGTGTTGTTGAGCGCTCCAAATGCACTTTTTTGACAGTAATTGACAGTACTCTGTCTGATCCAATGGCATATAGGAATTGTCAGATTGACAGTACTCTGATCCAATAGTGTGGGGGAACTAGTGGGGGCAGCAATAACATTTTAGGGTGGCCGTGACACCCTTTACACACAAAAATCTAGTGCCAGATATGTGCTTATTGGACCGCCTAGTTTGCCTATGCCTAAAAACGGCCCTGGTTGTCAATCCAAAAGAAGTGGTGCAGTTCTAAAGATTGATACTTTTAACAGTTAGGCTACTTATTGACGAGGTGCAGGACAGACACCACAAGCAAACGCTCCTCATTATTTATAATGTCTCATAGCCAACAGTGTGAATAGTTTAACAATGAGGTTTCTGCAGGGCACGGCAGTACAAACTCAACACGCACACAACACCCTCTGTCCAGCTGCCGTCCGGCCTCTGTCTTTTTAGATATTGACTCACCTGCACACACTGCCGTTCTTGCTTTTTGTAAAATCTACTTGCTCTGGAAAACCAAAACACCATTAACAGATTTTGTGGACAGTGCTTATTCCTGCTGTGCTTAAGAGGTTTCACTTAAACTCACATCCGTTCATGGCTTCCCATTTATCTCCGTAGACACACAGACATTTTAATGGCTGCCTTGATATTTAATGTGGCCGGTCACGGAAGACTAAATATACGCATTTGGAATGATAAAACACATATTGGAGTGTAAAAGCAGCATGTGAAATGTTGAGAATAATGCATTATTCAGCTATGATGCCCTCTTCAAGGTAAAGCAAAACCCCAGTGGTGTGTATCCATGAAGATGTCCATGCAAGTTTTGATGAATTTTTGATGATACATTGCCAAAATGCATGTAGTCAACTTCTCATGTAGTTAATGTTTTGCACACAGAGGGTTTAAGGAGCTGACAAAATGACCATTTGCTCACACTCCAGGATGGCAGACTCATTATAAAATGCAAATGTTATCTTTCTTCTTAAACCAACATCAGTGGAAAGTATTTGGTCAGTTATCAAGTCTATTAAAACTGGTGGAAATGTAAAAAAAAAAATGTCTGCAAGCATTACAATAAGAGCACAAAGCCCAACTGAGCATGCAGCGGTCATGCCAATATTTGTTGTGATTTGAATACTAGCGGATATTGCTATTTCAATTAACTCACAAGGAAAACAGACTGTTTCTGTATTATTGTTCCAGTGTTTATTTTGCACCCTAGGCTTTATTTTTAACCCCTCCTTTCCCAACCTCCCGGACCTTTTGCCCTGCAAACTGTTTTCCCCTAATTTGTGTAATTAAGTGCAGTAGAAACCCTGCAACTACCCGTCACAGCTGTGAACCATGTCAGGTCAGGTCAGTCATTCCACAGTGACCGCCACAGGATCCAAGGAGATGTCCTGCGGTCAGTCCTGTTTCAGGAAACAGCGCAGGCGATTTGACCTCATGAGACTGGCTCTAGCACGCCCTTCCCTGCTGTTTTCCCACACACTGCTGAAACGCATCTGATAACGTATGGACTTTAAAATCCTTGGCTGTTGACTCAGGTGTCATCTGATTATTTTTGGCCACCAGGGGTGTTGGTGAGATCAGTGATAAATGTTAGAAAGCAACCTTTTCACCCCCTGTAAAGAGCCAAAGAGACAGCGAGGGCCCTGTTATAAAACCAAACGATTTTATGAATCTAGCACCCGACACAGGGATGGGAATCCGATCCATCTGGTATTTCACTGGGACGTGACTAATCTTTCATTAAAGGGGTGATAATGGGTGAAACTTTAGCAGCCATCAGAGGAAAGAGGGCAGCTTTAGAGGAACAACATGTGGGGATAGGGGAGACTGGGGCTAATTGTCACACTTTTTACTCCAGTGAATATTTCTCAGGGTAGGTTTATTTTTATATAGTCACTTTCTTTATAGACACATGCCTTAAAGTATGAACATTTTCACTGTTACTGGAAAAAAAGATGCAGTTTGTTGAACACATTTTAATTGGGGCATATTGTCACACTATATGAGGTTGGTTGCCATCTATTATAGAATTGCCAGCAAATTTTAAACAGTAAACAAATGAACAAAACAGCAAAAATCAAATGTTGTAATATAAATTATAATGATGGTGTATTTTCTTTGAAACAATGTTTACTTTTTGAATTAAACGTAACATTTTGAATAGTACATTCTCTAATAGTCATAAAATGATGTTTTGACAACATATATTTATTACATTACTTTAACTCATCAAAATAAGTTGAGCAATTTTTTACTTTTTTCTGTAAGTTATACAAGATTCAACTAAAGTCAGTTTAATGTAATTTAAGTTGAATTGACTTAAATAGCCAAGTTGATTGTACTTTAAAAATAAAGCAGTATTTTATTTATTTATTTTTACAGTGTAGAGAAAAATAATAAAATCATTTAAGAAAAATCATTTCTCAGTATGGTATGTTTTGGAGTGAGATGACAAACAAACTCAAATTCAAATTCCAAATTCAAATTCATTTTTACTGTTGTTTTTGCTTCCCACCAAAATGATGTCACTTCCTGTAGTATGATGTAATTAAATATTTGGCTTTTGTTGGTTAAAGGGAATTTACAGAACAACAGGGTGGATGTTGAGGACATAAAAAAAAAACACAATACAGTTATTACCAATTAAAATAATGTTCCAAAAGCAAACATGTTTTTTCTTGAAGCATATTGAAAAAGAGGGAAATGGATGAAACTGACAAAAATATGACAAAAATCACAACATCCACTCAAACCAAAGTGGTGAAAATGATTAAAAATTCACCTCTGGTCGCTCAATAAATTAAAACGAATAAATTTGAGTTTAATATCATATCCAATATTGTAAAACTAATAAATGATATGAAATGTCATCTGAAAATGTGCAGCACAGTAAGTTTGACCTGTGTGTGTGTGTGTGTGTGTTCATGTTTTTCTATCCGGTGGGGACTTAAAACTGAATGCACACTGACTCATGGGGACTCGTGTCACTGTTGGGACCTAAATTGAGGTCCCCATGAGGAAACAAGCTTATAAATCATACAGAATAAGGTTTTTTTTGAAAATGTAAAAATATAGAAAGTTTTGTGTAATGGGTAGGGTTAGTGTAAGGGGGGAGAATATACAGTTTGTACAGTATAAAAACCATTACGTCCACAAAGATAGCGAACTAGGCGTGTATGTGTGTGTGTGTGTGTGTGTGTGAAGGCATGTTTGTGAGTATATGGGTTTGTAAGGGAGACTATATTTAAGGACACACAGGACCAATGCATTATAACCTATTCTGCCCACACTACGGGTATGCCAAGCGCCATCTGTTGTGGTGGAAAGTGAGAGGTTGATTACGTATATGGCAATCCCAGCTTGGAATCTCTTGGAATTGAAACAATCCTCGCTTGTGGCAGGTGTTTAATGCCCTCCTTCTAGCACATCTCAGCCAGCTCAAACTGTTAAAATTCTGAAATAAATCTCATGGCTTTATAGCTAAAGTGAAGGCTGAAGGGTAACAATTGTTCAGTTTTTTACCTTAAAGGCACTTTTACAAGCCCAGTGATGGTGCTGCATGCTACGCATTCAAAATAAATGAAATTCATTTTTGGCACATGATAAGAGTAATAAATAAATGTGGGTGAAAATATTTGTTGGAGAAAGAAAAAACAAACAGCAAAGGATTCAAGAACTGCATACTGATTATGCGCACTATGTCTCAAACAATCAGTGGCTCCATTGAGTTTCGACAAAAATGTGCTTTATATTTCCTCAGACTGTGAGGGAGCAGCCCTGGTGTGGCTGTAAATGATCCAGTGTAATGACATCACTGTCAGGGGACAGGAAGAATAGCTGCAACGCAGACCTTAGCCTATGTGCTCTTCAAGTGGAGTCGGAAATACCGAAATTACAAGTTCTGAGCACAAGAATGACTGAACAAAGTTATATTTACAGGTAGGAAACTCAGAATTCTAGATACATGAGTTGCTACATTGAAAGGGGCGTGTAAATGTGATATGGCGGAAACACTGATCTATTATATACACTAAATATTCCACTGTCAACTGTTAGTGGTATTATAACAAAGTCGAAGCAATTGGGAACAACAGCAACTCAGCCAAGAAGTGGTAGGCCACGTAAAATCACAGAGCAGGGTCAGCGTATGCTGAGGCGCACAGTGTGCAGAAGTTGCCAACTTTCTGCAGAGTCAATATCTACAGACATCCAAACTTTGTGTGGCTTTCAGATTATCTCAAGAACATTGCGTAGAGAGCTTCATGGAATGGGTTTCCATGGCCAAGCAGCTGCATCCAAGCCTTACATCACCAAGTGCAATGCAAAGCAGTGGTGTAAAGCACGCTGCCACTGGACTCTAGAGCCGTGAAGACATGTTCTCTGGAGTGACGAATCACGCTTCTCTGTCTGGCAATCCGATGGACGAGTCTGGGTTTGGCGGTTGCCAGGAGAAGGGTATTTGCCTGACTGCATTGTGCCAAGTGTAAAGTTTGGTGGAGGGGGGATTATGGTGTGAAAGGAACTCTTAATGCTTCAGCATACCAAGACATTTTGGACAATTTCATGCTCCCAATGTTGTGGGAACAGTTTGGGGATGGCCCCTTCCTGTTCCAACATGACTGCGCACCAGTGCACAAAGCAAGGTCCATAAAGACATGGATGAGTAAGTTTGGTGTGGAGGAACTTGACAGGCCTGCAGAGTCCTGCCTCAACCCGATAGAACACCTTTGGGATGAATTAGAGCAGAAACTATGAGCAGGCCTTCTTGTCCAACATCAGTGCCTGACCTCACAAATGCACTTCTAGAAGAATTGTCAAAAATTCCCATAAACACACTCCGCCTTCCCAGAAGAGTTGAAGCTGTTATAGCTGCACAGGGTGGGCCAACTCCATATTAAACCCTACGGATTAAGAATAGGATGTCATTAACGTTCATGTGCATGTAAAGGCAGGCGTCCCAAAACTTTTGGCAATATAGTGTATAGATAATATGGTCACACTTTAGATTAGGGTCGAATTATCACTATAAACTAACTATTAACTACCATTTTTGCTGCTTATTAATAGTTAGTAAGGTAGTTGTTAAATTTAGGTATTGGGTAGGATTAAGGGATGTAGAATATGGTCATGAAGAATAAGGCATTATATGTGCTTTATAAGTAATAAACAGCCAATATCCTAGTAATATGCATGCTAATAAGCAACTAGTTAATAGTGAGAATTGGACCCTAAACTAAAGTGTTACCAATGAAACAGATAGGTCCGGTCCTTGATTTTGATTAGCTGAGCTGCAGTCGAAGCCGTTGTAAAATACTGTATAAACAACCACTTGTGACCTCACTACATCAATACTACTTGGCAACCATTCTGCTGACATCATTGCGGAAAATCTACATTGCTTGGCAGAATGATTATTATTTGTTATCAATGAATAATTACACTTTTGTTGCTGTGTATTTTATTTATAGGACCTTACCATATGTAGTAACCTTGTTAAATGTAGTAACCGTTAAATAAAAGCAATAAGCCCTTCAAGCCATGGTTTACAGTGATTTTAGAGCAGCTAAGATAATATAATATACATGGGTTTCACTTTATTTTGATGGTCTCTTTAACACATTCTGTTGACTATAAGTAACGTTGCACATACATGTATACTAACTCTCACTGGGTTAGAATAATTTGACATAGTTGCAAAGTTACTTATAGTCAGTAGAGTGTCTGTTGGAGGACCATCACAATAAAGAGTCAGCAGATATTAAGCAGACAGTCTACTAATACTCTAATAATGAGAGTTAGTTGACATGTAGTTGCAGTTACTTATAGTCAACAGAATGTTCAAAAGAGATACATGTAATCAGAGATCAGTGAATAGTGTAAAGCTAATCACTCAACTTTCACGGTTTGCTTTATGTAACAAAAACAGTTGTGATACCATGTATAAATAATTAAATATGTGATAGAAATGATTATTTTCACAATTTTGAATTCAGATATATTTACTTTGATCACAATAAAATTTTGTTATCTAGGTTACTCCTGTTATATGTTTCTGACTTGAATGCGTGACTTATCGCAATAACGAACACCCGACTTGGAGGTACAAATTTCCCTGGTGCACTTGAAGGCAGAATTTGTTTCAAAATATAAGCCGTGTTTCCACCGAAATTACCCTGAACAATTTGTCCCAGGAACTTTTTAAAGAAATTAGTCCGGTGACGTAGGACTGCACGCAACTTTCCAGTTCCCGCTGGATTTCATCCTCCGCATATAAGCTTAATAAAGCCTGAACCTCGTCGTTGGTCCATCAGTTGTTTTTTATACTCCATTGTTGATTCGAATAGCAAACCACTCTTACTGCACGCACCGCAACAGACTTTTAAAAATGGTGGTTGAAATAAAATGCTGCGTCGAGTCAACCAATCAGCATGTTCAGCGCCCAAGTCCAACCCCCCAAATTTTCTGAACTACTGAACTACCTCACGAGCAGGGACTTTCTGAGGGAGAAATTTTCTATACTTTCTATACTAAACGTCATTTAGACCCTGATCCCTGCGGTGGAAACACACCAAGTACCACCCCAAAGTCCCTGGTTCCTGGGGAAAGTTCCTGCGGTGGAAACACGGCTATAGTTAGCCGCTCCGCTGCCTAATGCCAAAGTCCATTAAAGGCAAGTCATTTCATGGCGGCCATCTTTGAAAAAGTTGAGTACCCATATCTTTAAATGGGGAAGCATCAAATTCTTCAATGCTGTTCACCAAGCTTACGATTAAATTTCATATTTGAAATCACCAATGAAATGTTACAACGACTGTCTCATAAATGTTGTTTCTTGTGCTCAAATTGCATTTAATAGCATATTTTTTCAGGCTAGACTTATTCCACCATATTGCGTGTTGCGCTTTCTCCCATTCATTGTAATATGAGTGCACCGTCTTTGTGTATATAAAGTCTTTGTTAATGCCTGCATTGGCAAAACCTCATAAATTACTGATTTGGGACATTCTACATGGGCAGCAACTCCATTAACCACATAAAAAAGAACTCTGCATGGGAGACTTGACTCACAATCGATTTCAATAGTTTGAAGTTAGCATGTTGCTAAGCTAACGGCATAATACTCTAATAAGATCAAATAAACACAGCACTGACAAATATTGAGTAAAATAATATATTTCAATGACACTTCCAACCCCCCAAAAAGGTTAAAAAATGGCATTTGAAATTGACTCCAATGTCACTGCCAGTTCTGGTATAACACATTGTATTACACCATCTTGCACTGTACAGAGGAGACAGAATGAGAGTAGTTAGCATTATGTAATTCTCACATTAGTCCAGGCGCACTCTTCTTTCACACCTGCCTATGTAGAACAGGAGGTCTGCGCCAGAGATGTGGAGGATTAATTATCTATCACAAAGCAGAAAGCTCTGCAGACAGAGTGTCTCTTATCAGGCTGTGTGCTCACACAGCGCGCTTCTGTTTATTCTTTCTTTTGCGGCACCCTTTACTGGTCGTGGCACGGGTCAGGGCAAGTCAGAGCTCAGGGAAGAACGAGACAAAGACCACACATTGGGTACATGATCCTCACTGCTCTAAAAAAAAAACAACAGACCCACTAAAAGAGCCGTCTGCTTGGGTCGCAGATTTGTGCTTGCAGAGGATTTAAAATACACGCTTAAAAATAAAGGTTCTTTGGTGCGGTGTATGGTTTCATGAAGAACTTTTAATATCCAAAGAACCTTTCCATTGCACAAAAGATTCTTTGTAGTGCAGAAAGGTTCTCTAGACTATAAAATGGTTAGAAAAAATGGTTCTTGGTTCTTCAGGGAACCAAATATGGTTGTTCTATTGCATTGCCATGAAACCCCCTTTTTGGTTTTTCCTGGCAATTTTATTTTTTAGGTCTGTCAATAGAGAAGAGTGAAGTAAACTGTGCCAGTTTTTATACAAAAATATTTATTATTCAGTATCCCATTCAAAAGTTCTGTTTTGCTGCACATTATTCAGATTAATCAGCAAGGAAAACGTAATATTTATTTTAAGGTTGTAAATGATTTTTTAAAAGACGGTTTTACATTGATTTTGCTATTTCATATTTAAATATAATAGATCCTTGATTGAAGAAGGTGAACTAAGGCAAAATATTGCCATGTTACAGTCATCAAAGTTGCAGGGAAATGTGAAATGTTGCTCCTTTGCAATTTTCACAGTGTTGTGAGAATCAGGGGTGTTTACACGACACCATTCTCAACTAGAAACTTCAAACTTGTTATGCGTTTTGGCCATTCATTTACATGGCAACAGCGTTTTGGGGGCCTGAAAGTGCAAACTTTTGAAAACGGGATTCAAAGTACATGTTTTTGAAAAAATTCCATCCCATCCAATTTCTGAAGGATCATGTGACATTGAAGACTGGAGTAATGGAGTATAGACTTTTGTAATGGTCACATGACAAAGGTGGTGCACAGTTTGCGACTCTCTCTTTTTGTGTGCATAATATATGCCTTTCTAAACTAGGAATTACTTTTAAACCAACAGAAGTTTTAAACCAAAATATCTAAAACCGACTGTTTTTTATGTCTGAATTTGGGTTTGCATGTTTACCCTTCCCTGTTTGCTTTGAATATATTAAAATGTTTTGCATTCATTTTACAGCTGCAGCCCAGTGGTCTACATATAACCTGCTTTTCTATTACACACACAGTATAAAAATGTAGAAACTGCCAACTTGTCAAGTTGGGTTTTCAGTCCAACAATACGTATGGTATTACATTTTTTCTACTGTTTTTTAAAATCAGTTGCTGATATTTTATTGCTTTTCTTCCCTCCAGTGGCAGTTTTGCTTTTTTATGTTTATTACCTTGAAATCCCCTTATAATTGATTCAAACTGTCAGTACTTTCCTACCACATCTCTCTCCCTCATTTAAAAAAAAACCAAAGTCTACTATCACTCACAACACATACATCCAGTCCAATCCTGAAAGAGCTTCGGTTTAAACAATATAGAGCACACTCTCATTCCAGAGAGGCACGATGAGAGCTCACAGCTGGAGTCAGTCCTGTCATCAGCGCGTGTGAATGAACGGACTGCAATGAATGAGATGGATTGATTATCCGACCCCCTTCTGACCAGTGAATTGCTCAGTCATGTCTTTTCTCATCTGCTATATCATCATGGTCCCTCCTAAATAATTATATTTCTGTGTATGTTTGTTTGTGTAAAAACTGCAACAGGGTGTAGCATGTCATAATGACATGGCTGGCAAAAATGCAATACTTGATTGTGATTATGAGTCATAATGCCCAATTTTAATGAGCTCTACAGTGCCTACACTTGCACTATGCATTCATTAAGACTGAAGGCCATGGCTTATGTTGTAGCACCACAGCCTTGGTGAGAAGGTTAGCGGTTCTCCAAGGCACACTTTGATTGCCAATATAATCCAGGGGCATTCTGAATGGGGTGGACAGAGGGCGACGGTAAAAATCTTAGAAAACCCATTGACTTAAAATTAAATAAGTAAATAAACTTCATGCGTAATTGAAAAAAATAAGTTATGTGAACTTGACAAATTTCACAACTTAATTTTTTCAATTATGCATGATGTTTATTTACTTAATAATATTAAGGCAATGGGTTTCCTCACTTTTATTAAGTTAAGTCAACTGATTGCTTTTTACAGTGTAACAGAATTATGTTGCTATATGTTTCTACAACTTGTTGGTGAAATATAAACAAACACAGCAGTAATAGCCTAACTTATTTTCATGACAGATTAGGCCTATTTAAAAATAACCATTAAATAATGAAGAAATCATTACATTAAGTAAATTAAGGTAGTAAAGACATCATTAAAATAGTCCATGTTACTCCAGTGGTTCAACCTTAATTTTATAAAGCGACGAGAATACTTTTTGTGCGCCACTGTAGTCACGTGTAATATTTTAATGATGTCTTTACTTCTTTTGAAAGACCTTGAAAGTTGCAATGACGTTGCTGCCTATGGGTGGTTCAGAAACCTCTCGGATTTCATCAAAAATATCTTCATTTGTGTTCCGAAGATGAACAAAGGTCTTACGGGTTTGGAGCGACATGAGACTGAGTAATTCATGACAGAATTTTCATTTTTGGGTGAACTAACCAACAACATGGGCTCGGCGAATGGGGGGGCCAGAGTTTTTATGGGTGACCGATGTTGATATTTCAAATCACCAAAACAAACACGCCCTTACCCCAAAAGAGTGTCGCCCCTATTTTGATAGCTCCACCCCACGTAGGCAACGCAGGCAACGACTATGCAGGAATCTGCTGTGTAGACACGCCCCTTACTGTTGATTGGCTACAAGTTTGTTTTGGTACTCAGCAGAGACACTTTTATAAAGCAGTTTTGAAATAACACTTACCGCACCTTTAACTGGCTCCCCTTAAAAGTCTGCAGTGAGTGCTGCAATGTTTTCTTTAAATAGTGACTGCCTAGTGGCTTTAGTATGGGACTCTCATTCAGCTCATTCACTGTTTAATGCATCTCTAGTACTAGAAGGCAGGGAGGGAAAAATAACTACCTTGAAGAGCATGTGTAATTTTTTTGCAAATATTTCAGCACTGAAATCCACAGTTCAAAGCTGGAATCAAAGAGCAGGATAGCCTCTCTGACCTAATGACTGTGGCTCAGAACATCTAAGACATAATTTATGGGCACTCATCTAACATATACACTCATTTGGTGCCATTTATGTAGGCAGCTCACTAGGTTTTGAGACAGCTCAGAACTCTCTCTCTCTCTCTCTCTCTCTCGCGCGCGCGCTCTCTGCTCAGAGTTTGATCTTCACTCAATGAAATCTGACTCTTCATTCACTCGTGTTCTAACCCTCGGAGGGAACAAATGTCAATACGAGATAATGGAGCAGATGGAGAACTTTCATTAGCGCTTTCATTTCATTTCTGACGTCCTGATTGACAGTTTGACACTTGGCGGCGCGGCGCGCGCGGCTTCCCTACATGCCCAGTGGACGTTACTCTCATTTTTGACCATTTTAAGAGTCTTTAACGTGTTGAATTGATATGCAAACAGGGCAGCTTTCCTCTGTCGGTAACCTCAGAATATAAAAGAGACAGTTTCGCCACATTTTGAACCAGTTCTCTTCAGACACGCGCAGAAATGGATCTTATGGGAATCTACCTGCTTCATCTCAGCTTTGCCGGTAGGTGTTGTGCTGCATTTATCTTCTGCACTTACCGACATCAAAGTTCAGTCACAGAAAAGCTGATACAATGCTAAGATTTCTTTTATTTTATTTTTATTATTATTATTATTATTATTATTGATGTGCGCTGTCGTTTAACACCGGCTTTATAGCAGTAGACTTTTGATTGATTAATGAGAATGAATTGAACTAACCTGCGTTCTTCTCATTTGGATTTATGAATACAATATGCGTTATTAGTCAGCTAATGAGGTGTTTGCTCAGGTGTGAAAGGTTACTGCTTCGTGGCATTTGTTTTAACAGTCAAACATTACTCCTAATAATATGATTGATAAATGGGCTATTCTAATTTCATCCCACTAAATCTACTTTGCTGCCATAGTAAAATCAGAGTGGTGGCAAAGTCACAACCAGTACTAATAAGTTCATGCACTTTATAGACCACTTTGAATTTAAGGAATTTAATTGTGTGAAGTTAAGTGGATGAGAACAAAGATGTTATCATAAGATGATAATGAATGCATATCTGTCTCTCTCTCTCTGTGTGTGTGTGTGTGTGTATCAGCCTGATAAACATGACACACTTAAGAGAGCACAGTTACTTTGCTTTAGAGTCGTGTGCACTGCTTTTGCAGGGGCCACATCCAGTAGAACATTGATATGTAAACTCTGTTCCTTTATAAAGGATGCAATGTGTTGTCAGTGACCTGAAATTTGTAGCCTCAGTTGATTGAATAGCCTGTGTGTTTTAGCAGATTGGATTTGTGCAAAGAATGTCTCTGTGTTGCTGCTAATATAATTAGATTTTCAGGTAGACTGTCTTTTGTGTATGTGTGTGATGTGTATGAATGAGAGGATGTATGTGTGGCATTAAAACAAGTGCATTTGCATGTTTTGAAAAATGGATTGACGGATGAAAGCTTTAAAAAATTCATTCACAGATGAAACCACATGAAACATAACCTAGCTTTGAAACATAATTGTATTGTGAATTAATATGGCAGTGTAAAAACTTTAGTCATATCTCCTTATCCAAAATTGGGTTACTGATTATATTATAAATTGAATACTGGTTTAAGAGTTCATGGGAGAGCATATAGCATTTAATTATTTTTTAACCCCCCCCATATTTTTATTAGCCTTATCTTTCTGGTTTGCCTTTTATCAATTATTCAATATTCCTCTGTAAACAGAACAAAGTAAATCTCTAGAACAGTAAAATATGCCAAGCTTTTGTTAAATCATCAAGCAATAAAGAAATAGTTAATTCCTAAGAAATAGTGTTAAAATCAATAAACAAATTATGTTTTTTTTCATTATAAAGTATGTTTATGAGCTGTTTAATTTATACAATTGAATTACAATTAAAAATTAATTAAAACAAAATTCATATAATGATCCCATTATGGGAACCCATAAAATGTATATACAGTATATGAAGTGCCTGACAAAACCCATTTATGTTTCTTCTAAATAGAACTTTTTCTTCTAAGAGTGATACATTTATATGCAGCTGTCACAGATTGTGTTGCTAGAACACACACAAACATGAAGGTAATAAGGCAGTCTTTAATAAATCCACAGTTAAAGCCACATAGAGAGAGTAGCGTAACGCACACCCATACATAGTTGAGACCTGACAACATTGAACAGAAACAAGGCAACTTAAATGCAGGTGCAAATGACACACAGCTGACAGTGATGAAGAAATCAGAAACCATGACAATAAACTAGTGGCGGGAAAAAGTGCAAACAGGAAAAAGTCCAAACTGTGTGAAACTGTGATAGCAGCCTTGGTTTTGGAAGTATTCCTATGCATTTTCACTGTATATGCATGTCAGGTAATTGTTCAGGTAATATATGTATTAGTGCTGGGCAATCGATTAATCACAATTAATTGCATCCAAAATAAAAGTTCATGTTTACATAATATATGTGTGTGTACTGTTTATAATTATTATGAATATATAAATACACACACATGCATGTATATATTCAAGAAAAATATGTTATATTTATATATAAAATAAATTATATAAATATATACAGTATATACATGCAAACATTTCTTAAATATATACATGAAGGAGTGTATATTTATATATACATAATAATTATACACAGTACACACATATATATTATGTAAACATGGACTTTTACTTTGGATGTCATGAAACGGTGATCACAAACCATTTTACTTTACTGTAATGTGACATGCCAAAATGCAATTTATCATTAAATATAAACATCAATCTAGACCTGTCTACATTTTTCAAATCCTACAAATACATTAACTTGTGAATAGAGGACTTAGCTCCGGTTCCGTAGGTAATTCCACTGTCACTCAATTGAAGTGAAAGGCAGGCAGTTTGTCAGCGATTAGCCAAGGTAAAGATCGATTCATGCTCAGAGAGCTTGTAAATTAGGAACTCTATCAATGTCCATTAGCTCAGGCCATGACTGACATATGCTAATTCTGACCTTGTTGTTAACAGAATAATGTCATTATCAATATTTACATTCACTGCAATTGATCATTTATGGTTCAGGTTTTCAGAGCATTATACTTCATAGCTCAGGCTTATACTGAAATATGCAGTTTAAAGCAAACTGTAGAATTGTAGCCGACAGCTTGAAGATCAGCCTCTCTCCACCAGCCGACTCAGTGTTTCTCGCTGTTACGCTCGACAGTGCCTCTCTCGCTGTCTGATGCCACACGCATAATCTGTACTCACAGAAATATGATTCTTAATAAAGTGGCTTGAATAAACTTTTTGGCGTAAACAATGCCTTAGAGGAACCATTTTGCAGTCCCTAAAAAAACAGGGAACAGTTCTTAAAAGATCAATTTCTCTTAGTGTATAGAACATTTTAAAGTCCCCCTGAAGTCAACAATTTTATCCCTTAAAACTAATCTTTGATCACCAAAAGGACATATCTAAACGATTTTTCCTGTGAAAAAAATGTCTTCATGCCTTAAAATTTGAATGTAATGCTTGAATGTAACTCTACACCCTTGCTTCATTTAGTATACACAGATTTATGAATATGCAAATTAGCCCCACCCCCACTGCACTTGCACCAACTCAGAAATACAGTCAGCCAACAGATACATAATGGTAATTAATTTGATTAGTCTTTCGCTTGACTACGTTATTAAACAGCTAATAATGTGTTGCTAATGTTACACAAACCATGTTTCCATTCGCCATCTCAGTCTGCCTTCTAAAATCAGCATCCTTAGAAACGCTTTGAACAACTTAGAACGTCAGTGGAGAAAGGCATATAGTTCATTGTAACATTGTAATATACATCACATACTGTACATAATTCACACACTATATTGCTAAAAGTACCTGATTTTCCATATCAACAGAAAAAAATACCAGGATAATCTGGTTTCTCTGAAGACTCCCCTGCTTCAGAGCGGTCACAGTTAATGATATGCTAAAGCCCGCCCACACGTCGACGTGATTGGTTACAAGGTAGTTTGTGACGTCAGAAACACCAGCGATTTCAAACCACGTTTTTTGAGACTGTCACTTCGGTTTTAAAGATAAAATACTCAGCAATGGTGTTGACTTATGATTTGCACATAGTTTGTCTTAAAGCATATTAAAAACACCCCAGAGACATATAAACAACATTAAACACTTGATTTTCACCACAGGAGGAATTTAATTTAAAGACCTCCTATAAAGAACCTTTTGTGGATTGGAAAGGTTCCATGGATGTATAAGGTTTTTCATGGAACCATAGATGCCAATAAAGAACCTTTATTTTTAAGAGCCAAAATATTGAACTTATATCCAATCAATGTGCTATTGGCAAGGTAAATTTTATTTCCAATTACAAATTTCTTCTTGCTTCCCATGACTTGAGTTTGGGGTGGGACTATTAGTTTGTGAAAACCGTGTACATAAGCTGGATTTAGTATTTTTTATGCTTTTTCTTATCAGAAGTGGTGTAGTACCGTACAGGGAATTCAGAAATGTAATGTTTTTTTTTTTTTTTTTTTAAATAGTTGAAACTATATTGATTAGTGGCTTCTAAAAGCATATACTATCACTTAACAACCTTACAGGCCATGCTTGGTCTGAGATTTGTTAGTTGCCACCACTGATGTTGGCAAACTAAACTCTCAAACTACATGCCTGAACATTTCCTTGCTGATTAGAATGCAGAACAGCTGGACTTAAGAAATCTGAGGTGAATCCCCGGCTGGCTGCAGTGTTAATGTGCGAAGTCTAATGGAATACGGTAATACAACTGTTGTGTGATAACAAAGTTGCATTGGCATTGGTGGTAGAGCATGGTATGCATTGATTTTTATCATTTTATTATTGATTTTATCTACATGACAAATGTGTAGGCCATTTAATGTGACAGACTAATGCTGCAAACTGCACAGAACTTGCAGTGTAGGTCTCACTATTGTACATTTTATTTCATTTAAAGTCCCCCTGTAGCCAATAATTTTATCCCTGAAAACTAATATTTGATGACCAAAATGTCATATTTAAATGTTTTTTTCCTGTGAAAATGTTTTCTTCATGCCTTAAAATAGCTTAAATATAACTCTACACCCTTGCTTCATTTAGTATACGTGGAACCATGAATATGCAAATTAGCCCCGCCTCCACCTACTCGCACCAGCTCAGAGACCAACTCGCTCAACTTTTACTCAAGTTACTGTAGTAAATGCTGCACAAAGGAATCGCTCTTTACTACGTCAGACACATAACAGTAATTAATATGATTAGTCTTTTGCTAGACTACGCTATTAAACAGCTAATAATGCATTGCTAATGTTACACAAACCATGTTCCTGTTCACCATCTCAGTCTGCCGTCTAAAAATCAGCATCCTTAGAAACGCTTTGAACAATTAGAACGTCAGTGGAGAAAGGCATATAGCTCATCATAAAATCGTAATATACATCATATACATAATTCACCCGCTATGTTGCTAGAAGTATCTGATTTTTCATATCAACAGAAAAATATAAGATAAGACTCCCCTGCTTCAGAACAGTCATAGTTAATGATATGCTAAAGCCCGCCCACACTTTGATGTGATTGGTTACAAGGTAGTTTGTGGCGTCAGAAACACCGGCGATTTCAAACTGCGTTTTTGAGACTGTCTTTGGTTCACTGCAGTTTTAAGGAGAAAATACTCAGCAATGGTGTTGACTTATGAATTTGCACATGGTTTGTCTGAAAGCATATTAAAAACACATAGACATATAAACAACATTAAACACTTGATTTTTACCACAGGGGTCTTTAACAATATTGCATAGGAAATACATTCATGAGTTCATTGTCATTGGTGGTGAAGAAGCTGTTCCAAGTTGAACTTTCAGGAAAATGCACTGAATATTAATGTTTCATTTTATCTGGCCAATCCATAGATAGCCCATGCAATGTGAAAATGAGTAATTATTTAAAGTTGACTTTGAACAAACCCTTAACCCATGTAACTCACCCCGTGCCATTTGTGCAGATATGAATGAATTGTGCGGCTTGTTGAGGAGACGAATGCTATTACTTTTCTGAGTAATGCGAATTATGCCTGATGGATGATAAAACAGTTAAAAAAAAATCAACATAGGCTCATTTGAAAAATGTGCTTCTACCTACATTTCAACTCCAAAAACGCACCTATACATTAAATTCAATGCAGTTACCAGCTGTAATGAACACTTGAGGCGGTAAAACACCAACAACTTTTATTCCTTTTCACTAAAATTATAACTACAGGGGCAGAATATTGATTAATAAAGACTTATTTTTGCATTGTTCCTTGCACAATAATATGACATCAATACACTTTTACCATTGTGCATGATGTAAAGTAATCATTTTTGACATTTGCATCACATGACCAGCTGCATAGCCTATGTATGACTTTTCTGACGTAGTAAAATTGCTCGGTAGTTCACCTGGTACAACATTGTACTTGCGATGCATAGCGCCGGGTATGAAACACAAGTTACGATAAAAGAGCTCAAAGACTTTTAGAAGCAGCTAAAATGACATGGATGCTTCCGCAAATGTGTTTTTATCTCACATTTGCTTTTGTTAAAGGGGTCATGAATTGAGAAATCAACTTTGCCTTGAGCTTTTGATATATAAAAGGTCATCGTAATATAAGAATATCCTGTAGGTTTCGGAGCTGAAAACGTCCTTGTTAGTCAAAGAAAAGCTTTTATTGACAGCTGGCTCAGCAAACGATTGATCTGCGAATGTGCGTCCGCGTGATGTCAGAGTGTGGTGAAACACCGCCTTAACCGAAGAAGAAGAACGCCTAATTCTGTAGCCTCGCCCACCGATTCGTGCCTGACATGTAATAGCTAAATAACATAGGCCTATGTGGAGCTAAACCAGATCGAACTTCCAAGCAATAAACATACTGCATAAGCTTAATTCGGATTCAAGTATTAGGAATGCATGGTTGAACTTTATTTTTAATGAATATCCAGCTTACGTGGGGAAGACATTGCATGTTTGTTTGCTTCATTTCACCACGGATTCGTTTGTAAACAAGAGACTGGATTTGCAGACAGGATGAGATTAAAAAACAATGCTGTGCCTTCTAAATTCGACAGGAATGGTGCAACACAATTATGTGAGTAAAAAATTGTTTTATATGTGACAGTATTGCATTGTTACAGATCGTTTGATGTCTACTGATTATGTGTACATGTCTAACTAAAAATAATTAACGATAACTTACCACGCAGTCACAGGCTGGAGTATCCTTTGTATTTGAGGTGTTTAAGGAAAAATACAATCGTGGAAGTTTTGAACATGCTGATTTGTCTGCAGTGAAGTTTTGCTGATGCACGTACTTGCCGCGTGTGTGTGTTAGTGATGCGGTTCGCGGCTATATCCACCGATCAGACGGGCCAAGTAATAAAAAATAACATTCCAATTAATTGCGGGTGGATGAGAGATAAATCATTGTGCTTGTTTGACAAAGACATTTTGCGAGCACTGTAGGCGAATCATTCCGGTTGCCGTTTTTTTTTACACGTTTTCAAAACAATTCCTCACGTGTACTCACGGGGGAGCTGAAGCTCATTACAATTTGCAAAACTGTTATCCAATCATGGTAGTGGGCGTTTACTTCCAAGTCCTCAATGCAGCACGCCCATAAAAACTGAGCGTTTCAGGAGCTAGGCTCAAAACCAGGGTAGAAAATAGCCTATTACTTATTCATTATGATGTTTTTGAATGTAAAAACCATGCGAACGTCATAAGTTGACCTCAGACAAAAGTATATATATATAAAAGCCAGTTCATGACCCCTTTAACACCATTGGCTAGGTTTAAGTTTGAGTCTAGTGTAGGAGCTACATTATTTTCAAACGCGATAGAGCATTTACCTTTTAGTGCCACTCACCGGACATTTCATTTCCGAACTGCCATGATACATACAACAACAAATGTAATAAAGCCTTGCCAGATTCATGTTCATCTGTTTCTAATAAAACTGAACTTTTAGCACCACTAAACATTTCACTTCGAAAGTATCATGGAACGTGCAAGAAGCGACACAATATCATTTTGCAGAAATGTCACCTCAGGCAGGTTTTTCCAATGAGCCTGGTTTGCAAAAAATCCTAGACTAGGACCAGAGTCAAATATAAAGACAGAATCATGAGGTTAAGCTCCTGACTTTGTCAAATAGCCAAGCACCAACAACCAACTTCCCAAACACCTTAGCTATTGCATGGGAAAGACTTAGTCACACTGTCTGCAGAAATTGTAAAAAAATCTATTGATGGCTTTGAGATTTATCGATATACATATACACGTATTAAAATACGTATTTGAAATACAAAATACTATTTTGTATTTTGTATTTTAAAGCCTTTGGAAAAAAATCTAATGTAATTTGTATTTAAAGGAGTATTTTTGTATTTTCAAAATACTCAAAATACTTTGAGCCAGTCAACCTCTTTATCAGGGTGCTGTTTTCCTGCATCAACTAGTTCAGACCAGACACAAACCTCCCCCCAACCCCAACATTCATGCACGTGAGCCGCAGCTGTACAACCCAGCCTTGGATCGGCAACTTTTTTGGAATAAGGTGAGGATGTCATGGTCAATTCTACTTGTTGATTAAAGTAGCTTGTCAAATGTTTTTGAAGCATTAACGTTATTGCATGTTGGGGATGGGTGATATCATATGACAATACATATCGTAGATTCATAGCGATGATATAAATTGTGAATCGATGGAACTTTTTCTAAATCGTTTACATAGATAGGCCTATTGGGGTAAGCAAATATATTTGTGCCATGGGCGTCGGAACCATTGTATGTGTGTGGGACAAGACCCAACCACATTTTAAGATCAATGATATTGGACCCACTCACTTTTACCGTCTATAATTCTGTTCACCTACCCCTAACCAATAAACACTTTATTATTAAATACACGTTAAAAGCTTTATTTCCACTTTTCTAAAGTTTTCCTAATTTTTATTGAAAATAAATGCCTTTCCTATCTGATATGTGATAGGAAAAGGGATTAGAGAGAGTTCGGCAAAAGGTGAATTCGAACCTCGGATCGATTTGCGTCAAAACACTCTGCCATACGTCTTACCCCTACACTATTGTCACTGTAAATGATTTGGTGACTTTTATAATTTTGTCTGGCTCAACCAGACGTTTAGTAAACGATGCAGACTATTTGCACTTAATGTAAATTGCATCTACTCCAGTAAAAATTTCGGGGGGATGCCCATGATCTGTGCAGCTTTTAGTGGGCAGGAATAATTGGAATGTTGGAGTGGAAAAAGAAGCAAGGGCGAATGAGTTATTGGGTGTGATGTGATTTGTGTTATTATAACTGCCGCAAAAGGAAATTCAAATTCACACTTGCACGTTGGCAGGCGCAGAGACGGAGTGAAACACTGACAAATAGGCCTACACTTTTGACTTAAAGGCCTTTTTAACGCGGCAAGCGGTGGAATCAATAGATTTCAGCCTAATAGGGATACCTGACTGAATCGCCAATTTCACATGTATTTTGTGTATTTTCAAAATACAAAATACTGTATTTATTTTTCCACACAGTATTTTGTATTGTATTTAAATACATTTTTCCACACAGTATTTTGTATTTCCATGTATTTATGCCCCTCTCTGTATACATATAATATATCTATGTTAAAATGTTGTTAAAAAGGCAATATCACCGGAATCAATACTAATGTCCCTTGTCACATTATTCATAGAGTGGATAACAGTTTGTACTGGTTGCACAGAGTAATAAGCCATACAGACATATTTCTTTCTGCTGAAAGAGTATATATATCATAGCCAGGGTTGCTGCTGGCCAAATGAGTGCAACACCCCCCCCTCCCCAAAAAAAAAAATCTCTTCCAAGTGTAATGGAAACATATATCTTCTGTGGAAGTCTCAGGACCAAAAAATGTTCGTCCAATCATTGCAATGATACAATGTCCTACCTGCCTGTCCACATACGTATTTGCATACCTCTGCACCTGCTCGCGCATACATCACACATCATCAGCGTGTTCCGTAAGGCTATGCAGAATTAAACAGACAGTCACCGGGCACTGTAAACAAACAACAGCCACCTTTTACAGTTCCTCCCCTTATGAAAAAGAAGTATTCTTCAAGTTCATTTTATTAAGTATACTTAAGTATATTTTTAAGTATACTTTATTTAGTAAGTATACTAATATCAATGTAGTAGTAGTATACTTGTAAGTGTACTATTTCAATACTGCTTGGAACAAAATTGGCCCACTTCAGTGTAACAGTAGTAAACTTAGTTAACAACTAGGTTTCTCATTTGTACTGCATCTGTACTACAAGTGAACTTATAAGTATACTAGTAGCTTACTATTTTAATACTTGTAGTACTAGTAAATTTTTTTAGTTTATGAAAGTACACTTTGAAGTGTACTCTTGTAACATCTGTCAGCTACAGTACCCTTAAGTACCAGCAGATGGCAGCCTCGTTTCCATAGACTCTATTATCCCTGGACTTCATTTCCCAGTATCCACTGCATATTATTAGTTAACCTGTTTCACCTGTGTCTTGTTTTCTTAGTTCTTTATCCTGTCTATTTAAATGCCGTTTGCCCTGCATTCTTGATGAAGTCTTATTTGTTTTGGTTTACATTCTCTGTTGGAATTTCGAGCAGTTCTTGAGTTTCTTATGTTTGATTTCTGCCTGAGTTTTGGATTCCCTGTTTCTGTCTGCCCTCCTTGGAATGTATGTTATGTACGGACTGATTATATGTGCTTGACCCTCTGCCTGGTATAGACTGTGACCTACAAAAATTCAGATACACAGAATTAGGGACATATCGGCTGTCATTATAAATCAATATTTCATTATAAATCAATATTTTCAAACAATGTAAGTTTATAAGACAGAATGTAAAACTATTTGAGAAAAGGTATTTTATAAGCTACTCAAACAAGAGTAAACACAACTACAAGTCAAGTATACAGTGGTGGCCAAAATTATTACACATGACAGATCTGAAAATATTGACTTCATTTCATAATGTTCATAAAACATGCAGATGGTTGCTCTGATCAGATGAAGTGAGTCGTACTGTTTTTATCCACTTTTAACTTAAATATGTTATGTCCACCCTTTGCAGCAATTACAGCCACACATCTCTCTGTCATTGTGTCAATATATTTCCTCTGAGAACTTCAACACAAATGTTATCCCATCCCTTCTGCAACTGAAGCCAAAGGCTTTCCTTTGAATGTACAATAGATCTGTCCAGTTTATTTTCCAACTCGCCCCAAATGTGCTCGATGGGGTTCAGGTCCGGACATTGAGGTGGCCAGTCTGTCATTTTCAATGTTCCAGCAGATTCCTTCCATCGCAGGTAGTTCCGGTAAATGTTCTGGGTTATTGTCCTCTTAGAAAATAAATCCAGGCCCAATAAGACGACTCAGATGCCAAGTGTTCTAATAATTTTGGCCAACACTGTACTTAGAATCCTACTTTTAAGTTTATCTTGATCAAAAGATTGAGTACAAGTATAGGCCAAATATACTTAGACTTTTCTGCCAGTATATGTCAAGTATACTTATGTGCAATTTTAAGTACATTTCTGAGAAGTACATAAAATGTATTTCTGAGAAGTACATACACAGTAGACTGGAAGTATACTTTCTTATTTTTAGTTTAAAAGAAGTATACTAATAGTACACTTGAATAAACCTCTTTTTCTGTAAGGGTCCTGATTATGCTGCATTTATGCCATGTCATAAACGTATATGTCATAAACTGTTCATATCCACAGACACGGATTTATGCCTTTTTTATGTCAACACTATCAACGGGAAATGAATCTGCAGCAGTCAGGTGGTACAAGTAAGAGCTCTGTGAGTTGTTTACGTTCATTATTATTGTAATGTCATGTGCTTTGAGAAATTAGGTCATTTAATGTCGTCTCTCATGAAGCTTTGCAGAATCTGCTGTGCACGTTCATGTGTTTTGAAGGAGGCATGGCTTCGGAGACGCTCTGAAGGGAGGTTGGGATCTTACGCTTTCAAAGCTAGCTTGCTATTGCTAGCCTCTCCGCTATTGCCTACCCTAACTTTAATAAATGTAAAGCTACACACTCCATCAATTAGGGTTAGAAGAACTGTTGCCAAACATATAACATGCTAGAAACATAATAATCACTGCAATAATAATCCAATCATAGACTCTTAAGCAAATCTGCATGGTTGCCGAATGACTAAAGAAAAGTTATCAGCAAGATGACAGAAAACTGCACGTCTCGTCTATTACCACCCACTGCTACTTATACCAACGACGAAAATAAGCGCAGTTACAATAGCAAAATATATGGGAGAGCGTTGCTATAGTGTGACGATATTGTATTGCAAAAGGTAGCACATTAAAGTTAATACAGAATCAAAACTAGTTAGTTGAATTAATTGAAAAGGGTTTAATGACAAAATCTGGTTATGGTTACACTTCAAATAGTTACAAAATAGATGTATGTGATGATAAAAACGCACACCATTAATCGTACCCGGCATGTATAGTATGTTACCTGAGGGATAGAAAGATTGAGAGAGAGGCTTTAGAAAAGAGAAGAGAGAAAGAGCCAGAGCAAAGAAGCCCCAGCGAAAAGAAGAGCCAGAGAGCAGCCCCAAGAAGAGAGAGCCAGAGAATCAAGAGATCAGCCAAAGAGCAGGCCCCCCCTTCTTTTTAGCATGTACATCTATCCTCTTGGTCAGCTTTTAAGATCTCTTGGTCTTAAGTTCCATTTCTACGCAGACACCTAGATCTACATCCACACAAAAACGGGTGGTAAAAAAGAGGTAATGCTTATCGGTTCACCCAATCAAATTAATAAATCTAGTCCTTTACCTCTAAAAATTGAAGGCTCTGCTCTGGAGTTTCAAGCTAAATAAAAAAATTGGGGAGTGATATTTGACACAAATTTAACATTTGACCCCCCCCATGTCCAAAATAGTTAATTCTTTTTTTTTTTTTTTCACCTCAGAAACATTGCAAAATTGCGCCCCATGTTATCGTTTTCTGTTGCTGAAAAATTGATTAACACTTTTGTATTTTCACACATTGATTATTGCAATGCTCTTCTGGCTGGGGTCTCAATCTACCTTAAATAAATTACAGTCAGTTAAAATTTCTGCTGTTAGAATTCTTACAAGGACCAGGACAAGCGAACACATCACTCCAGTTTTAGAGTCACTGCACTGGCTATACCTGTCAGGTTTTGGATTGATTATAAAATTCTCATGCTGACCTACAAGGCCCTACATGGTTTGGCACCTCATTACTTGTCTCAACTTTTAACACTCCTAGACGTGATCTTCGCTCCTCTGATTCGGGTCTGATTTTAGTTGTACCTCCTACACGTTTATGCTCTATGGATGGCTGGGCCTTCTCCACTTGTGCACCTAAACTATGGTATTCACTTCCCATTGTGATAAGACAGGCTGATTCGTTTAGTGTTTTTAAATCTGTTTTTAAAACCCATTTTTTCATTTTTTTTGTTTGTTACATGTATGATGTGCGTTTATATGTTTATGCTTGTAAAACACTTTGAGATGTACTTTTTAAAGGCGCTATATAAAATAAAGATTATTATTATTATAAGAAAAGAGTGAGCATAACCGAGCCAGAGCAACAGTTGCAATATTCTTTTATCCCTTCCTTGATCATGTAACCCAAATGTGAGACAATCAAACTGACCAATCAGATAATTACAACTTCCCCCACTGTACTAAAGGTGTGACACATTTTGGCCTACAGGCCTTGAAGACTATCAACACCTCTGTCTTTAGAAATTCCAAATGGCGCTTGTGGTAAGAAAGATAGGGGTTGAAACCATAAAGCAACTGTCTTTGTTCATTTTCAAACATCTTTGATTATTTTCAATCCTACAAATCCAAACAGCAACTTTTTTTTTGTTGGGCTGGGCAGTGCAATTTTGACGATTAATTTAGTGATCCAATTTTTTTTTATGGTAATAAATATAGACCTAAGTGAAACTGATTCAAAGAAAGTAGCAAAAGCAAGTAAATTTATGGTTTTATTGAACAACACTGTTAAAATACATAATGTAATATACATAATATAATCAATCAACTCATTTACATTACATATAGCAACTGCCTTCAGAGAGCGCCAACGGCCTGGTGATTGTTACACTTGTACACTTGATTGTTACACTTTACAGCATGATCAAATACTTGTTTAATATTGGCCAAACAACATTTAATTCAAATGTTCACTTAATCTTTAATATTTGGACACTTATTTGCAATAGAAATCCTACAGCCACAGCCATTTCTTGAACAAGAACATGTGGACATCGAAAAATGCAAACTCAGAGCGAGGGTTTAAACATTTATTTTGAAATTGTGGTGAAAAACTATTTGCATATTTAGAAATATATATACAAAATATATATGTAGTCTCCTGTGTTAGAGTAGGTTTAAAAAATGATAGCACTATGCTATATTATGATTTTTTAAAATTGTTTTAATATTGTGCCGCCTTAGAAAACGGTCTAATAATGCGGTTCATGGATTCTCTTCCGTGGAATCCGCCACTTCTGGTATTTTGTTGGTTTGTCGACATGGGTAAATTGCAATCGAGAATATTTTTAATTGCATTTAATCGAGGAATCTTGACAGCCCTACAGCTCTTTACCATAGTTCAAAACGCAAAGCATAGCACATTAAAATAATTGAAATTATATGACATAAATTGGATTAGTATCAAATCAGATGCGTTGGTCAAATTATTAACAGCGTTAAAGATGTTTAATTCATCTCATCCATTAACTTCAGTAGCCAAAAATATAAAGTTTCACGTTTGTGAACATATCTAAAAATATTTCACAGTATTCAGCTGTATTTTTCTTTCTCTCGCTTCTCAGCGCCCGTCACGGTTCTGTAATGTTTGGACTTTGTGTTTGTTCAATTCAATGTTTGTTCAATTCAATTCACATTTATTTGTATATCGCTTTTCACAATGCATATCGTTTCAAAGCAGCATTACAGAAAATGCATGTTTACATTACAATTCAGAGTGATTTGTTATCAGAGGTGACTGTCCAAGCTATGGATTTCAGAAATGTGCATATACAAATCACACAGTTAGCTAACAATATATCAATAATGTATTCAAGGCAGAATCAATGAGCTCACTGAAGTAAAGAATACATGTTGTTAACAAATGACTAGGATATATAGAAAAATAAATGTAGCATTGGTGCATGTTGATTCAGAGCTGCGTCATCTTCACACGTGTTGGTCATCTGAAGTCTTCAGTTTGTTTATCTTCCGTCACATGTTTCCATTGTTCTAGTTTCCCGCCATTTATGAGTTGTCATGGTTACTGATATGATTAGTCATTCTGTTCCTATGATTAGGCATACTTTCCGACTATATCAATAAACCCCGCCCTCAAGACTGATTGAAAGTTGACTGTGTTAGACATAGGAAATGCAAGTGCAAAGGGTTGTGGCAGGACGTGGAGGAAGTGAAATAGCAAATGGGTGATTTTTCTATTGCTATTCCAAAATGGCAGTGTCATAACTCGTAAGTCATTGTAAATGCAATTGCAAACGGACTTTGCATTTCCATTTGAAATTTGGCAGACATGTTATATACACGGAAAAGAAAATCCAAACACCATTTGCAATTCCTTTTGAACATTGTCTAGAATATCATTCCATAATCAGCAGCATTATCTGCTGCTATTATATATCTCATCTCATAATAATCGATCAAGTTCTTTCATTGTCAGGCATTCCTCATTCACTGTGATAGCCAAATAGCCGATTGATTGCGGTACTTATTGGACTTGATCCGAATGAATCATTCGTTTTCATAATGCCTTTTCTCTTTCTGGGCCGAACACATTTTTAGTCTTTAAGCAACAGGGGTGGCTTTCAGTACCAGCGTATCATTTGCTCTGGCAGACAGGGGTGTTAAAAGTCAGAATGGGTTGTAATGTGGGCTGCCTATACAGCCACCTCTATTCTCCTCATATACGTAAACCTTTAAAACGGTTCTTATGTTTAATTATAGATGATCTAGACCCCGCAGTTAAGCGGCCACTCTGCCATTCATCTAACGTCAGTCAGTTTGATGGTTTTGACCTTTCATGCTGACATTGTTCAATTCTTCACATTATCATCTGCCTACAATATTAAACTGTAATAGCTCCAAACAGTACATAATATAAGGAGTCAGATGGAGGCACAGTTGAGAACTATAAGGTTCCCTGGTTAGGATTAATCTTAGTGGCAGGTCATTTAAAATGGTTGCTGAGCAGTGGAATGGAAATTAGCCCGCAGCCTAAAAAGCTGTGTGTAGTGGGATATTTGCTTGGAATAAAAGGTTAGATCACTTTCCCCACCATTCCTGTTAAGAAATTCAGGAGATGGCTCCAGGGTTAGATGACTATGGTGTCCTCTGAGGGCCAAACAGAGGCTCATTAGTTGAGTGATTGTTGACAGGTTCCCTGGCACAGAGAAATTGATGGATAGAGTGCTCTCCTGGTGGACATACGTTGACTACATTGCATAGACTGCCATTTAAACAATAAATTTTTGTAGACATGTCATTTGACATGAAATAGTAGTAAACATCTAATGAATTAAAGGGTTCCTGAACTGCATTGTTTTATAATGTTTCCTGTGCTGCACTCATAATATTTGTATGGTTTTTACATGAAAAAAATTTGACCCTTCCCTAAATTTTATTCCTCTGATTTGAATGCTCTGTTTGAAGGGGCATGTCTGTTGTGAGACTTCAGTGTAAACGCCCACTGCTGTGATTGGCTGCTGTGAGACTTCAGTGTAAACGCCCACTGCTGTGAGACTTCAGTGTAAACGCCCACTGCTGTGATTGGTTGCTGTGAGACTTCAGTGTAAACGCCCACTGCTGTGATTGGCTGCTGTGAGACTTTAGTGTAAACGCCCACTGCTGTGACTGGTTGCTGTGAGACTTCAGTGTAAATGTCCACTGCTGTGATTGGCTGCTGTGAGACTTCAGTGTAAACGCCCACTGCTGTGAGACTTCAGTGTAAACGCTCACTGCTGTGATTGGCTGCTGTGAGACTTCAGTGTAAACGCCCACTGCTGTGATTGGCTGCTGTGAGACTTCAGTGTAAACACCCACTGCTGTGATTGGTTGCTGTGAGACTTCAGTGTAAACGCTCACTGCTGTGATTGGCTGCTGTGAGACTTCAGTGTAAACCCCACTGCTGTGATTGACTGCTGTGAGACTTTAGTGTAAACGCTTACTGCTGTGATTGGTTGCTGTGAGACTTCAGTGTAAACGCTCACTGCTGTGATTGGCTGCTGTGAGACTTCATTGTAAACCCCACTGCTGTGATTGGCTGCTGTGAGACTTTAGTGTAAACGCCCACTGCTGTGATTGGCTGCTGTGAGACTTCAGTGTAAACGCCCACTGCTGTGATTGGCTGACATCTTTGCATATGAAATAGCTAGTATTACATCTACAACTCTCTCGAAAACTTTTAGCACATTTTTACAATTACAGCTCTCAAGGTTAACTAATCGTGAAAAGTGTTGATTATAGCATTATATTTAGATCGTGAAAGGTTGCAGTGATGAGCATTGTAGCCGATCACAGAAATGTTGAGCTCATGAATGCAGTGATCTCGTCATTGTAACTCAATTTCTGCACACTAACGAATGCTTTCATCATAACTAACAGTGCAAACACAATGTAAATAAAAGATTTGTTGACTATAACTAGTCCAGAACTCAGTCACTGATAAACTCGCTCTGTTTGATTGACAGCTCCAGCGATTGCAAAGGGTTAGTCCTTTGATCGCTTTCTATATATAATTTAATCACATTTTAAATAACAGATTATTTTCATCCTTGTAAGAGAAACAATGTGAAGTTTAGTGACATATAGACAAAGAACATCTGACTGTACATGAATCATTACATATCAGAGATCACTGGTCACAGATCAGGCATTAGAATTAACACGGTTACTTACATTGTTGTGGCATTACTGTCCATATCGTAGAAAAAGAGAGGAAAAAATTATTTCTCAGTTCATGACCCCTTTAAGACGGCACCAAATGTAACTGACTTTCTATTGGTGGTGGGCATTTTGTTTTATTTTGACTACTTCAGATAAATTAGCTCAATGGACAATTCTTGTTTTGTTTTGTTTTTTGTTTTTTTGTATGGAATATTGCAGTATTTATTAAAATGATTTATCTGTGCACATGTTCCCTCGTAATCTTTAATCATAATAACTTCTCCCTCTTGCTGTGTCATCTCTTCTCTTCTCTGGTGATGTGTTAACTGCCGTGAGGGCGGGACAACCTGTCAACCAATGGTAAACCACAACCATCCAATCAATTCCCCATGGACAAAATGAAGTCCTGCCCTACATATTTTCTGGTTGGAGAAGCCGTTTCACTCGGATATACATCACAATAAGGAAGAAAAAAATTAGCGAAAGTTCAGTTTCGTGCCAACTTTAACACCGTCTGTGAGTGTTTCCAATACATCGGCTGATAATAATTGTCAATCATCTTTGACGATAGTGGTCCTGACAAATAGTTACATGCATTCTGTTCTGCTCCAATGAGCTGTTTTTGAATGCTAAGAGACAAGAATACCATCAAAAATTGAACTGCATGAACATCATTAAATTAAAAATGCATGTTCACTTAATGCCTTCAGCCTGAGATATGCTAGGATAGCCTCCAATGCTCCCCTGTGACCCTACAGAGGATAAAGTACAGAAGATATGGATGCAAAGGCCTTTAATAAGGCACCTAATGTTATATTCAACACATAAATGGATGAAATATCTATAACCTTTTATTGCACAAAAATATCAATGTTGTAGGCTCCAATAAATATCAGCACAAAACTAGAATGATGTGCCTCAGTGTAACCCGAGCACTTGGACCCATAAGGCTCTCTTTGCTCCCTTGTTCAAAAGTTCATAATTGGATCAAAAATATTGTGAGTGTGAACCGTCTAGTTCACAACATCCAACTGTTTGTTGAGACCTTTTGTGCTGCAACTATTTATTAAAGCATTCATCTGACTGCTGTGTTCTGACAGACGCCCGGGAGCGAGCAATAAACAGCAAGTCATAAACAAAAATCTCTCAGTAACACTTCACAAATAAACCTGTGGATTGTGCATAATAACGGGAACATTGATCACAGCGGACAATTTGATGCTTGTCAGTGTCTTTTAATTTAAAGCAGGTGAATTTGTACAAAGGCGCTGTTTTAATGGCCATGGCGGTAATGCTTTAAATGAGATGAATTAAAGTTCTCTGAGAATGTTTTACCATGCTGACTATTAGTACAACCCATTACCAGTGTGCAAACACGCTTTAAAGTCCGGATGAAATAAAAAAAAAATATATATATTTTATAAGTGCATGTTACTTAACTTAAAAAATGTCATATTTCGATCAATAGAAAAAGAGTGCAAGAGTCGGGTTCCGGAAGTAAAAATTCATTCATTTTCTCCATAGGGAAACTGACTTTGAGATATCATATTGTAGCAAATATTGTTTGTGTGGGAGAAAGGAAGAAGGCAGGGTCGGCGATAAGCTGGAACTCGTTGGTTTTTATTTTCACTCAAAACGTAACAGAAACTGGCGCCACGCGCACTCATTCAACTGAACATTCAAAAGACTCTCAACTCGTCACTGTCGTCGAAGTTTCCTTCTCTCAGTCTCACTCTGCCGGTCTCACGAGTCCTCAGCTTCCCTCTCTCCCGGCACTCTGTTCCTGCGTGGCTTTTAACCGGTCTCTCCGCGCCAATCACTGCAATCAGACACAGGTGTTTATCATCATGCACTTGACCTACTTTCTCACCGCTTGTCTCGTGACTCCCTCCGTCTGTGCAGACCTCGCGAAACCACGCCCCCCTCGCCACATACCCCCACCGCCCGACTCAGGCCGGGGAGCCATCCAGCCTGCAGCCCTCCCCCCCCATTTCTGGAGAGGAAGTCGGCCACTGCCATCTGCGCCCCCGGCCTGTGGACCACCTTGAACTTAAAAGACTGTAACGCGAGATACCAACGGGTGATCCGCGCGTTGGTATCCTTCATGTGGTGGAGCCACTGCAAGGGGGCGTGGTCCGAACAGAGAGTGAATTCCCGGCCAAGAAGATAATAGCGGAGGGTGAGGACAGCCCACCGGATCGCCAAGCACTCCTTTTCTATGGTGCTGTACCTGGTCTCTCTCTTCGAGAGCTTCCGACTCACGTACAGCACCGGCCGCTCCTCACCCTCTATCTCCTTGGACAGGACCGCCCCCCAACCCCCTGTCCGATGCGTCAGTCTGCAAGAGAAAGGACAGAGAGAAATCAGGAGAGTGTAAGAGCGGTCCGCCACACAGAGCAGCCTTTACTCGGGTGAAAGCCTGCTGGCACGACTCCGACCACTGGACTGTATCTGGGGCCTCCTTTTTAGTGAGGTCAGTCAGCGGGCTGGTGAGGTCCGAATATTTAGGCACAAACCTTCTATAGTATCCCGCCAGCCCCAGGAACTGCCTCACCTCCTTTTTGGTCTTTGGGCGCGGACAGGTTGCAATGGCTGCTGTCTTACTAATTTGGGGACGCACATGTCCATGCCCTAAGTGGAAACCCAGATACTTGACTTCCACACGCCCAACCGCACACTTCTTCAGGTTGGCCGTCAGCCCCGCCCCCCTCAGCGAGTTCAGTACCACTCTCACATGCTGCATATGCCGCTGCCAATCATTACTATAGATGATGATATCATCCAAGTATGCAGCGGCATATGCAGTGTGCGGCCGAAGGATTCGGTCCATCAGTCGCTGAAAGGTGGCCGGTGCCCCGAACAACCCGAAAGGAAGCGTGACAAATTGGTGCAATCCAAATGGCGTTGTGAAAGCTGTCTTTTCTTTTGATAATGGAGTTAAGGGGATCTGTCAATATCCATTCTTCTATTACCCCCAAGTCTAGCATAGCCTCTAATTCCATCTGAACTACTTTTTTCTTATGTTCAGGTAACCTATACGGCCGGCTGCGAACTACCACGCCTGGCTCCGTCTCAATATGGTGCCGTATGAAATTCGTCCGGCCTGGTAGGGGCGAGAACACGTCTGCAAAATCTGCCTGCAACCTGGCAATGTCCATGAGCTGGGAGGGTGAGAGATGATCTCCCCCTGGGGCCAGAGCGATCGGTTGGCATTTGGTGCTCGCTTCTGGCCCGAGATCATCCTCGTCTGATACCACCGTCGCCAGCATCACGGACTCTGCCTCATTCCATTTTTTAAGGAGATTGAGGTGGTATATTTGACGTGCCCCGTTCCTATCCGACCTCACTACCTCATAATTGAGATCTCCCACTCGTCGTGTCCAGGACATGGCCAGTGATCCTGCGGCCATCCACAGGTCTCCGCTGTTCTCTCAAATAGGTCCAGGAATGCCTCCGGATCGTCCTGGCGCCACGCGCACTCATTACCTCATAATTGAGATCTCCCACTCGTCGTGTGACCTCAAACGGTCCTTGCCACTTGGCGAGTAATTTTGAACTAGACGTGGGTAATAATATAAGGACTTTCTCTCCCGGTGTAAATTCTCGCAGTCTGGTTCATCTGTTGTACAACCGGCTTTGTGTGTCCTGGGCCTGCAGCAAATTCTCCATTGACAGCCGCCCCAGAGTGTGGAGTTTTGCTCTCAGGTCCAGGACATACTGAATTTCATTCTTGCTTTCAGATGGCCCGTCCTCCCAAGCTTCCCGTATGACGTCAAACACCCCTCGGGGTTGCCGTCCATACAGGAGCTCGAAGGGGGAAAACCCCGTGGAGGCTTGGGGGACCTCTCTTACAGCGAACAACAGAGGCTCCAGCCATTTGTCCCAATTTTTTGCGTCTTCGTGCACAAATTTACGAATCATGGTCTTTAACGTGCGATTAAATCGTTCTACCAGTCTGTTTGTGGGTGGTAAATGCTGGTACGAATCGACTTAATGCCCAATAATTCGTAAAGTTTGCTTATGGTGAGAGACATACACGTTGTGCCTTGATCGGTGAGAACCTCTTTCGGGATTCCCACCCGGGAGATTAAACGAAACAGAGCATCCGCTACACTCTTTGCTGAAATGTTGCGGAGGGCTACTATGACTAATGCAAAACGGTGCCCTTGTGCGGATCGTTCTAATGGCCCGATGAGGTCCATACCAATTCGCTCGAAGGGGACCTGCACGAGAGGTAGAGGGCGCAAAGGCGCTTTTGGAGCGGCCGGTGGGTTTACCAACTGACATTCACGACAAGCGGCACACCATCTGCGCACATTCTCGTGAATGCCCGGCCAAAAAAATTGGGCCATCAAACGATTTAACGTGCCGGTTTGACCCAAATGCCCGGCCATGGGATTACAATGAGCCGCCCGACGGCTCTTCGGTATTAACAACTGGGTTGTATTCTGTTTTGTTTGAGCATCCTGGGTTACTCGATACAACCTGTCTTTTATCACTGCAAAATAGGGATAAGCGAGTGGTCGCGCCGGTTGGAAAAGCTGTCCATCGATGGAACGGACCTGTTCGAAGGCATTTTTGAGCGATTCGTCCTGGGACTGTTCCAGAGGAAAATCATCACGCTCGGAAAGGATTAGCCAATCCACCATGCTCCGTTCCTCCGACCTAGCCCCAGATGGCCCCGGCTCAGCCTCCCCTAACTGCGCGACCGCACCCTCACCCCGCTCTCTTTTCTCCCAGGAAACATCCGCACAAATGTATCCCAACAAATCCTTGAACGCTGGCCAATTCGTCCCCAAAATCAGCGGATGTCGAAGGTGGGAACTAACCGCTACCTCCACACTATGTTTTATCCCCCGAAATTGAATTATGACCGGCACTAATGGGTACTTCACCACATCCCCGTGCACACACCTGACCGTAACCAAGCGGCCATTATCCAATGCCTCAGGTTGAATTAGGCTTTGATGAATGGAGGTCTGGTTACAACCTGAATCCACCAAAGCCTGATATGTACCCCCCTTAATACTCACGGGTATCTGGTACAGCCCGGCTTGATTGAGGGCAGCTTGTGGCGCGTCCGGGACCCGGACCAGCGTCCCCACCTCCATCACCGGACACCTGTCAATAAAGTGTCCCGGGTCCCCGCAGCGCCAACAAGCCGGCCCAGACTTCCTCGCCGCCCTAGTGGCAGGAAGAGGGTCAAGGGACTGACGCGGAGAGAACGGCGAAATGTAGCCGGACCCCTGGCCCGCACTAACTGGCCCCTCACCCCTGGACGCGGTTCCCAGTCCCGCAAGCGCCTCCCCGCCCCTCCCTCGGGGCATCGGCCTTGGTGGCACTCCTCGGCGGGACCTGGGGAAAGGGACAGGCCTCGTCATAGAGGACGAGGGAGAAGGGGAAGAAAGGGGAAAGGAGGATGAGAGAGAGACCGCCGGAAGGGGTTCGCCGACCCCGGGGCATGCCACCATCTGGTCCTCCGCCAGTTGGATGGCCGAGTCCAGCGACGTGGGGCGGTGGCACTGGACCCACTGCGCCGTCTTCCGGGGCAGACGCGCTATGAACTGCTCCAGTACCACCTGGTCGATGATGTGGTCCACGTCGCTTCCCTCGACCACCAGCCATCTGCGGCATGCGTCCCGGAGCTGTTGAGCCATCACAAAGGGCCGGCCGCTCTCCCCCAGACCCAGTGACCGAAACCGCTGGCGGTGTTGTTCGGGGGACAGGCCGACACGCTGGAGGATGGCTTTCTTCAGGTCTTTGTAGACCAGGAGGTTCTGGACTGGAAGCTGCTGTGCCGCCAGCTGGGCCTCCCCCGTCAACAGGGGAATGAGCCGTACTGGCCAGTGATCCTGCGGCCATCCACAGGTCTCCGCTGTTCTCTCAAATAGGTCCAGGAACGCCTCCGGATCGTCCTGGGCACCCATTTTCATAAGCGGCACGTGAGTGTTGCAGCGGCGGCTGTTCCCTCAGTCCGAACCCCCTGGTCTACACAGCTCCGGAACAGCTTGCGGTCCTCCTGCTGGGCACTGATGAGGGCCCGGAACCGTTGTTCCTGGTCCGCCCTCATGTCGATCAGTGCCTGGTGATGTTCCTGGTGTAGGCCCGCGAGCGATTGAATAACGTCCACAAATGGTGATGCTGGCGGGGTTTGCATGGTGGCAGCGGCTCCCTTCTTCCTCTCCCGGGTTTTCGGCACCAGTGTAGCAAAGTTCATTTGTGTGGGAGAAAGGAAGAAGGCAGGGTCGGCGATAAGCTGGAACTCGTGGGTTTTTATTTTCACTCAAAACGTAACAGAAACTGGCGCCACGCGCACTCATTCAACTGAACACTCAAAAGACTCTCAACTCGTCACTGTCGTCGCAGTTTCCTTCTCTCAGTCTCGCTCTGCCGGTCCCACGAGTCCTCAGCTTCCCTCTCTCCCGGCACTCTGTTCCTGCGTGGCTTTTAACCGGTCTCTCTGCGCCAATCACTGCAATCAGACACAGGTGTTTATCATCATGCACTTGACCTACTTTCTCACAGCTCGTCTCGTGACTCCCTCCGTCTGTGCAGACCTCGCGAAACCACGCCCCCCTCGCCACACATATAAACCTTTAAAGACAGATATACTGTTAACTCTGAGGTTGTTAATCGATTTTATACTTGTTTTTGAAGCCATCAGTTCACATTATTTCAACCTAAGGGGTCATATGATGCTTTTTTAATGTTTTCCTTTTCCTTTAGTGTGTGATGTATCTGTTTGTGCATAACTGAGAACACAGATCCAGATCTGCCTAAAACGCCTCAATCGAAGTCCAAATATTACTTTCTCAAACGTCCATGACCCAATGTGAAATATAGCATAAAGCCCCCCCAACCCCCCCCTGTTTTAAATAATATTTTTTAAAACAGTATTTATTTATTTTTGGGGATGACTCTTGATGATTTGTCGCAGTAGCTATGTGAACACACTAAAAAAAATCATGGACATGATTTGGATATGTTAAAGGGTCAGGGAAAAAGGGATACTTGGCTCCTTCGTTATAAAAAATGACCGACATCGGAAATGAATGGGAAATACGAAAAAATATGAAAACTCAGAGAATCTTTTGGTGGTACAAACTACAAATCAGCCACTGTGCAGAAAAAGTGCACAGCAATGAAAGGGTGCAAAACAGACACATAGCCCCTCCCCCAACACATACAGTGTGACTATAACACAGAGTAAGCAAATGTGTGAATTAAAGTATTTCAGCCACAATGCATTAAAAAAAAAAAAACGCAAGGAAAAGGTTACACAAGAGTACAAAACACACACACACACACACACGCACACACACAAACTGGCGTGGCTGTAACAACATGGTAAAATTGAGCCAAAAGACTCAAATAAGAGGTTGAAATCAGGTCAGACCCAGATTGATTAAGCTCTGATAAAGCATTCCTGTTCATTTTTGTTACATTTTTATTGAATTTTGATGTTATGTGTAGCAGAATGTTCTCCTCTGTGTTCAGGTTTGACTGTAGTAAAATTAATGCAAAAACTGACACTTCTAATCAACATTTAAAAAAAAATCTAAACCTTGACAAAAATACTCTTTGAGATTTGTCTAAGTAAATCAAAATTCACAACTTAATAAAAATAAGTATTTATGTCTAAAAACCACTATAGAATTCATAAGCCACTTTATATAGAGCTATACAGGAATCTAGTGGTTACACCATGGCATTACAGATGTTTTTCCTTTTTTACCCCCAGCAGATGACACTAATCTACCCTCAAAAGTTTTTTTTTTCTTTTTTTTAAATGCCTTGTCTCTATTTTAACATGGAATACTGCTTTTAATTAAAAAATAATTTAATAATTTAATAAATATATTAGGACAATTCTTTTCAATGGGGAAAATGGCTAATACAAATTGTATAAATATTGCATAGTATCATAAAATCCCCTCAAAATTCTAAATAATAATCAAAAAATATTATTGAACAAAAAAATATATTACATTGGTATTCCTAAAAAAGGTGTGACCCCTAAACGAAGAGGACCAGAGGGTTAAATACACCACCACTAAAATATAAGTCTCACTTATTTAATTAATCGACCATCCTGGCCCATCTTGACTTCCCATCCTAGTTTTCAGGCATTTTATGGCACATACCTACAGCTATCATAGTATTTGATAGAGCATCTTTGGTGTCAGGATTAGTGCAGGATGTGGCCTGTTCCATGTAAATGCAAATGTGAATGAAATAGGAACTGGAACTGTAATACACAAACAGCACAAGGCCAGCAGTCTGAATATTGCACTGCATGTAAAAGTAGCCGGCTTCTCTTTAACTTCAAATAGAAGGCTTTAGCTGTTTGACAGTGTAAGTGCCAGTTTAAGGCGAACAAACAACCGTAGCCGGAGTCTGTGCTGAAGCCTGATAGTATGGTGAACACCGGGGGGCTTATGTATTTTCTCAAGAGCCTCAGTGGGATCTGTGGGATTCTGCCTAGTTCCAACTGCTGCTACAAGTGTTTTTTTTTTGTTTTTTTTTACGTATGGCAACAGTGGTGGGATCTTTGGTCTTGGAAAAATTAGTTTTTTTGTTGTTGTTTTTTTACCTGCAGTGAAACCTCCTGTGAGTCCCTCCTCAAGGTCGACATCATCCACAGACATGTCTTCTTTTGTTTAGCCATTGACCAGGAAGTGGAGCTTCTGTCTTTGACTGGATCCTGGGGGAAATAATCTCTTGAATTAGATGTCAGGTCATTTTCTCAAGAGCCAGTCGATTTTTCGGTAAGGGGGCCTCAGAGTCTGAAGGTCTTTCTTACATGTTCTTTTTTTCTGGTGTGTGTGTTTGTCTGTCACAGCGGGTTAGATCCGTTGACTGATTCTTGCCTTTTAGTTTTTCTCATGAAGAGCTGTTGTCTTCTGGGCTTCCCTGGAGACAGTCTCCTGCATTGACTCCAACACAATCTTCAGCACATTCAGGCTTTGATAACATTTTTAACATAAAAGGCCATTTTATTGGCATCTCAGTAGGCCCTTTATTTTTATAATATTGTATATAGAAAAACACCCTATCATTTTGTTTTGAGTGTTTTGAGTGGGACTGCGCTGAACTGCTCCGCACGAGCCACAGGACAGGATCCATTTGCTTGCATGACACACTGAAGCACAAATCAGTTTTTGCTTTGCATTGAGATGTCGGATACATTTTAATTTTTTCCTCATATTTTCACCTTGGTGAATTAATGGTGAATCGCTACATGGTGTTCTAGAGTTTTTTTGACAGTCGATTTTCTAGGTGTTTTCTATAGTAGGTGATTTGTATGCATTTGATTTACAATCTCATATGTCACTTATATCAGCGAAGGCCAGATTTATAATTTATAATTCAGTCTTTTATTTGTTTAATCTAATGCTGTCAACGTTAACGTAGCCGGAAATCATTTTCTTTGAGACATCAGTAACTGTATTAATATCAGTGATACCGGCCTTCATTAAACAAATATTTAAAATATACTGTCTTTGTTTTTTCTACATTAATTTGGAGATTGAAATTATTAGATTATAAAATATATTAAAATGTATATCAAAACTTTGCTATTAATCACAGAAAAAATGTGTGATTAATCTAGTTATTTTTTCTAATTGATTGACAGCACTAGTATAATCATTTTTAATAATTATTAATTTGTAACTAATGATCAATTTAAATCATGTGACTTTATTTACTCACCAGTGCCTATTTTACTAGCATTTTCTGTGAGTTGAGTGTTATTGTTGACTTCAACATTTATTAAAGATATTTTAAAATGACACTTAAAACTTTAATAAAAATAAACAATATAATATAAAAAATATTACAATCAATTATAACAAACATTAAACACATAAAACAATGATAATACATACATAAATGAAATATTAAATTATTAAAATGTTTTATATTATATTCTATATATAAAATTACAGCCATGTTATAATCACAAAACCACAATATTCCTCTCTTTTCATTTTCACTTCCATGCAATTGCTTATTGTGGTTGTCAACCACCATTCAACACAATATATCTCTTACCTGTGGATATTAGCACATTTTTTTTGTTTTTTGCTTTCAACACTTTTCTATGCAAGGATTCACTCTTTTGATTTATTTACCCATGTAAATTGTACATGCCAAAGACATGCATTCAGAAGGGAACAACCATGAACAAACTCTGTCAAATAGAGAGAGAGAGAGAGTGCGCTGGATAGCAGGGTAAGGAACTATGAGGACGTCAGTGGTAGAACAGTGATGGATGCGGTTGTCTGATCTCATTGTAGTCGCAACACAGCATTCATGACAGCCAGAATGAATGAGCTCCTCGTGCTGAACAGCTCTTATACAGTACTCACACACTATGAATGCATTATTTTCCTTTTAATCACTTACTTTCATAAGCATAAATTCAGGTTCAATACCTATGGCATTTAATTAATAACAGGCCACTCAGATGTTTACCCGTATTTGTGGAGATGTAAATTACAAAACACAAGCTTATCTGAAAGTGCAGGTACAATACAGCATGCAATTCTACTGCACAGCTGGGCTGTAGCACATGATATAGTTTCTAAATGTCATATAAAGAATTTGATTTTAAATTGGCCATTTTTAAATTGGTAAATTAATGAAGTAATCAATCTGGAGTGGTGTGGCACAGTGGTTAATGATCTGATAACTGGAAGGGTGTAGGTTCAAACACAACAAGAGGTGAATCTATCACCAGTGTGCTCTTGAGCAAGATGCTTCACCTCAGGTAAAGGTGTAGTCACGTTCAGCCGTTCCACGAAAAATTCCAGTCATTTTTATAGGAAAGGGAATTTTGTGTGAAGGCAAAAGATTTTTAGCATTCAGATTTCACAATGGGTTCAAATTAGTCATGTGGAATTTGCGGATTCGCCACATTGACCAACAGAAACTGCTTGTTTTGAATATTATGAAGTGACTATTATGTTGCTTCAAACATCACTAGACCTTTTTTTTTTTGTCTGCAAAATTTCTGAAGCCACATGATACACTCTTAAAAATAAAGGTTCTTTATTGGCATCAATGGTTCTATGAAGAACCTTTAACATCCATGGAACCTTTCCATTCCACAAAAGGTTTTTTGGGGAATGAAAAAAGATCCTTGGCTGCAGAAAGCCCCCTTTTCAAACCTTTATTTTTAATAGTATAGCTTTGTGTGAGGAAAAAAAGTAGTTTAAGTAGTTATTTACTACAAATATCCCCCCTCGTCGGCAGTGCTCAAATTGAATTTGTGCCTGCACATATTCTCACTTGATCACATAACCAGTGGTGGAAATTGCTGAGATTCACTGAGGGGACTCTAATTGGCAATAGTTTGTTTTCTTCAAACAAGACACGCACATGAAAGGTCAATGTCACGTTTTGAGTTTGTTTTCATTCATGTTTGTATTTCTGGTCTGTCAGTTTGTTAATTAGTTTTGTCCTCTCAGTTTCCCTGCTTGTTTGTCACCATCATTACAGATTGATTTGAGTTTCAGTTCAGGTGTGTCTCTTTAATTATCTCATTAGATCCTTTGGTTGCCTTGTGTATTGTTCAGGTCAGTTATCTGTTATTGTTGCGTTTAGCCGGTTGTTCTGTTCCATGTTCTTGATACCCTGAGTTCTGAAGACTGCTGCACATCGATCAAAACCGACTGTGACAGTCAATGAACAACATTTATGAATTGTGTGTCTCACAAACATCTTCATTCAACAGAATCTTAGCTTGGAGAAAATCACCTGTGTGATCCATTTGTCCTCAGGTTAAAGAAGACTGTAGAATGCTTTGAATGGCTACCTCTCAGTTTAGTGCTTTGAAAATCAGCAATTATTAAAAAGGTTGTAAGGGAAAGAGAAGATGGTGTTGGCATCGACTGAACAGCAATTTCACAATTTCACAATACATTGCAAGCAACATTAGATATTGCAAGCTACAGAAGATAAATCGGCATCGACTGTAAAAGAGTGAATTTGCATTTTCATTCAGCCTGTTGCTGTTTTCCTACAGAACAAAGTGTATTGACCCACATTTTTATGCAGCATACAGTATACAATGTTGTAAATGTTACTGATGGATCGAAAAGACCGGTGCATTCTAAAAATAAAAAAAATCTGGATAATAAACTATCTAGAATATACTGACCTTTTCTTAAAGGGGTCATGAATTGAGAAATAAAATTTTCCTTGAGCTTTTGACATAAGAGGTCATCATACTATAAGAATATCCTGTAAGTTTCAGAACTGAAAACTTGCTTGTTAGTCCAAAAACAGCTTTTATTGTTACCAAGTCCAGAGAACTCGTTGTGGAATGTGTCAATCTATGACAGGTGAAAGACCGCCTCTGCAGAAGAAAATCAACTCCTACTTCAGCATTGCAACTTTGGCCCCGCCCACTGCTGTGTTAGTGAGATGACGAGGAGAGATCATCCAAAGGATCCTAATGCTAGGAACGTGGTTATTTATTTTCAACAATGTGAATGTCTCAGTTGAGTATTATTTATTTGTATTCGGTACATTTCACTGTGGATTTGTTGGTAAATGAGTCGCAATTTCAGTCTTTGCAAACAGACTTTTACGATATGGACTCGACAGTAGTCCCACAATATGTAAATAACTGTGTTAATTCTAATGCTTGATCTGTGACCAGTGATTTCTGATATGATGTTCTTTGTCTATGTAAATCAAACCAGTGACTAAATGGTCAACTTCACATTGTTTCTCTTAGTAGGATGAAAATAATCTGTTAGTTAAACTGTGATTGAATTATATATAGAAAGCGATCAAAGGACGCTCACTTTACAATCACTGGAGCTGTCAATCAAACCGCAAAGTTTATCAGTGACTGAGTTCTGGACTCGCGGCAAAACTCCCATAATAATCAGATAATCTCTTATTTACATTGTGTTTGCACTGTTATGATGAAATCATTCGTTAGTGTGCAGAAATCCAGTTGCAATGACGAGATCACTGCATTCTAGGGGTTGAATGACCCAAAAGGGGTTCAGAGTCGACTAGTCATTGATGTGGTCATTAATGGACAAATAAGCTTGAACCTCGAACTGAGAGACAAACACGGGTTTTCTTGTGATCAGCTTTGGCATATGACACAGCACTGCCCACAGGCTATTGCTCCTACATAACAGCTTTTTTATCATTTCTTTTGTCTTTGGGTCGTTATTATTTCTGCTCGTTCTAAATCAGTTACAGATAAAGTTGCACAATAAAGGTTATTTATATGAATGCATTAGTGAGAGAGAGAGAGCGCGATTGCGTGTGAATGAATTTATATCTGTCAGCGTCCCTCTAATAGTGAAGCTGTGAGTTTTAGTTACTAAGTAATATATGCTAGAATGTTTCAGTTTCTAAGCTATTTTATTAATAAATCATAGAAAAGTGTTGACAATGCATTTCTGCGCTACTGAATGATTCTATGCGCACAATCTCCGTGTGATGTGCGTTACAACGCAGCACTGCATTAGTTTAGAACGGAGATTAACTAGGCCATTTAAAACGTGCATTCTCCCAATCAATTTTAAGCGTACAGATGGTAATCAAACACATCTTGTGGAGAGCTCTCAGAGTATTAATCTATTTGTCATTTTAACTGTTGGAAACGGAGCGTGCGTGTCAGGAAATGGCTTATCCTGTTGCGCCCTCTATAGGCCAGCGACTAGTCGACGTCAAGCTTAAAGCGTCATGGCAGAGCATTAAAGTCGATTAGTCGACTAGTCTGTGCAACCGCTACTGCATTCATAAGCTCAACATGTCTGTGATTGGCTACAATGCTCATCACTGCAACCTTTCATGCCGCAATCTAAATATAATGCCATAGATCTAAATATAGTGCTATAATCAACACATTTCAGATTAGTTAAACTTGAGAGCTGTAATAGTAAAAATATGCTAAAAGTTTTCGAGAGAGTTCCACATGTAATACTATCTATTTCATATGCAAAGACGTCAGCCAATCACAGCAGTGATGTAAAAATCATACTAACATAAAGTGCACATAAAGTGTTATCACATTGGTTAAAGTAATGGTTTTTGTGCAAATTTTTGGCCAAAAACTTAATTTATCCCAATAATTTTACCTGAAGTGGCCTGCTCTGATGATAGAGAAGCATGTCTATTGGCTGCAAACTGCATGGCCAGTCACGAAAGTCGACATTGTGCAATCAACCATAAATGTAAAATATCCTGCAGCATTTTTATTATATATATATATATATATAAAAAATTGAGCTAGGTTTTTGTTTGGAACTCAGATCGCTTTTGTAGGCTATTAAGTGAATAAAAGACCGAAATCCCTTTCATTTACCTAAAAAATCTAACCAGTCTTGGCTGCGTTTCCCAAAGCCAACTATGGTCGCTAGTTCCGTCGTTACCAATGTAGTTCAATGGAACTTGCAACCATAGTTGGATAACAGTGCTTTTGGGAAACGCACCCCTGAACTGGAATGGCCAGCTCCCTCGAAATTCAGGGTCCTTCTGCGCCTCCACATCTCCAGCTCTGCATATAACTTATCCTGTCAAGAATGCTATAGTTTTTACATTGGTTTTCAGAAGCACAAATTACATTTTAGCACTGCAGCAGAATTGTAAAATCTTCAGAATAGATTTTTAAATTTAAATCTGTTTCTCGCACAAAGAGACTTCAGAATATTGGAGTAATATTGAAATCCAGCACAAGAGTACATTTATGCCATTTTGGAGCTTTAAAACCCCCTGCTCAAGATATGCTTTTGTTGTACAGAAAAGAGCAGTAGGAAAATTCTTCAAAACATCTGAAGAAAGAAGCTCATATGGGTTTGAAATGACATGAGGTGTGCAAATGATTAACAAATTATATTTTTGGGGGATGAAATACTGCTTTGTTATACAAAGTATTATTTGCTTTGGATAAATGTCTAAATCAATGTGTCCATGAATGTAGAGGAAAAAACTATCCTTGGAGAGTTCTTATCTTAATTGCTCGGATGTTGACTAGGCAAATCTGATATTCAAAAGCATCATGAGTTCAGAGAGCTCCAGGGACACATATATAACACACTAAATATATTTAACCCTATATAGCTCCCTTCGGTTTTACTCATAGGTCTTTGGACACGGGGTCATGATGCTTTTCGAGAAAGAGACATTTGAGCCTAATCTTGGGTTCAATGGAAATGCCACAGTACCTCATATTGTGGCAATGATAAAGGTCTGAGGAAGTGCATGCAGGCTTATTGTCCAATGTTCCAGGAATGGAAACAAACCATTACCAGTGCAGTAGACGGAAACCGGCTGGAGGGCATCTGCCTCGTCGAGATGCTGCTGGATTTACAACATCTGCTTGAGTCAGGAAAAGGCTGCCACCTCTTCCCGCCATGTCATGATTAATATACCATCTAGCTGTGCTTGCTAACATGCTGTACACAAAATTCTTCAGTCATTATTATGGTATGATACTTAATTTTCTAAATCACACTTCATTTTATTGTCTTTCACTCTAACAGAGCTTCAGCTCAAGGTCATGGCACACAGAACTCTCATTTTGACGGTTATAAAAATGATTCGATTTTCTCAACATAACATTTGCACGTTCATTGATGGCAGGTGCATCATCTCTTTTATTTTTTGTTAGTCCATTATTGTGTCTCCTCCACCACTGTCACAATATAACTGTTCTTGTACATAATTGTCTTGCGTCTGTTGTCATTGAAGACCCAAGGCCTTGCCTTGTACCATGGCTTGTTGAAGCTAAATTAGCTGGATTAAGAGAATGTCAGTAAGCATTTGACAGTTCAGTGTGAACATTGTTTAAAACTAGTGGCTTAGAGCCAAAGACTTGGGACTAGAGTGCGTTCGCTCCATGTTAGACCAATTTACACACTCTCTCACCCAGAGTCAAAGGGAATTAGTTGTAACTTTAACTTTAACAGTCAAATGAAACCATTGCTGACATCCCTATACAGCCTACCTTTAAGACAGCTTGAAATCAAAATTTACCCTGCTAAGCTTCTTAATAGATGTCCCAAGTGTAAATAAAAATCACAAATTAGATCTTTCTAATCATTTACTAGACAATAATGAGATTAAATGGAGGTCTAATGCACATTTGTCTTTTCTGGAGTTTCAAAAGATAGCTCAACGTCACAAACTATGCTCAGATTTGCCCAAAGCCTTTAAAGGGTAACTCAACCCTAGGTCAGAGCCTAACTCCGCTCACTGGCAATGTTTGATAAATGCTGGAAAAGTGGGCAGAGCGGGGGGCATGCACCTGAGACCCGCAGTGACGGATTGATTGACAGCTGTCAGACTCGCAAAGATAGAGAATGACTGGAGTGACTCCAGTAGCTTTGCAACAGAGCGGTCATTCGAAGTGGAGGAGGGTGAATTGTCTGTAGACACAAGGCCAGAGCCTTATCAATTGAAGCCGCTGGCTCAAACTGCGTTAACTACCGATGCCGACGATGCTAGCGAAACAGCAGCGCAAGAGAGAATGGGACCACTGACCTAATCTATGAACAGTCAAATCCTTATACTGAATGCCACTAAAAATAGATCAGATACATGCAATGTATTTTCATTCAAATTAACTGAATCAATAAGCAGTGCAAGACCAATAAGTTCAAACCTAATAAATTATTATAAACAGATTTCCTCAAATAAAAGTTAGACTATATACGCCAGCACGTTACGGTATTGCTGTTCGTTACCACGGAAACCACTTGCGTGTCAGGGTTTGAAACATAGACTGTAAAAAAGGTTTGAAAGTGCGTCTCATGTATGAAAAGTATCTGTACACATGACGGGCGGCAAAAATATCGCAAGAAAGCCTGACGTGTACTGACAACTGCATTATGTAACCGTATTTTCATTAGAATGTTGATAGCAAGTGTCAAGTAAGTTTCATTTATAATGTTTCTACTTCATGTAACATGAGAGTTCATACTGGAGTGAAGCCGTTCTCCTGTGATCAATGCGGGAAAACATTAGGGCGTGGTAAGCTCATGCCAGGGGCGTGGATAGTGAGCCGTTGGAAGAGCCAACATACGTCACGATGACCAACAACGTCCAATAGGAAAATTCAACTGCAGTAGCCACCGTTCAACCTTAAGAGGGCAGCACTCAGACGTTTTTACACCATATATTGTAGAATTAAAACACTTTATACCCAAATGTCAAAACATTTACTCGAATCAATGACCAGTACTAATAAAGCCCCAGTCTTGCAGATCATTAACTAAAAAAAAGTTGGTTTAGGGTTTAGTTACCCTTTAATCATAGTCTGATTTAAAAAAAATGAAATTATATAAACAAACATTTTTACGTCAGCTTCTTCCAAAAAAACAAATGATCTGAGCTATCCAAATAAATTTTTGTAGCTGTATATGCTTACTGATTCACATAAATTATTTACTATTTTTAGAATTCGAAGTGCAGATTCGTGCACACTCTGACGGCTAATATTAACCACAACCCATTGCGAGTTGGACGAGGATTCGATTAGAACTACAAATGCAGATAAAAAAGTGTTAAACTACAAACATGACGGATGTGCGAGTCCGAAGTAGAGAGGTTTAGATAAAGGGGGTTTGAGTGAATAATTATCAGTATCTAACCTGATGAAAAGATATTTAAAAGTTATCCACATTATATTTTATCTGCAACAGGATTGAGAATTTTTGTAATGATACGTTTGGCCATTAACTTTTAAATCATTATATTTAAATTGCAAACGCATGAGGGGAGTCTCCGCATGAAATACCCACAACTGGCAGATCAACGTGCTACTATTCTCTCCGATACGGTAGGAAATTAAATGAAATTGAATGTGGAGGGTTTAACTGTGACAAGATGATTGACAGGGCAGTTTAAACGGTGACAGGATGCACGTAAATAAGCGACAGAGCTGTCCGTTAAAGATGATGAAGTAGTATGTACCAAAGCTTGCCTACTATTCTGATACACATTTAAAAGTATGTACTTTCTTCACAAAAAGAGTACATACTTTTAGGACGCAGCATCAGTCACTGATAAACTTGCGCTGTTTGATTGACAGCTCCAGCGATAGGAAAGGGATCTCTCTTTGATCGCTTTCTATATATAATTTAATCACAGTTTAAATAACAGATTATTTTCATCCTACTAAGAGAAACAATGTGAAGTTGACCGTTTAGTCACTGGTTTGATTTACTGACACATAGACAAAGAACATCTGACTGTACATGAATCATATCAGAAATCACTGGTCACAGATCAGGCATTAGAATTAACACAGTTATTTACATGTTGTGGCATTACTGTCGAGTCCAAATCGTAAAAAAATCTGTTTGCAAATCCTTTGCGACTGATTGCAAAGAATCCACAGTGAAATGTACCGAATACGAATAAATAATGCTCAAATGAGACATTCACGTTGTTGAAAATAAATAAGCACATTCCTAGCATTAGGATCCTTTGGAAGGTAATGTTATTTTTAGTCCAGTGATCCTGTATCGCTCCTCTCTCGTCATCTCACTAACACACCAGTGGGCGGGGCCCACAAGTTGAAGTAGGCGTTGATTTTCTTCTATGACATCATAAATGGGCTTGGTTACAATAAAAGCTGTTTTTGGACTTACAAGGAAATTCGGTTTTAAGTTATCCTGAAACTTACAGGATATTCTTATACTATAATGACCTTTTATATGTCAAAAATGTCAAAGAAAATTGGATTTCTTAGTTCACGACCCCTTTAATACTGAGCAGCTTTATTTCAATTATTCATTTAGAATTAGAAATAATATAGAAGAACATACACATAAATGTAACTTTGCACATGTCGCACCTAAGTCTGAGCACTTGTCATGTTTGTTAATCCTTTGACAGCCTTATCATACAGCAGGGTGAGGGGTGATGAGACTCATTGGCAGTCGACTTGGCATCCTTGCGCTGACAAATGCATATGAAATGCGTGAAAACTTTATCTCCAGTATAACACATAGCTGCAGAGGAGTGATGCCAGTGCCATATGTTTCAAAGAGTTACAGAGACATTTTGGAAAGTAGCATATGCACCTGCTAATGCACATTACCTGCTGTGGCGGAGAGATACAGATGCTCTGTGAGCACCAAATGTGAAGTGGCAGAGAATCTCAGTAGATTTTCAGCTGGGGTGAAGAGTCAACATATGGTGCGATGTTTCCATCACACTGCCAGAAGACTGTGGGATCATTTTAACTCTGTTTTAGATACTTTCTAAACTTTCACGTAATGAAATCATCATTCGCCTCGAAAGTGAAATGCACTTTCTGTGGGCGTCAGTCTATACAGGACCCAACTGTCCTTTTACTGTCTCTAATGTGAAAGTTGGCAGATGAACCATATTTTTGTGAATCTGAAATAACATCTTTTAGCATCCATGTCTACTCTCTTCTCTCCACTGCATATGTTTCATTAATTCAGAAATGGATTTTATAATCAAGAGATGAGCAATGACAGTTTCTTGTTTGGCTTTTATATGCATGTTGATTATACCATGAATGTTTTTAACATAAGCATTGAAGCAGTTCTTTTTTTTTTATGAGAAATAATTTATATTAAAGGATTAGTTCACTTCAGAATTAAAATGTCCTAATAATTTACTCACCCATATCATCCAAGATGTGTATGTCTTTCTTTCTTCAGTTGAAAAGAAACAAAGGTTCCCTTTCAGTCGGTCACGTTCGACGTACGTCGGACGTCACCGACGAATTGGGATCACTTCAGGGAGCCCCTATCAGCTTCGAGATATAGAGAACCGGCCAATGACTATTGGCGTGCGAGATTTGCATCTCGCGCTCCGCCCCGCAGCGCGGGTATAAAGCGGAAGCGAATGCAGCGCACTGTTGTCATTCACTTCGGAGCCGAACGGCGTTGATGAAGCATAGACTGCCTTCAGCAAGAGAGAGAAAGAGAGAGAGAATCGGACTGAGGATCGTTCTGTGCTGGTCAGACGGCACAAAACAGCGCGACCGCGGGCTCACCGCTGCTGGTAGCAGAAACCAACTGCTGTTTTCACAGCAACAGTTTAAAACTGCTATTTTTGTTTCAATTGAGAGCAGATACAGGCTGCACTATCTCCTGTATTCTGCCGCGGTCTTCCCTGGGTGCTTCAGCACTGAAAGAGCAATTCCTCACAAAAAGAGCAACACGGGTGTGACACTGCGTCTTTTTCAAGATGTCATTCCACCCGTGCGTTTCTGGATGCGGTCGTTCCCTGTCACCCGCTGACGGTCACAATCGCTGTATCACGTGCCTGGGCATTCAGCACGCTGAGGCAGCTTTTGTGGATAGTTCATGTTCCCACTGCGGGAACATGACTATCGCGGCGCTTAGGTCGAGACTCGCTTACCTTCGGGAAGGTGGAGTCCCCCTACCCATACCTCGATCTAGTGCTATTCCTGCCCAGCAGAATAGACCTACTTCGACGGATGGCCGGGGTGACCTGAGGATTACGTTCAGGGCAAACCCGCCGAGCCAGCCTCCGCAGGCCCCTGATCCCTCACGAGCGCCGCAGCCGGTAGGGCTTCCGGAGGAAATCGCTGGCCCCTCCCATGGGCGTCCAGTGGTGACCTTCGGGGCTCCAGTAGATGAACAGATGTCGATCGCTGCATCGGAGGGGGAGTTCCGGTCCTCGGAGGATGAAGATTCGGCTGTACTGCCTCCCTCTGGGAGAGTGGCAACGGCCGAGTCGGACCCCGAGTTGACGGCTATGCTTTCCCGGGCCGCCGAAAAGGTCGGGCTTGAGTGGAACCCTCCACCACGTCCCGAACCTTCTAGGTTGGATGATTGGTTTCTCGGGGCGGGTCGCGCTGGTTCTCAGCGTTCCGCCCCGGTGCCTTTCTTCCCGGAGGTGCATGAGGAGCTCACCAGGTCGTGGACGACACCATTTAGTGCCAGAAACAGACCTAGTGGCTCCTCCCTCCTCACTACCCTTGACGGCGGGCAAGCCAGGGGGTACGTGGGAATCCCACCAGTGGAGCGGGCTGTCGCGATGCAACTGTGTCCGGCTACCGCCTCCAACTGGCGCGGTGACCCGCGGCTCCCGTCCAAGGCCTGTAAGTTCTCTTCCAGTCTGACTGCGAAGGCTTACAGGTCTTGTGGCCAGGCTGCGTCCGCCTTGCATGCCATGGCGTTGCTCCAGGTGCATCAGGCCCAGGCACTCATGGACATGCACGAGGGTAGGCCGGACCCAGAGCTCCTCCGGGAGCTCCGGACGGCGACGGACCTCGCCCTCCGGGCGACGAAAGTCACCGCCCGTTCTATCGGTCAGGCGATGTCCACCTTAGTGGTCCAGGAACGACATCTCTGGCTCAACCTGGCCGACATGAGGGAGACCGACAAGTATCGGTTCCTGGACTCCCCCGTTTCTTCGGCCGGGTTGTTCGGCGACGCGGTCGAGAGCTTTGCCCAGCAGTTCTCGGCCGCCCAAAAGCAGACGGAGGCGATTAAACACATCCTGCCCCGGCGGCCAGCTGCTGCCTCCACCCTGCCGCCGGTCGCAGCGCCTCCGCCTGCCCGTCGCCGAGGACGTCCACCCGCCGCCGCCCCCGCTCCCGCCCCAGCCCAGCAGCAGCCTCCACCCGGGCGTAGGCGTGGAGCCGGCCGTGGGAAGGACGTCCAGCCCGCTCAGGCCGCTGCCAAGCCAGGTGGCAAGCGCCGTCGTAAGAGACCCTGAGACGGGCCACCCAGAGATGGAGGAGACTGCTCTTCAGGAGATGGTTGCAGCACCACTCCTTCCCCCGGAGGAGGGCCGGGGGAGAATCTTTTGTTTGATTTCTGTTCCGCCGCTGGCCCCAGCGCCAGCGGTACCCAAATTTTCAAAGAAAGAGCAGTTTCCAAAATCTCTGGGTGCCAAGAGAGCGCGCTTGGCGGTGTTCGACGCTCCCATGCCTTGTCACCCTCAGGCGCCTCTCCAATCGCCAGCAGGGGGTGCCGGCTGTGGGGACGCACACAAGCGGCCTTCTCACACTCGCACACCCCCTCAGCGGAAGCAGGTAAGTGTTACGCAGTTCACTCAGACCCCACTTCGGGCCGCTCTCATGCCGTCCGAGTCGGGTCCCTGCATACCGCTTCGCTGCCCCGCTGCGGGTACGTCTGTGGTGCCGATGGTCCCGCTTGTACGGTCGCTGGGAGCCTGGCTAGCGCTCCCCAGCCCGTCTCGCTGGCTCATCCGTACCATCAGACTCGGCTATGCGATTCAGTTCGCCCGGCGTCCCCCCAAGTTCAGGGGCGTTCACTTCACCTCTGTGTCGAAGGAGAATGCCCCTGTGCTTCAGGCGGAGATCGCAGTCCTACTGGCGAAGGACGCGATAGAGCCGGTCCCTCCAGCCGATATGAAGACCGGCTTCTACAGCCCGTACTTCATTGTACCCAAGAAAGGCGGCGGGTTACGGCCGATCTTGGATCTGCGATTCCTGAACCGGTCCCTTCACAGGCTACCGTTCAGAATGCTAACGCAGAAACGCATCTTCAGGTGCATCCGTCCCCAAGATTGGTTTGCAGCAATCGACCTGAAGGACGCGTACTTTCATGTTTCGATTCTCCCTCGACACAGACCGTTTTTACGCTTTGCGTTCGACGGACGAGCATATCAGTACAAAGTCCTACCCTTCGGGCTAGCCCTGTCGCCCCGTGTCTTCACGAAAGTCGCGGAGGCGGCCATTGCTCCCATGAGAGAGCGTGGAGTTCGCATCCTCAACTATCTCGACGACTGGCTGATCCTTGCCCAGTCGCGAGAACAGTTGTGCGAACACAGGGACATGGTGCTCAGTCACCTCAGCCGGTTGGGTCTTCGGGTCAACTGGGAAAAGAGCAAACTCTGCCCCACGCAGAGGATCTCTTTTCTCGGTATGGAGCTGGATTCGGTCGGCCTGACAGCGCGCCTCACCGAGGAGCGCGTCCAGTCGGTGTTGAACTGCTTGAATTCGTTCAAATGCAGGACAGCGGTACCACTGAAACATTTTCAGAGGCTCCTGGGGCATATGGCATCCGCAGCCGCAGTAACGCCGCTCGGGTTGCTTCATATGAGACCGCTTCAACGCTGGCTACACGACCGAGTCCCGAGATGGGCGTGGCACAGCGGATCCCTCCGTGTCCCTGTGACTCCGAGGTGCCGCCAAACCTTCAGCCCGTGGTCGGACCCTTCATTTCTACGGGCAGGAGTTCCCCTAGAACAAGTGTCCAGGCATGCTGTTGTCTCCACGGATGCCTCATCCACCGGCTGGGGTGCCACGTACAACGGGCTTGCAGTTTCGGGTCTGTGGACGGGGCCTCAACTGCAATGGCATATCAATTGCCTCGAGTTGTTAGCAGTTCGTCTTGCGCTGGGCCGCTTCAAAACGCCGCTACTAGGCAAGCACGTTCTGGTCCGTACGGACAACACTGCGGCCGTTGCGTACATCAACAAACAGGGTGGTCTACGCTCCCGTCGCATGTCACAACTCGCCCGCCATCTCCTCCTATGGAGTCAGAAGCATCTGAGGTCGCTTCGTGCCATTCACATTCCGGGCCTGCTCAATCGTGCGGCCGACGAGCTCTCACGACAGCCAGTGCTCCCCGGAGAGTGGAGACTCCATCCCCAGGTGGTCCAGCTGATCTGGAGTCGCTTCGGGACCGCACAGGTAGACCTGTTTGCCGCCCCGGACACGACCCACTGCCAGTTGTTTTATTCCCTGACCGAGGGGACCCTCGGCTCGGATGCGCTGGCACACAGCTGGCCCCGGGGCCTACGCAAGTATGCGTTTCCCCCAGTGAGCCTTCTCGCACAGACTCTGTGCAAGGTCAGGGAGGACGAGGAGCAAGTCCTGTTGGTCGCTCCGTATTGGCCCAACCGGACTTGGTTCCCGGAACTAGTGCTTCTCGCGACAGCACCTCCCTGGCCCATTCCTCTGAGGAAGGACCTCCTGACTCAGAGACGGGGCACCCTTTGGCACCCGCGTCCGGACCTCTGGAAACTCCATGTCTGGTCCCTGGACGGGACGCGGAGGTTCTAGCTGGCCTACCACAGGCTGTGGTAGACACCATCACTTCCGCTAGAGCTCCCTCTACGAGGCGCCTCTATGCGTTGAAGTGGAACCTGTTCGTCGGCTGGTGCTCTTCTCGCCGAGAAGACCCCCGGAGATGTTCGATCGGTTCTGTGCTTTCCTTCCTACAGGATGGGTTGGAGCGAAGGCTGTCTCCCTCCACCCTCAAAGTCTATGTTGCCGCTATCGCCGCTAATCATGACATGGTAGGTGGTAAGTCTCTAGGGAAGCACGATCTGATCGTCAGGTTCCTGAGGGGGGCGAGGAGACTAAAACCGCCTCGCTCTCCCTCTATACCCTCTTGGGACTTAACTCTGGTGCTAACCGCACTGCAGAGGGCGCCCTTTGAGCCTTTGCAGTCAGTCGAGTTAAAAATCCTGTCTCTGAAGACAGTACTCCTGACTGCATTGGCCTCTATCAAGAGGGTAGGGGACCTGCAGGCATTTTCGGTCGACGAATCGTGCCTGGAATTCGGGCCCGGTAACTCTCATGTAATCCTGAGACCCCGGCCCGGATATGTGCCCAAGGTTCCCACCATTCCCTTCCGGGACCAGGTGGTGAGCCTGCAAGCGCTGCCTTCGGAGGAGGCAGACCCAGCCCTAGCTTTTCTCTGTCCAGTCCGCGCTCTCCGGACTTACGTGGACAGAACTCAAAGCTTCAGGACCTCAGAGCAGCTCTTCGTCTGTTATGGAGGCCAGCAGAAGGGAAAGGCTGTCTCCAAGCAGAGGATGGCCCACTGGATAGTGGATGCCATCGTCTTGGCGTACCAAACCCAAGACGTGCCCTGCCCGCTCGGGTTAAGAGCCCACTCCACTAGGGGTGTAGCTTCTTCCTGGGCGCTGGCTCGTGGCGCCTCGCTGACAGATATTTGTAGAGCTGCGGGCTGGGCGACACCTAACACGTTCGCTAGATTTTATAGCCTCCGTGTAGAGCCGGTATCTTCCTGTGTGCTCGCTTCCCATAGTCAGTAACACCGAAGTGCCCGTTCTAAGTGTCGGCTTGCTGCGCCACTCCCTTCCCTGTGGAACGGATACGTGCGCTTATATGCTCCAGTCGAGTTCCCCAGAACGGCGAACCCTGTTGAGTCCTCCGCAACCCGCGGCAGTCGGATGTGGCGGAGCGTCCGACGCCAGGTCTAACACTCGTATGCATTGGTGGAACTTGTGTTAGGCTGGGTTCCATATGTTGTGACCCCCACGGCGGTCCCATATGTGTATTCTTCCACGGTACGGCTCCCTACGGCGAGCCCGTGTCTTTCCCTCGGCAGAGCTCTCTGCCGTCTCAGTTAGGTGTTGTTCCCCCGCCGGTTTGGCCGGGGCCACCCCTGGGACTCCGTATGTTGCACTGCCCACGGCCAGTCCATACGTGTATTTTCCACATGGTAACTCCCTTCGGGCATGATGTGGCTTCCGCAGCGTCCCTCTGGGCACGCTTTCCCAGCGTTATCCAATAGTCTGCTGTAGTGGGTCTTGCGGAACAGCAGTGTGACTTCCCTGCGTGAATTTCCCGCCCGGAACAGACGGGGTCTGAAGGGCTCTCGCTGGGCGCTGGAAGTGGTAGTAACTGTGGCGTTTTCCAAAGGGATCCCAATTCGTCGGTGACGTCCGACGTACGTCGAACGTGACCGACTGAAAGGGAACGTCTCGGTTACGTATGGTAACCCTCGTTCCCTGAAGGAGGGAACGGAGACGTACGTCCCGTCGCCACAGTTGCTGTACCATCACTGCATGGCCGAGTCACTAGTTCGGCTCCTCAGTGAAAAACAACAGTGCGCTGCATTCGCTTCCGCTTTATACCCGCGCTGCGGGGCGGAGCGCGAGATGCAAATCTCGCACGCCAATAGTCATTGGCCGGTTCTCTATATCTCGAAGCTGATAGGGGCTCCCTGAAGTGATCCCAATTCGTCGGTGACGTCCGACGTACGTCTCCGTTCCCTCCTTCAGGGAACGAGGGTTACCATACGTAACCGAGACGTTTTTGAGGAAAACATTCCGGGATTTTTAAATGGAACCAAATTTCAGTTTCAATGCAGCTTCAAAGGGCTCTACACGATCCCCACCGAGCACTAAGGGTCTTATCTAGCAAAATGATCGTTCAAAAAATTGTCAAAGTGCTTAAGGTTTTCTTTTTAAGATTTTGTATTACCCTGACATTTTGACTTTGAAAAGGTTTCTGAAAAAATATCAAAAGATATAAAAAAAAATGTAATATAGAAATTTAATTATTTTTTGAGATAAAGTATTTTTGAATAAATTAATAGATCAGGACAAAAGTAAAAGCACAGTGCCATTGACCCACAACCTGGAAAAACACCTACATTTCCAAACTCTATATAAAGGAAGAACTATGGGAGAGGTCATCCTTCTTTGGCTGGCCATATTTAATTAATTAAATTAACAAACTGATACACACTGATTACATTTAAATGTAAGGAAGAAACAAGTCTCTTTAGGGAATAGAAGGAATGCAGTGATGTATGGCTGATGTTGAAACATACTGTGATGAAAGTGTAGGGTCGATGATGATTGGGGCCAAATTTGGGCTAAAAATATCTGAATTCTAATGAAATAAAAGGTTTGAGGTGCTCTTATGTGGCATTTACATTCCGCCTATGTCTTTACTCTATAAGTGTCCTTTTGGCACTGCTGAAAGCAGGCTTCTCCTGTTTTCAAGTATTAGACATCACTGATTTTTTCCCTTGTATACGCCTACAAAATCAACGATTCTGTCCAGATAATGCAAAGAGGGACTCGTACCTCACTGATGGCGTGAAATGACATGACATTCTCACGTATGCTCAGTGTTCAGCAGATTTACACAGCCATAAGCACGGCAAGGCCGATCCCCGCCATCTCTTGACATCATGAGAAAAATGAGATGGCCTTTCCGTTCTTCATGACGGGACGCCATGAAATTACTTACTCTTAAATCATTACAGAAGCTGTAAATTAAAGCCCAGTAAGGACAAATAAAGAACATGTACGTTATTTGACAATAAAGGAGTGCTTTAATACTGTAGCTTCCCATAGTTAAAGTAATTATTGCTGAAAACATACTCTTTCAAAAAGTACTGTGGCCATACAATGGTGCAGTGATGGTAATCACTGTATTCCGTTTTCATATACCATGGCATTTACTGTATATGCTTTCCTTCAAAGAATACTAGTATTAAAATCAGAACAGTGCCCCCTGGTTTCACAGACAAGGCTTAAGCCTAGTCTCAGAATAAAATGCATGTTTGAGCTGTTTTAACTGAAAGCAACTTGCACTGATATATCTTAAAATATATCAGTGCCATTGTTTTGTCTCAAGATGCACACCAGTAACTTATAAAAGCTACTTAAATGTTCTAATTGAGCTAAGGCCTAATCCTGGCTTAATCTAAGCCCTGTCTGTGAAACCAGGACTGTATTTCTCAATTTGGGTGACAAGATTAAAAACAACCATAAATGCACACAAATACAACAAATATTAATAACATATATAGTGTGTTATTAGTGTGTTTTCAAGTTTTATGGGGACTTTCCATAGACGTAATGCATTTTTACATTTTCAAAAAGCATCACTTGATTTTTTTCAGACCTCAGTTTCATTACTACTAGTGATACGGACTGAATTTCTGGGGTTATCTCTGGGTTTTTTCTGCATAAGTGCACAATTTTAGGATTTGACTTCTACAGACTGACAACAGAAATGGCCAAAAAGGTTCAAAGAAATGGACAGACACAGATAGGTTGTATAGTTACGTTGCTCATATGCCCCGAAAACCAGAAAGACACAGCTGGAGATGGGTCTTGACATACTTTGCCCATCGCATAACAATCTGCAAATCTCTTTCCTACAGTGAAACACGCATATCACACCAAGCTACCTACAGATGACCTGAGTCAGTCAGTTTGTGTAGATCACAAAGGCAAGAAGAGCCAGTAATGAGGGTGCTCTCAAGTGCCTGCTGACAGTCTGAGCACCGTTCATTTAGCTTGTCATATTTTTCAGTGCCAAACAAACTGCGTTCTCTCACCGGCACAATGTTACTCTATAATTAGTTTGAATAGCTGTTTTTGAATGTCTCACTACAACCTTCATAAAACGCAACCAAAGTGCTTTGAATCCATTAATTTTTCATAATTAAACTTTCTGAAATATGATTAAAAGCCCATTTATGAACGTGGCTGAGTGCTTTAAATATTTTTGTGACTGGGTATGTTTAGGCATTAAAATCTAACAATATGGGTCATAAATTCAATATCTCTGTTACTTGCTTTGTAGTCTCATATAGCCAGACCTTCAGACTAACAGCAGAAGGTCTGGACTTTTTCGCAGCTTTCATTGGTCAAGGACCGCCCAAGAGGACGTTTGACTGACATGTAACTCAACCAATCACAGTTTGTTTTGTTCCACGTCATGTTTTGTTACATAAATGATTCATTCTAGAATTTTGTGCAATTTTACTGCAACAATGGAGCCGTGAACTTCACATACTTTTGAAAATCCAGCGTTTAGTTGATCCTGGTAAGCGTTCATTGTCACAGTTGTAAACAAACGCTGTTCTTCCACAAGGGAGTTTGGCGTCACGGCATTTGTTTCCATGAGGACCGTTAAAGAATGCAACACACACGTCTCGCTGACATCCTGTAGAATACAACCAATCAGATGACGACTTCAAAACTCCTGACGTGTTTCCAGAAAAGTGTGCTTTAAACGTTAACTCTTAAAAGAATGTCACGCATGAGTAGTCTCAGAATAAAATGCATGTTTGAGCTGTTTTAACTGAAAGCAACTTGCACTGATATATCTTAAAATATATCAGTGCCATTGTTTTGTCTCAAGATGCACACCAGTAACTTATGAAAGCTACTTAAATGTTCTAATTGAGCTAAGGCCTAATCCTGGCTTAATCTAAACCCTGTCTGTGAAACCAGGACTGTATTTCTTAATTTGGGTGACAAGATTAAAAACAACCATAAATGCACACAAATACAACAAATATTAATAATATATATAGTGTGTTATTAGTGTGTTTTCAAGTTTTATGGGGACTTTCCATAGACGTAATGCATTTTTACATTTTCAAAAAGCATCACTTAGTATGATTTAAGCTGTTTTCCTCATGGTGACTTTCCCTACATACTTTTGAAAATCCAGCATTTAGTTGATCCTGGTAAGCACTCATTGTCACAGTTGTAAACAAGACGCTGTTCTTCCACGAGGGAGTTTGGCGTCACGGCATTTGCTTCCATGGGGACCGTTAAAGAATGCAACACACACGTCTCGCCGACATCCTGTAGAATACAACCAATCAGATGACGACTTCAAAACTCCTGACGTGTTTCCAGAAAAGTGTGCTTTAAACGTTAACCCTTAAAAGAATGTCACGCATGAGCAGTAATTCTAGCCAACATCTCTAACAACTAACAACTTACCATATGCATGCAAAGTAAGGCACTTTTTGAACATAATGATACAGCCATTTCCTGAGCACAATGGATGTATCAACTCACTTGATCAGTGCATATTTATGTAGTCATGCCTGAATTCAATGGAAAATCTATCCAGCTGTACTCATGGATTGTTTATTCCCTCATTTCCTTCAAATTATACAATTTAATTTTACAAGAATGTTGTCAGAAGTAATGAAGCGACACTATTTGGACATGATGTCACTCCTGAAGAATATTTGACCGGTTTTTATAAGGTTTTTTTTCTTCTCTGAAAAGCTTTTTTACATAGAATAACATTATCTCACTGCATATATGTGCTGTTATGCTGATACACTCTCACAGCATGTACAAAGTGTATATGAAAAATATAAACATTGTACACAAAATGGTTCTAAACAGTACCAGATTAAGGTTCATTGGCTTGTAACAATAGCAGAACCCTCTTTTAGCAAAAATGGACATTACTGTGTTAAAAGGAAAAAGTGTTATAAATTCATGGGATAGCTTTAATGTTTTTGTGACTGGGTATGTTTAGGCATTAGGTGATAAAAAAAAAATCGAACAATATGGGTTATAAATTTAAACCGTTAAAGAACGCAACACACACGTCTTGCCGACATCCTGTAGAATTCAACCAATCAGATGACGACTTCAAAACTCCTGAAGTGTTTCCAGAAAAGTGTGCCATATGCGTTCGGTGTGCCAACGGTCTGTGGACGTGACGTCTGAGGCTGAGTCTTCTTGCTTTGTGGAGTATCCTTACCTGAATAGAGCAAGTCACACTTATATGTTCTGTTAAAAAAAGAAAAAAGACATGATTGGTAGGAAACCTCCAGAAAATCAGTAACGAGTTGGCTTTGACAGTTGCAGATTTGAAAAACAAAAAGACGGGAAAAAAGAACCCTAAACTCTAACACAAATAACCATTTCAGCATATAAAGGATTCTTCACAACGATACAGTTCTTGGACAGGAGCTCAAGATACTAAGGGCCAAATGCTAAAAAAAAGCAGTCCAAAAAAAGCATGTCTTAAACCAGATGCTAACGGGTAGATTGCGCTGGTCATTATGGAAATGATCCGGCTGTGTCTGTGTTCTTTCATTTGCATGTCGTCAGTAGATCACGCACAGAACTTTCCGCTCCCTTTAGCGCTTTTATGGAATTGCGCACTCAGGCTAATTTGTATGGTGGCCCAGTAGTGCACAACACAACTAAATTTAAAAAACAAACATAAGTTCACAACACAGCGAAATCAAGTCACAACACAACCGAATCAAGCCACAACACAACGGAAAAGCCACAACACAACGGAAACAAGCCACAACACAACGGAATCAAGCCACAACACAACGGAAACAAGCCACAACACAACGGAAAAGCCACAACACAACGGAAACAAGCCACAACACAACGGAATCAAGCCACAACACAACGGAAACAAGCCACAACACAATGGAATCAAGCCACAATACAACGGAATCAAGCCACAACACAACGGAAACAAGCCACAACACAACGGAATCAAGCCACAACATGACGGAATCAAGCCACAATGCAACGGAAATGCTCCCGACCACTAGGGTTATGTGCGTTATATTTCATGTCGATATACAATGGTTACACACTTAAAACTGATCATAGTGTTTATATCTTTGTAAGACTGGCGAATCTACGGAACAATAGCAAGGAAATTTACTTTACCGCACTCCGAGAGCCCCCTAGTGGTCGGGAGCATTTCCGCTGTGTTGTGGCTTGATTCCGTTGTGTTGTGGCTTGTTTCCGTTGTGTTGTGAACTTATGTATGCTTTTTAAAATTTGTTGTGTTGTGCACTACTGGGCCACCGTACTGTTTAGTAAATCTGGCCCTAAAAATTTTTAAAAAAATTAAAAAATTTAATATAAGCAACATGTAGGATAAAATTATGTGACTGTGACATTGTTTCTGTGACAGCTCCAGCTTTCTTACCCACCAGTGATTTCAGACATAGCAACGGAATCGACTCTTTTGGGGTTGACTCCCCATCACTAAATTACACTCAAAATTCTTAAAAATGTAAAGTCTTTTTAAGATTTCCGCATTTTAATTAATAGTAAAATTCAATTTAATGGAATTTTACTATTTTTGAGTGTAGTGTAAAGAACCTTTAAAGAACCATCTTTTTTAGAGTGTGGGTGCTGCTTATTTCTTTCTTATTTTCTTATATATTTCAGCTTTTGACTTTTATAGTGGCCCCTCTTATTAACAATTTGTTTTTAATCCAGTGAGGAAAAAAATCAGTAGCTTTTCCATTTCACCCTCTTTCATTCTATTTTTATTAACGTCAGGGGCAGGAAATTATTCTTGACCATAATTTTCCCTTGGGAAGATGATTAAAAAGTTACTCTTACTTTCTGACCCGGCATTGATTACTACATTGCCTCATTAATCTAGTTTTATTACAGCTTGCTACAATCAGTTTTTTTTAGCAAGTGAAAATATATCTCGAGCTGGTAATTAAACGGATACAAAAAATAGCTCTAATATACCTTGTACACCATCCCACCGCTCACTAATGTGTGTTGAAGTTGCCACTGAATGTTGTTCTCTTGATGTCTGATGGCTGTTGGCTCTTTTGCATGCAGCGAGTCGTGATAAAGCCTGAGAAATGAGTGTAATCGAAGCCCTGTGGAATGCCATGCAATCTCAGGAGACCCGTGTGACGGATAACACCCTCTGAAACATCTCCATGCCCTCTATTGGATGACCTTATAGCTGCGATTGGTTCATCATATTCTCTTGTTTCCACTCTATTTATAGATGTAATCTGTTTCAATCTAGGCCCTTTACAATTGGTTGTCATCTAGAGCAAACTCAAAAGATTCTGTTATAGATCAGAGAAATAAATATGTATGTATCAGTAGTGTTGGCTAGAGGACGGCCAGATTTCAGTGAAACAGAACAACAAACAGTATGTCTTGGATCAGTGTTTTCCTTTAGCCGAGATAGTTTAGCTAAAAGTGAGGTCAAAAAATGATAAAAATGCCCCCCAAACAATGCCTTGTTTTTTTTTATATATACTGTAGGCCATTCCTTAAAATTATATTCAAGGCCTAGTTATTATACCATAAAAGGAGTTGATGTTGATTCAATTTGATAAATAATTGCCTCTAATTAAATAAACTGAGGTATTTAACATTGTTTACAATGATTACTTATGGTTAGAAAAAAATGCTAAATGAAATGCCCCTTAAAATAAACTCCAGGGTCAAATAGTGCTTCGTAATAAACAAAATTAAAGCAATAATTTGCATGAAAGGTACTAACCTTCATGTTGTAGTAAACCAGTATTTTATAATGTAATATATATTTGAATAACTCTGGTCTTACCATACAATTTACAGTGCTTTGAAGCTCTGAAAAGGACATAAAAAACAGCATGATGATTTGTGTAAAGTTATGCAATTTCATTCACTGATAATCTAATCTAAAATTCTTCAGAAATGCCTATTTTGTGTTCTACAGAAAAATAACAGGACACAAGTTTAAAACAACATGAAATTGAGTAAATAACGATTAATTATAACATTTAATTTAGTACATATTCATTTTCCTTCCATTTCTGCCACTGGCCCATGTGTAGATCAACATTATGCGGCATCTAATAAAAAACCATAATGCTATTAACTGCAAGACAGTTTTCTGCTTCTGATTTGCAGTCTTTCTGGATGTTTTATGCAGCCTGCTGAACAGAGCGGAGGTTGACAAAGATCAATTTGTGACAGACCTCTGAGAGTCTCATTAGAAAGAGCACCAATCTTTCTCACTGATGGAACACTTGCCATAACCATGGACCTGCCATCTTCTGCAGCAGTTGCCCTCGGTGATAGAGAGCTTGTGATGATGTCTGTTCAGAAGTGCTTCACATTCCCAGCAGCTGCATTATCAAGCATGCCAGCTCTTTCTCTGAGCTCTGCTCGTGATGATTCGGGGGTGAAAATGGAATATCGAGGGTTAATTGTAGAAAACGGACATGCATCAGGGGTCATATGATTAAACATTGAGCTCATCGTCGCAGTGTAAACAGACTGCAGTAATTAGACAGCTGGAATTTTTTGAATAATCAGACAGAAAGAAATCAGCATGTAAACACCATTTTCCACGACCTGAATAATTTTGTGTTTGGAAAAATAATCGAATTAAGATGTGCAAGTCTAATTCTTGGTGCATCTCATTCGTATGCGGTCATCCTGACGCTCTGTTCTCAGGGAAAGGGGAACCACTATAAAATAGGGAATGTGGATTACATACAGCAGTCTGCAACTCATTCTAGCCTCAATGCAACACATTTGCTGATCAATTTATTGCGTTTATATTTTTTTATTGATACATTATTGTTTGAATTCATGTTTTTTTTAAGATCATAACATGTGAATGATGGAATTATTTCAAGCTTCGAGGTTCTGTACTTTTCTATAACAGTCAATCTGAGTGAGCTGTTACACACCCTTCTGAAAGGTCCCTATAAATGGCAGTGACTAAACATATGACACCTAAAGGAGCCTTTATAGGATCAAATTCCTGCCAAATGTACTGCGGTCACGGATCAAAAAAATAATAACCGTGATTTCAAAATTAAACTGCTTTAAAAAATAAAAAAATTATGCAAAATGATCAGAATAGCAAACAACGTGGTCATGGATCAAATTATTATAAGCATGAATCAAAAAATGAAAAGCGCATTTAAAAACGCACATATACAGTATAACGGTGTCCTGCCACAGAAAGATTTTACATCAGCTCGAAAATTGCCAGCTGACAGTTATCTTCCCCTGTACGAGTGAGCATTAGTAGCCATGAAGCCGAAAGTATACTTCGTTTTTTTGACGTGTCCACAAGCGTATGCGCACAACTTTGCAAAGTATACTTCTTTTGACTCATACGCACACACAGGCGTTCATACTCTTCTGATTACGAAATTCGCATCACATGCACTGTACGTTGACCCTCGCGTATGCATAAAAAGTGAAGTATACTTTGGCCTTGGGTGCTCCTCAATATATCCCTCCTCGTTTCCTCGCTCCTCCGTCCCCCATCCTATGACCCGGAAACCGATCGAGCTCAGCCATCTTGTAGGACATCTCAGCTCTCTAAATTGCACCACGTGGATCGAGGAGGCGTGGATCGAGGAGTGAGGAGGCTTCCTGAGGAGTCATGAGCGAGGATACACAGGTGTATCCTTTGTGGAAGTGTTTTATCGACTAAACGTGATGCACGTATAAATCCTCCTCCCCCTTTACATCTTGCCACAGTTTATTAATTATTATTACTATTATAATTATTATTATTGTTTAGGCTACATGTACAACTGTAGTAGGACAGTTGCAGAATTATATCAAAGCACAAGGAAATGAAAGAAAATTAAACAAACTGTAATACAACAAATAAAAAGCAGTCAATTCATTGTTAATAATAACTAATATAAAAAAATACGGACAAATGGTATTGAAACTATTACAATATAAATAATTATCTCTAATGTTCAAGAATCCCGACGTGCAGGCTAAATCCAGCGGTGTAGAGTCATCAATTGACGACGCTTTAAAGTGATGCTATAGGGAGCGAGGATAGATCATTTCACTTAATTTAATTTCTCCATCCTTGTGTTTTTTTCTTTGCGTCCTTTCCTTGTACCCTGATGGGGTGGAGTTAAGACGCGAGGAAAGGACGCAAGGAAAGGAAAAGATGATGCACAAATAAAAATTGAGAAGCACCCCTTGAGTTGCATTGGACTGATGCCAACTCTCCTCTTCGATTGATTGGCTAGAGGAGGAGCTGTCAATCTAGAACTAGTGGACCAATGGTAATACTTAAACCTGCCCTGATTTACATGAAAACTCGAACTGCAAGATTTGGAAAAGCAAGCGATATGATATTGAGCGAAAAGAAAAACAGCACAAGCATTATAAAAATATTTTACAAAAAATTTAAATATTAGCAGAAAGAGTAAGAAAACCAAGAAAAACTAAATTTTTAGGAACACATTACATAAGTTTAAGTTAAAAAAAAAATGTTTAAAGTTTTGATTCATGCTCATATTTTTTTTAAAATGTACTTTTAATTTTTTGATTCACACTTATTGTATTTTGATCTGTGACCACGTTATTTGCTATTCTGATCATTTTGCATGATTTGTTTTAATTTTGTGCAATATATTTTTACATGTGTTTTTACATTTTGAAATCACGCTTATTATTTGTATTGCAGGAATTTAATCCCATATGCATTGGGTGGTCAGATATGTTTTAATTAATCACAATATGGATTCGTGACAAATAGAAAAAAAGACAAACAGACTGAGACTGTAATTTGGTGCGACCAATTATGTTTCCTTAAAGGAAATATACTCATTAACGATAATGAATCATGCTTAATTAGAGGTGTTTGCTAAGACAAACATCACTATTTGGATTACTCATAATTAGGCTTTGGGAATTTAACAAATCCCTATAATATTACTCATCCTGCAGCATTTGTTCTACAGACTTGAAATAAATAGGCTTGTTAACTCTTTTTTTTAACCAGTGTTTTTGAAAAAAAAGTTGCCAGCCACCACCAGCATTTTTGATCATTTTCACAAAAGTTTCATGGCCCTCAGAATATTTAGTTTGAATATCTGAACATGCAGTACATCAAAAGAAAGAACAGACCCTCTGCTTTTAAACAAACTAAAGAACACGTTTTATTCTATCTTCATGCATTCTTTTTTTTTTTTTTTAAATGAATGTGGGTAAGTTTCATAAAAAAGCAACGGATTCAGAAAGATGATCAAAACAAGATAGAGTAGATCAAGTCCATCAACACCCCCAAAGCTTCACAGTCCTATAGCTCGTCCTGGGTCGACATTTCATTCAGTAACATTAGGCAGTTTTGACTTATATGCTGTTTAATGTTGATGATCGATCGCGTTATTTTACATATGTGTTTGCTCACATGATATCGCTTGCTTCTGCTTCTTCTTCACATGTCTTCTGATCAGGAGAATCAGTACTCTTTCAGAAGGTGTGTAACAGCGCCCCCTGCCGTATAACAGTGAAAACACAGAAAGACGGAAAATTCAGTCAATGGTGGGCAAAGAGTTAAGGGGAGATGTCCTGTTTACAAACCCGATTCCAAAAAAGTTGGGACACTGTACAAATTGTGAAAAAAACAATGCAATGATGTGGAAGTTTCACATTTCAATATTTTATTCAGAATACAACATAGATGACATGTCAAATGTTTAAACTGAGAAAATGTATAATTTTAAGGGACAAATAAGTTGATTTTAAATTTCATGGCATCAACACATCTCAAAAAATTTGGGACAAGGCCATGTTTACCACTGTATGGCATCCCCTCTTCTTTTTATTACAGTCTGCAAACGTCTGGGGACTGAGGAGACAAGTTGCTCAAGTTTAGGAATAGGAATGTTGTCCCATTCTTGTCTAATACAGGCTTCTAGTTACTCAACTGTCTTAGGTCTTCTTTGTCACATCTTCCTCTTAATGAATCGCCAAACGATTTCTATGGGTGAAAGATCTGGGCTGCAGGCTGGCCATTTCAGTACCCGGATCCTCCTTCTACGCAGCCATGATGTTGTAATTGATGCAGTATGTGGTCTGGCATTGTCATGTTGGAAAATGCAAGGTCTTCCCTGTAAGAGATGACGTCTGGATGGGAGCATATGTTGTTCTTGAACTTGGATATACCTTTCAGCATTGATGGTGCCTTTCCAGATGTGTAAGCTGCCCATGCCACACGCACTCATGCAACCCCATACCATCAGAGATGCAGGCTTCTGAACTGAACGCTGATAACAACTTGGGTTGTCCTTGTCCTCTTTAGTCCTTAGTTTTTCTCACCCATTCTAGCAGTTAGCATCAAGTGCCATATATCATTTTAAACAGGAGAACCTGAAGATTCCATCTAGCTCATTTGAATTTATTTAGTCTGAGAATGGATTAAATTAATAGAATTTTAAGAAAAACTGCAGCAGAAATTTGCTGTTTTTACTGTGAACTCAAACAGAACTTCATGAAGTTTGGATTTTTTTCCTTTAGAAAGTTAGACTTGGTTGTTTTAGACATCCAGATGAAATTTTGTCTACATGTAACAATCCCTCAGCAGGTTATAGCTTATAATATTATTCTAGGTGTTTTTTTTTATAGTGAAAACAGGTGTATTTTATTTTACTGACAATGCAGATGTGTCCAATTCAGGGAATAAAGTAAATAGAAAGATTGTTATATAATAACATAACACTGAAGCAAACATTTTTCTTCAGAGAAATATATTATCATTTGAACATGAACAACGAATGCAAACAATATAACAAGTTGTGACAACAAACTGTGCAATAAAATATACTGAGTGTAAATGAACAAACAGTGCAAATAATCTTCTCAAATACAAATTGAGGAAAAATGGTGTAAAACACATGTGAGAGAGTGCTCTGCATGCATTTATTTTGGTTTATTTTCATGCACACAAATACACACCCACTTTCATGTTCATTTTTCAGAGAAACGTGACTGGTGGCTCAACTGGGGTGGGGGGGTGGGTGGGGCTTGGGGTGAGGCTAATGATCAACAATCGTTTCTGTTTGGCTCAGGGGAACAACCCACATGCGTTTCCTTGACGAATCAATGCTGCAGATTTTGATGACGCATCCATGCTCACTATGGAGCCTTTGAGATTGAGATATGAGATTCTGAATGCTGAGATTCTCCTCTTTACGGGGCATTTTACAGCATACAGATTGGATTAGCGGTTTAAAAGTAATTAAACATTTTAGAACAATAGTTATTTTTTGCCACTGACGGCTGTCTCTGTCTTTAAGGGTTAAGGGGTAATTATCCGTGTTGTTTGTTCCCCTCTTGTTTCATGTAGTTACAGGGTAAGAATCTGCGGGCTGTAAATTAAAGTGGTGTTTGTTCCCCTCTTGTTTCATGTTGTTACAGGGTAAGTATGAATCTGCGGGCTGTAAATTAAAGTGGTGTTTGTTCCCCTCTTCTTTCATGTAGTTTCATGTAGTTTTCCTGGTAGTTACCCCTTTATTCCCCAAATATTACATATTGTTCCCTTATACCTACACATACTTACTTTATAATTACACTATAATTACCGAAAGTTACGCTGTAAATTCGTTTTACTTACGCAGTACTTTCCGGGCTGAAATCTAAAGCGTTACCCATATTTCTTCAGAAAAAAAAGTGTTTTAATATCTTTATTTTTGTTTTTAAAATAAGGCCATGTTGTTAGATTCTAGCCACGATGTGAGAGTTTAACATGCACACTTTTACATTGTACATTTGAAAACGTTTAACATTCACATTTGTGGCTAGTTCATTATAACGACAAACCTCTAACCTGTTCATAATTGGAGTGTGGGTTACTCATGAGTATATTTGCATGATAAAGAGGCTGAGTTCTGAGCTCAATTCTTACCCTGACAATCAGCCATTAGAGGAAGACTGACGCCGGCCATGTGTTTTTAATGACATTAGTCTCTCAACCACACAGAAAAAATGAGATGAGTCACGGTCTTGCTCTCCGCTCAGTGAAGGACAATATGCCGATAAGTTAATTCTTACCATAATGAACCAACAGGTTCAGTTGCTGCTGTAATGTCATTGTGCCCTGTCTTCAGATAAAAGGCTTTTGTTGTGGGGGGTGTTGAGGCTTGACAAGCTATCGGTGCATATGAGAATCTGCCGTCACCTGATTTTAACTAGACATTTTTTTTAATTAATGCTTGTTTTATAACTCAGGAGAATGGCTCAAATTAAACAGTCGCTCACTCTGTGTGCAATCTCTTCTGAATACAAATAGAAGCGCCCCCACGTTTGTACTCTCTTGTGTTTTATATATCCTGAGGGTATGAGAGGCTTTTTGTCAGTCTAGTAAAATGACAGCGAGATAGCGTGCATGTGGCAATTACACCAGAATGGATTAAGTACGAAATCTGCATGTGTAACAAGAGTTTATTCTATTATTCATTCCAAATTTCACGATCAATTTTAACTTCTAAATTTGCGTTAAGGAGGATTTATCTCTATTCAAGCCACAAGGCATGCTGGAAGTGCAGGCGCCAGTGTTTCATTAATGCAGCCTCCAATTGCATGGCCCCGCATTACTAGAGCAGCCTGCCAATTTAGACAAAACCATCAAGTGTTGTCCTTTCTCATATCATCCCATTGTCTTTCCTACAACAAGGATAAATACTCACTGTCAGAATCCACCTCCCACCTGGCTAAATGGCTGGAATGTTGCATTTCACCTTCTGAGGTAGTCAATTGTGTGTAACTAATTGCCGTCTTCGTTTGTTTCTCCTCCACGAGGCGAGGTTTTCATGTTCTCCACGGTCAGTAAATAAGAATGTGTTGTTTTGAAGTGTGATTGGGTGCATGCGCCCGTTGTCCGGAGTTTTTGGCACGCAGCCTGGAACTCTGTTGGTGCAATTGTTTGAAGTGATCCCTGAACCTATCGACAACCTGTAAGGAACTCCCAGCCTGACCAATTACAAGCTTTTATGATGGATTATATTTGTTTTTTGATGTCATCGTCCAGTCAGTGTAGGTGTTTAGGGTTCAGCTGAACTGCAACACACAAAACAAATTCACTTTGATAGTCTGTACTGTTAACTCTAAGTCCAACAGAGTCCAACAGTGCTGTTTTTAGATTTTAAAATCCTGTTTGTTTTTCCTATAGAGAGATGAGTGTTTAATGACTTTAATTTTAATGAATCATGAATCATGTGTTTGTAAGTCAATTTGTGACTGCTTTTTTGAAGAGGAAGTTTGAACTGTTGTATACTGACGTAATGTGTGTGAACGGAAGTGAAGAGTAAACAAGATGGATGAAGTTCATGTGTTTCTTTGCTTACTAACTCTTGACAGATACCACACCTTTCAATACAGACCTACCATCAAGTATGATATTATTACGCAACAGTATGTGGTTCTAAGCCACAAATCAGTGTGATTGGAACTGAAAATTTCATTTTTTTTAACAGCCAAATTCCTAGGTGGAGCCCATAATCATGAAACGTTGATATTAGTATGGAAGTGAGAACCGCAACATAAGAGATCAGCATTGTGAATGACATAATTGAGTTGTCACTAATGGTCAAAAGTGTGGGGTCAATAAGATTTTTTAGAAGCTTTTTTGGAAGCTGTTATTCAGCAAGGACACATTAAAGTGATCAGTAAAACTATTTAGAAAGTTAGAATTTTTTTTTTTTTTTACATTTCTATTCGTCTAGTTTCCACGAAATTAGTAACTGTTTTCAACATTGATAATAATAATAATACATGTTTCTTGAGCAGCAAATCATCATGTGTCACTGAAGACTGAAGTAATGCTGAAAATTCAGCTTTGATCATAGGAATAAATTACACTTTAAAATACATAACAGGTATTTTAAATTGTAATAATATTTCACAATATTACTGCTTTACTGTATTTGTTATTTTTATATTATATTAATTATTTGCAATAAGTCAATAGTTGTAAATAATAAAAGTACTTTTATCATGTGACACTGAAGACTGGAGTAATGATGCTGAAAATTCAGCTTTGATCACAGAAATAAATGACATTTTAAAATATATTAAAATAGAAAACAGATATTTAAAATTGTAATAATATTTCACAATATTACTTTTTTTTTTTAGAGTTTTACTCTATTTTGTTACTATTATTTTTTATATATTATATTATTTGCAATAAGTCAATAGTTGTAAATAATAAAAGTACTTACATTTTTGACTCAATTACATAATTTGCAATGCTTCATGGGATAAGTCGGATTTCTAAAATGTCTGTTTTAAAACAAAGTCTGCGTTGCGATTCATCTCAAAGCTGGTTGGCTGCAGTTTGAAAATGGAGAAAAATGCAGTCACTGTCGCACTCTATAGCAGCACAACACAGGCATTCATAAACATGCAGTGACAAATCCTCAATCAGGAGCAGTGAAACTTATCTGATCTAAAAGCAGCGATCAGCAGCGAACTGCATGCTTCTGTGCCTTTGTGTGAGGTTACAAGAGTGACATGCCTCATGTGATGTCTGCAGATAAATCACCAGCCAGTGTTTTGTTGCTGGAAGTGAGCCGTGGGGAATAGCATCTACTACTGACAAAATAAATGATTAAAGGAAGGCCACCGTGTTCAATGCATACATACTGATTAGCATTGGCTTTCCAGAGCTATCAATATTATATTATAACAGCATTTACAAGATTCAAAGTCTATTTTATGTGGACTGTTTAAGACATTAGGTGGCCTTAATGTATTTTCCATTCAGCTTGTGTCTGATGCATTTTATCCCATTTTTGGTGATGAAATGCTGTTGGCTTCTCTTCTGTGTTACTCGAGAGATAGTCTTTTTTTTTTTTACTGTGTTTATAAGAAACTCTTGAACAGAGGCACTTTTGATGAATAAGACAGGACCAGCCATTAGACGCATACAGTTGACTGTGAATAATATTGCACCTTTAATAATGTGGAGTTTTCACAGATTATTTGCTTGAAAATGTGTTACAGGGTTCCTACGCAGTTTGGAAAAGTATGGAATTTTATTTGAGTAATTTACAGGTCTGGATAAGGAAGGAAAAATATTTTTGTTTTCTAAAATATAAAATTAAGAATTTCTAAAAAATAAATGTATCATACAAGCAAAAGTTTAGTGATCCCTTAGTGATTGTCGAACACAATTGAATAAATTCAGGGCACACCTTTTCATTGCACAAAGCTCTTTGTCTTTTACCAAGCAAGTCTCTTTTGAACTTGAAAATGAATGTGCGTGTGACACTCAAACCAGCAACAGACAAAGGAGCAAACGATCATCTAAATCAGAATATACTTTGCTGTAAGAACCATTTATGTTAATATGGTCTGAAATATGGTCTGAAAAATCTCAAATTCAGCTGCCTTTTAATCAGGACACTTATCTTGGTTGTACTGTATGTAGAAATACAAGTGAAAAGGTTGGGGAAAAAAAGAAGAAACTTTTTACTATATTGAACTGCAGATAAAGTATCTCTTATTTTCAGACCTAAAGCTGCATTGCAGAGGAAGATGAGGACATATTTCCCCTGGAACTGACTTTTGGAAATTGCTTCTCTATCAAAACATTTTACAAGTAAATCTGTCTTTGCTCTGGGCTGTATCTCTGGTACACAAAAATATGTGTGATGCGTTGCATATAGATTGGAACGGTTGTGATTCCTACAATTTTTAAACACCTTAAAATGTTTTGCTGTCTCAATTTTCTAAGAGCAATTTATTTTCCTTTGATGTCAGTAAGTGGTTTTTGTGCCCAGTTGAGGAATTGTGTCCGTGCTGGTTTATGCTAGTGCATGGCGTCTTTTCGGCATGTTAATATTTAAATCCCTTAAACGTTTGATTGGCTGCTCTAAATTTAATATAAACTCTGTTGCATGTAATGAAATGTTTTTGTATGAGAATCAAATTCTCTGTCTGGTTTTGTGTGCGTGACGTAAAGGTCAGGCATGTGCGGCTAGGCTGTCATTAGCCAGTACTTTATATTTGAGCGGTAAATTCAGCCTCATTCACGCTTTCTTTAAATTTTAACGAAACATTCATCATGCCTCAGTCCACCACGTGCGTAAAATGTATAATTTGCATGACACTGACAATTGGCAAACAGGTTAATTATGTAATTATAGGGGCTTTCGCACCAAAGGAACCTTTTCATAGTTCCTAGAATTATTGGCGGAAGTACCTGGATTTTGGCGTGTTCCCACCGCAGAGACTAAGGACATTTTTAGTTTTAGGAACTCCTTTTGGGGGAACTAATTTATCGCCTACTTCAGAGTAGGGTCTAACCCAGCACAATAGTAACTACCAGTGACGTAAGTGTACGCTGATTAGCCGAACGCACGTGAAACACCAGCACCCGCCATTTTTTAAAAACCCGTCTACACACACAGATTATAGCCTATATATTTACTCCACAAACTAACTCTACGAACATGGAAAACAGTGATAGATGGACCTCTCAACTTTTACACTAAATAGAAAATCCAATGCAACTTTTTTATATACTGTCTATTTTCTTTCTATAACAGTTCTATCTAATAACATATTAGACAGGACTGTTAAACAGATCGTAAGACGGAGAAGGTGAGCGCTGTGTGCTCAGACTCTGGCTTTCTCAGCCCCGTCAAAATAAGTCACAACAAGCGTGGCTTACGTTACGTCACTTCAGAGTTCCTACGGGCGGTGCGAATGCAACCAGGAAAATGCCCCTGGGGGAACTTTTAGTTCTTGGGGAAGCACCCTGGTGACTAGTTCCTATAACTAAGTTCCTAGAACTACCTGGTTCCTAGAAGTTATTTATGGTCAGGGTTGCTTTAACTATATAGAAATATTAAACTGAAGTTGATATATGAAACTTAAAACAGTAAAAGGTATTGCAGATCCTCAAGGTTAACAGATAATGGGCCAGATTTACTAAACAGGGCCAATTAGTGTGCGAGCGCAATCCCATAAAAGCGCCGATGTGAGTGGGACATTTTGCACATGATCTACTGATGACACAAATTAAAGAACGCAGACATCTTTTCCATAATGACCAACGCAATCTAGGAGATTGGCAACATAAATTAGCGTTTTTTTGGGCAGTAAATAATCATGCAAACACCAGTAAATTGACGAGCGCAAACCTTAGTAAATCACCTCGCATGATTCATTTAAATACTCTCCCATAAATTTTGCGTCTGAAAGGGAAACTCCTACAAATGCATATGCAATAAGTTCAGCAACAAAAATAACTGTCCACGTCTTTTCAGCGCTAATTTTTCACTGCGTGTCTTTAGTAAACCCTGACAGTAATTTTTTTACGTCAAAAGAGGGTTTGCGTTAGTGCAAGCTGTTAGTAAATCTGGCCCAAAATGTCAACAAAAAATTTAAAAATTAAGTGTGAAACAGGTTAAACATAATGGCAAATAAAAATAACCAGGTTTCCCATTGTTTAAACAAACAGGTAGCCCCACCCCCAAACTCACACTACTGGATGAGAAAACGTTGCTGTGTCAGGTTGGTCGGGATGCTCAAACAAATAGAGCAATATTTTGTTAGTTCCAGTGCTTACTTTTCCTGCATATTAAACTGAGATGGGTGTTGGTGTTTTAACATTGGCAAAAATGATACACATCACCATAGCCATATAAACATTTCTCTCAGTTTGATTGTAATTAAAATGACATTCAAATTTGTAGAACAACATTTTCTTTCCTCACAGGGAGTGTCTGTGAAGGTATAAAGGGGCTCTGTTGGTGCCACCCTAACAGAGTCCATTAACTTTCATTTCCACTGTCATCCATTCTAAAGTGGGTCGTTAGTTTGGTGCATCTGGGTAACTGATCGGCTAATCTGTCTTTGATTTATGTGCAAGGAGAAGTGAGGACTTAGCACAGGGCTCTGAAGGAATTGATTACTGACATGGTTAATTGGCTAAACCCACTGGTACACTGAGACAGGCTTATTGGAAATGTCAAATCAAGCACTTCATTTGCATTCATGATGTATGGTGTCTATTCTGGCTTCTGCCAATGCAGCATTAGCAGACACACTTTGCGATGGAGAGAGGCTGTGGTTTCAGACTACCGCTGAAATCTCAGAACTGACCATCTGTCTTTTCACTACTGCAGCTCTGAAAGTTTATTTGGAGAGATTATGGTGAAGTGCACTATGTAAGTTCTCACACCATTATATATATATATATATATATACATTCTGATCATTTTCACAATTTATATGTGCATAATCAAGGCTTTTATCGCTTGTTTCTGCTTCTTTTTCGTCTGTGTTTTGATTCAGATATTCTGTACCCTTTCAAAAGATGTGTAATAGCACCACCTGCCATATAATAGTGAAAACATGGATTGCTGGAAATTTTTGTCAATGGCATTTTTTAGAATATCATTATTAATTTATTTAACGGAATACTATTATTTTTACAAAACTATGTTATAAATATACTAGTGCTGTCAATCAATTAAAAAATTAACTAGATTAATCACACATTTTTTTTCTAATTAATCGCGATTAAAAACATTTACGTTTTTAATATATTTTATAATGTAATAATTCCACAGTTCATCTCCAAATTAATGTAGAAACATTAAGACAGTATATTTTAAATACTTGTTTAATGGCATCTTTTTATGAATGAAGGCCAGTATCACTGATACTAATACAGCTACTGATGTCTCTATGAATTTTATAACAGAATACACATAACAGTGTAATTGAAAGCTATCTTTTTTTTTTTTTTTTTACATTTATTAGGCTTAAATAATATATAACAACTTTTAATTTAAGTGAACTTAAAACAATCCTATAATCACATAAACCACATAAACCATAATAAATGTCATATTTAGCCTACCTGTGCCCTTTAGACAGGTAGGAAATATATCGAAATTGAATAAAGTTAGCACTGCATAAATTATAAGTTAAAAATAGATTAATCCTTATTAAAGTTACAAAAGTAATGAGTGATTTTCTCTGTTACCTTTGCTCTTTAATGACATTAATGACAGTATAACAGTAGCAGGTTTGCTGTGCCAAAGGATGACAGAAAAAACAGATGCTGCCTTAATTGCTCAGTCAAATTCCTTACCAGTAAATTCATTGAAAAACTAATACTAAATATATTTTTGTATACTGTACATTGTGTACCAAAAATGTTTAATATATATTTTTTTACAATAGAAACATCTGGTTAAATGATAAACATCTGGTCTAAATTATAGAACATACAGTATTTAATGAAAATGGATATTCAAAATTATATTTTGAATGTCTTCTTGACAGGCTTGTTATGACCAATAATTTTGTGAAATGGATATATGCACATAAATGTGAATGCGTAACGTACAGAATAAAGAGAATATAACAGCTATGTGCTGGGGAAATCATCTCTCAAGTGCGTCAATTTCTGTTAGCACCTGACCACGGTAACTGGACCACAATAAAACTGCATGTATGACCTTTTGGTAAAGAACTGTTGAGCTTGGGTCTTGCACTTTACTCAATGTAGTTTGCTTTGTGTCCTCTTCCAAAAACAATTCCGTCTAATTCTCTCCAGTACTGCAGACAGATAGCTCTTTATAGAAAGATATTTTCCATTTGTGCAGATTCTTGATGCTTTAGACCAGTCCAATCCAGAATATCTGTGTTAGTCCAATCAAGTCATTTGCTGATGCATAGTAATTGTTGCATTTGTGTTGTCTTTTTATTTGGTGTGAGAGCATGACTGTGTGTGTCTCACATCAAATGCATGATAGCTGGCGACTCTGAATTAGACTCATAAATGCCTCATGGTTGAGTGTGAGTCAGTTATGTGAACTCAGTAACAGCTCTGAGCGTTTCTGATTCAAATGGCTAAATCACAAGTTATGTTTTTGTGAACCTGACTCTGACTAAAAAGAACCAGGTCATAAGAGTCATGTTTTCGCAAATAAGACATAACGGCTCGTGCTGTGTTTTTGTTGCCTGCTGGAAACATTGGTGCAAAATGATTTCCAAATTGCATATGAAACCACATGAATGCCCACAAAGCTTAACGGACTGAATCCCTGAATTACACATGTAACCTATAAAGAAGTCATTTCAGTAAGTGAAAACGGTGAATGTTATAGACTTTTGAAAACTTTTAATCTGATTAGTTTGTGCTAACTTTGAAATCAGACTTGATCAATAACTCACTTGTGGGATTGGATCAGATATTGGTCAATGAGCACATGCGGATTTAGGACAATAGTCATCAGGATTGAGGTGGACACCGACTGTAGAATTGTACCATTCATTTTTACAATCACAGGCCCACTTAGGGGTCTCTTGAACAACAGGTTATAATTTTTAGATCAATACAACCCCTGCTGTGCAATTTTGCTTCTCACTCTCCACAATGGACAGGGCACCAGCCGCTTAAAAGAGATTGTGTGTTTGTTAGTGTGTGTGTGTGTGTGTGTATATGGGTGTGTGCATGTGTACAAAAATACAGAAGCAAAAAGCTATGATTTGCTGGTTGAAAGTCCATAAGCTTTGATGTGCCGTGAATGACAATTATGAACTAAGAAAAGTGACTGTAGAAGGTGATGGCCGTTTTTGATTGGCTGAATTGCCTTTATATGTACTGTAAACCTTAGAATGGCTTTGTGTTTTATATTTAAATGTGAAGGCTTTGTGGCTGCAGTGATGTTAGGCTTCAACTTTAGCAGGTTTTTAACACTAATATGACACTTGTTGCTTTCAAGAATATTGTTTCAACGCTAAAATGTAAGTGTGAATTACAAGATAACATATGAAGGCTGTGGTTACACAAGGTCCTGGTTAAGCCCTGACTTATTTTGAAGAAGATACTTACTCTGACAAAGATAAAAGCACCATAAAGGTAGTTTATATAACTCTAAGTCCAAGTCTTCTGACACCTTCTCAAACACCTTGTAATCACTGTTGACTTTATTTACATGATGGAATATCATACATCTCACAAGTTATTTTGGCAAAAACGACATGTAACCAAATTCAAGGTTCTTTTGGCTAGAAGTGGGTTACTTATAGCCGGACTATATCTGGTCAATAGTTAACCGAGATGGTGAAATGACAGCTATTGCTTGCTGGCATAGCTCTCAAATATCAATTCACATTTGTCTGTATTTAAACTTGAGTAGGGAATGTTCAATACTGTCCGCATTTAAGAATTTTACATTCATTTCAATTCAAAATGTCACGTTAGCTAACGAATAGTATTAGATTATATTATATGTTATGACTTGGCAGCTAACGTCACATTTTCACCTTCACACATCTCTCTCCACTCGCCTACCTAAGCAAAACGGCTTTCTAACTGAGCATCTGAAAAGAGATTTCATGAATAGGCATTCACTGGAATCTGACAGACCGAGAACATATTAGACATCCCGCATGGTCTGCAGGACTGCAAGAGTGTGAAGGACACATATTGAGTAAAACACCCTTTATTCAATATTAGTTTTTTCAGAAAACATCTTTGTTGGAATTGTTGTGGTTGTTTTGTTTGCACTTCAATTGCACTTCAATTTGTAGCACTTCAAATCTTGAAGTGTTTCGGGTTCATAATAAGTTAATCTGTGTTGCCAGCAGCACTGGTAGGGGTGTTTAAATGTGAATGTGCAGCTCTATTTTTGTTGTTGTTTATCAATCATATTCATTCCTCTGCAAAAAAATGTGTTGGAACACAGCGGCGAGACTGAATTTCTGCTTTTGTGTTACTATTGTAATTCAAGTGGGAGAACTTTTCGGTAGCACTTTACAATATGGGTGCACTAATATGCATTAATTCATGCTTAACTAATGCACAGATAATCATGAGTTAATGTATGACTCATGAAGAATTAAACCATTTATTAATGATTACTGCATAAGCAACTAATGAAGAGTCAGTCAGATTAAAGGGTTAGTTCACACAAAAATTTTAATTATCCCATAATTTACTCAACCTCAAGTCATCCTAGGTTGTATATGATTTTCTTCTTTCAGCCAAACACAATCAGAGTTATATAGAGTTATATATAAAAATATCCTGGCTCTTCCAAGCTTTATAATGGGAATGAATGGTACCAGTTTTTTTGAAGCCCAAAAAAAGCACATCCATCCATCATAAAAGTAATCCATACAGCTCCAGGGGGTTAATAAAGTCCTTTTGAAACGAAGCAATGTGTTTTTGTATGAAAAATATCCATATTTATAACTTTATAAACTATAATCACTGGCTTCCAGTAACGACCGAGTCTAGTTCCGGCGGAAGAGTGACCTCTGACCCGACGCGTGAAGTAGGATGTAGGAGTAGCATAAGCTTTGGTCTCGCGTTTCAAATAAATAGGGCTGATGACATGAGAGGTTGATAACTTTGCACACACATTTAGTTTGTGATTTTATAGTTACATATATTTACAAATCGACTGTATGCAATATGCCAATGAATTCATTACAATTTATTGCATATATTGGATATTTTCTGAGAAAAGCCCCCAAATTTAGATGCTGAAACATCCTTTGTATTTGGCTTTAAACCTGCAACAATTCATGCTTGTATTGCTGTGATGGTAGGGAAATTCTTTCTAATGAAATTTATGGTCAGTTAAAGGGAACATGAATTGTTAATTTTGCGTTGTTTTTTAGTTCAAAGCTTCTTATTACAAAATTACTTATTACAGAATGCTAAATTAACATGGTTGAAATCATTTCCTTTAACTTCTCTTCCTTGCTCCCATTTTTTTTTTAAATTTTGTTACTTGACTTTTAACTGCTGCTTGTTTCACATAGAGCTACTTTCATTTGTATGTGTAAATATAAAATTAATTAAGTTTTATTTTTATTTTAACATTAATTAATTGAAATTTTGAAAAATTGAAAATGTTGCATTGGCAATGAACTGAAATAAGTTTAATTTGAAACACTGAAATTATGAAGTGAAATGCAAATAAATTAAACCTAAAAAAATGTAATTAACATGAATACAGTCTAATGCCAGCACTCTTATTATATATATTTTTTTTCTTTTAACCAGAATGATGATCTTATTCAGATTATGGTAATCATCAGTTTAGAATGTGTATATGACGCATGCATAATCAGAATATGACAAAAAAAAATTAATGGTGGAGTAAAGGATTGCATTGTTGTATTTTGTAACATAAAAGTTATAGGCCTAGCATTTATATAAACAACTAGCCTAACTATAGTGAACTAAAATGTAGATTGTAGTGATTGGTACTCATGTCACCGCTGACATTGTGATTTTTGGATCTCTGGAAAGAGGTTTGGTAAAGTGACATTTAAGTTCCATGTGGTCGAGTGGGCAGTCCGATGGCAGTGACGTCTTCCACTGGTTCTGCTGGGTGACAATGCAGCGGGGAAAGAAGCTGAATCCGTTTCAACAGCCTTGAACACAAAGCTCTGTGGGTCCTTAACAATCTGGAATATTCAGATGAAGGAACCTTGAAGTCTGTTTGTCTTCTGCCTCTCTGGGCCAGACACTCAGAACTTGGACAATTTGCTTTGGTCTCTCTGGCATGGAGACTCGGGACGTGCTGTAGCCGTTACTGTCTCGCTGGATGTATGTAGTCTAAATGTAGTGTTTGATAATGTCTCTTTCCTCACAGACTGGAGGCTCAGAATGTGGTCGTATCTGTTGCTGCCTCACAAACTGTAGACTCAGATCATGGAGTCTGTTGTTGTCTCTCTGGAGGAACCAGAAGTCTCAGAACAGAGCAGTGTATCTGTTGAAGTCTCTCCCCTTACAAGACTGAGACCTGACTTGGTTGATCTGTTTTTGTCTCACCTTTGCAGGCCGGAAACTGTTGATACCTTATCCCTGTCCAATGAGGAGGAGATTGCAATTTGGCGCTTCTCCATTCCACACTATGTGGCCCACCCTTCTTTCCCCTGTGGAACTCATATGCATAAAGCACACAGTTAGAAGTCTTTAAAGTGTCTTTAAAGTTTTACTGCATTTCTCATTTTCCAAACCGCCATCAGAATATCTTTGCCAATATTCTAAACAATAGAGACCAAACATGATGACTGAAAAAGATTGAACTGTGTCATGGATTCATTCATTTGTACAGTAACAGCTGAATTTGTGTAAGATGTTGCACTAAAAATAGCTGTCATTGAGAATACCTATTTCTCTCAATAAGTATGAAATGGTTAGTTTGCATCAGTTTCCAAACATAGTTATGAATTCATTTGGATGGATCATTGTGATCTCTCTTTTCATCACCCACCCCTGCTACATCTGGAGGTCTTGAGGAGTTTTTAATGGCAGTCACAGGGTTAAACATTAGGAGTTAGTCTCAAGATGGGTGAAGGGCAGAAACGGCATGTGGACCAATGAGAAGTCCTGTCCTTCCCGGGCTTGGTCTTCTTCTTGCCCTCTAAGAGATGTCTGACTGTTGTTCTAGCATCTTTATCTGATGCCGTTGGACAGTTTGTTTATGTTAGTCTACCAAGATCCAGTAAAAATGTTGGAAACCTTTGTCCACTATTATGGACAGAGAGGGGCCGGCCATAAACTGGGCCCTGGAATGTTCTGTTCACCACAAGATTTTACAGAGGATCTCAAACAAACTGCATAATTTGAAGATAAACCGTAAATAATTACATAGCTGTACACACACACACACAGTGCTATGTAACTATACTAAACTTGATCTTTATGAGTGTCAGATTTTGTGTAATGAGGAAAAAATATGACATTCATCACGGAGTGCAGTTCTGGTCATTAGAGCAGAAATGATCATCACACATTACAGAAGCCAGTCTCAAGGGCCAATTGTTCAGGGCTTAACAAACAAGCTTTTTACTTCACTCCCATATGAATTAGTTCAAACACGTCTCCCTCATGGCCACAACTTCCAGTCTTTAATGTAAATCTCGAATAAACAAAGAAAAGGAATAAATTACACATGCATCAGGAACTAAAGTTAAGAAAGTAGCGTCCCTCATTAATATGCGCCCTAGCCTGGTGGAAGGAGAGAAAGGGATTGTTTAATTGAAATAATGAATTGTCTCGTTGTGTTTGGGTTGATCAAACTGTGGCTGGGTTGTTTTTTTATCAGACTATTCCCTCCCTAATCCAGCTCAGGCACTAATGTTGAACAATGCTCCAATAAGATAGAGAAAGTCTCATTTTGCCCGCTGTCATGTTGATTTATTCTCATGTCTGCAGTCATGATACATTGCCTTCCCTGCCTCCACAAAACTCTCTGCATATGGTTGCATCTGTCAGAGAGCCTTTGAGTTTTTCGGGTACAAAATATCAACCCACAGTTTCTGCTATTCCCGACTGAGGCTGAATAACAGCAGGCTATCACCGACAAGCACACCGATGGATGAAAAGCCATGTCAAAGTCGTGCAATGATTCTTTTCAACAGTGAGCTGTTAATAAATTTACTTTTTCGGTCCAAAAATGTGGTTGTGATTTAACTTGCACATGCTTAAAACTGTTGATGTTGAAATGTATCTTCTCATTTTGTTTGAATTTAGTTCAGAGTACTTTTCTTATGCAATTTAATCAGCGTATTAACAGATGGTGTTGCAACCTGTAGTATATTTTATGTATCTGTCTGTATGTCAGTTCCGGAAATGTGTCACATCTTTTATTTTATGTAAATGCATTCATTCTGACTCTCTAAGCAATGCCAAGTTACATCTCCAGGATTAGAAGCTTATGGTGTTACTGACCTCATATCAAGTCATTTTGATTTCCCCAATTAATATATGATGTATAAAATAAAAACAAATGTGTTTGCTCATGCAAAATATGATATCGGTTGGTTTGCTAAAATACCTGTTATGCATTCTTAAATTTGAATAATATTTTAATTCACAAGATTTTGAATGTTTATGTCCCAAAAGTATCACAATCACATATTTGTCAGACATTTTCCCAACTTTTCGGACTATTTTAGTGCTGAATGTCTGAAAGTATACTTAATATAAAAATATACTTCTCAATTATTGAGAGTTTATTCATTTAACAAATACAACATACACATGTAAATATACAAAACTCAAGTAAATACGATTTACAAAGGGTTTACAGTAGTAAACAAAAGCATAAACATACAGAGTGGTAACAGACAAGGATCAGCTGGCTGTAGTTAGTAAAAGTGAATAATTACATTTGAATGGCAGATGGGATGTGATTGTATCTAATGAAGTGCAGGTGTTTGAGGGTAGCCTGTGAAACCTAAATTGTTATTTGATATGCGTATTGTGTGGAAATGGAGATGTTTTTGTCTGGTGGCCTGGCTACTGTTTCTGATGCTGCAGTACCACTTACCAGCCACTTAATCTTGAGAAGATGGTTATTGCAATGCTGGTTGTTTGCTCTCCTAAGGATATCAGTAAAGTTCACTACCCACTTCTAGTAAGGTACAACGGGGCTAAAGGCTCCTTTGATTTTATTTTCCTCTAAACTACTAGATGGCACAAAAACTTGCCTCAGCACTTTCCAAAACAAGATGCACGATGCATTTTTTAAAATGGGGGGGGGGGGGAGGTATGGGCTTAAACCACTTTTATGATTTATTTTCACACAAAATCTGTTGCTCCATAAAGGTTCAATACAAACATATATTTATTTCTGCAATCATACACTATGGGAATAGTGAAAAGCTATTTTTTCTTAAGGTGTGCCTTTAGCCCTGTTGTACCCTAAAAATCCTGTGTCCTTCAGCTTTGCAGGTACTGCTTTCTGCGGGGAGAGACTGTCTTATAGCGGGAGACACCTGTTCCAGTGATGAGACCTGCAGCCCGCGCCTTCGGACCCTTCGCCAGTGCGTTGCCGGTAACGGCAGCATGAAACTCGGCCCTGGGGCCCGCAGTCAGTGTGCAAATGCCGTCTCTGCCCTGTTGTCCAGCCCTCTGCACGGCTGCCAGTGTAGACGAGGCATGAAGAGAGAGAAAAACTGTCTCAGCATTTATTGGAGTCTCCACCAATCTGGAATGCATGGCGAGTAACACAACAATGTCTTTCTTCATATCTAATTGAAGATACAGTCTTGAATAGAAAGTCACTATTTCAGTTTCAATTTGTATACAGTGGCAAGAAAAAATATGTGAACCCTTGCAGAATCTGTGAAAATGTGAATAATTTTAACAAAATAAGAGAGATCATACAAAATGCAGGTTATTTTTTTATTTAGTACTGTCCTGAATAAGATATTTTACATAAAAGATGTTTACATATAGTCCGCAATACAACAAAAATAGCTAAATTTATAAAAATGACTCCGTTCGAAAGTTTATGAACCCTTGATTCTTAATACTGTGTGTCGTTACCTGGATGATCCACGGCTGTTTTTTGTTTTGTTTTGTGATGGTTGTTCATGAGTCTCTTGTTTGTCCTGAGCAGTTAAACTGCCCAGTGTTTTTCAGAAAAATCCTCCAGGTCCCAAAAAGTCTTCAGTTTTCCAGCATCTTTTGCACATTTGAACTGATGCTCCAGAAGGAAACACGATGCATTAAGAGGCGGGGGTGAAAACGTATTGAATTTGAAGTTCAAGGTAAATTGTACTTAATTTGTTTTCCGTGAAACATGTAAGGATCTTCTGTTGCTTCTGAAGGGCAATACTAAATTAAAAAAAATATATATATATTTAAACAAAATAAGAAAAATTTGGACATTCATCCTGTTCAAAAGTTTTCACCCCCGGCTCTTAATGCATGGTGTTTCCTCCTGGAACATCAGTGAATGTTTGAACCTTTTTTAATAGTTGTGTTTGAGTCCTTCAAATGTCCTCAGTGTGAAAAAATGGATCTCAAAATCATAGTCACTGCTGGAGAGGGTTCAAATGTGCAAAACATGCTGGAAAACTGAAGACTTTTTGGGACCTGGAGGATTGGACCGTTTAACTGCTCAGGACGAACAAGAGACTCATGAACAACCATCACAAAACAAAACAATCCAGGTAACGACACACAGTATTAAAAATCAAGGGCTCAAAATTATTCAGCTATTTTAGTTGTCTTGTGGACTATATGTAAACATCTTTTATGTAATATATCTTATTCAGGACAGTACTAAATAAAAAATAACATCTCTCTTATTTTGTTAAAATTATTCACATTTTCAGAGATTCTGCAAGGGGTTCACATAATTTTTCTTACCACTGTATATACAATATCATTCAAAAGTTTGAAAGAAGTCTCTTATTCTCACTAAGGTTTATTTGATCAAAAATGCAGTAAAAACAGTAATATTGTGAAATATTATTACAATTTCAAATAACTGCTTTCTATTCGAATATATTGTCAAATGTAATTTATTCCTGTGATCAAAGCTGTATTTTCAGCTTCATTACTCCAGTCTTCAGTGTCACATGATCCTTCAGAAATCATTCTAATATAATGATTTGATGCTCAAGAAATATTTCTGATTATCAATGTTGAAAACAGTTGTGCTGCTTAATATCTTTATATACATTTATACATCATACACTTTTTTTTCACGATTCTTTGATGAATGGAAAGTTAAAAAGAACAGCATTTATTTGAAATAGAAATCTTTTGAAACAATGTAAAAGTTTTTACTGTTTTATTAATGGGATAAGTATAACCTAACCCTATCCCCAACTGTTTATTGAAACAAAGCTACAAAAACATATAACTCAGAACTTGTCATGGTACAGACATCACAAGTATGAACAAATTAACATATGACATATTTTCTGCATCAGTAACTTGACCTGCCCTGATGAAGTGTGAACTACACTGGTATACAGCTGTTATCCATTCAAAAAAAAAAAAAAAAAACGGTCATTTACATGTTGAATTCTTAAAGCTGTCAACGACAGGATGGAAAATGTACATGAAACACAATGTTCCAGTCGCAACACAATAAAGCATCAAACGATAAAATCTCTCTAAATGTAATCAAAGTCCTAACCAACCGCAAACTGACATTTTGTTTCTTGATGCATTTCTTGCCACGTCTAGTCCACAGTGAAATCTCACTGGTATGTAGATGTTAAAAATATAAGTCCATTTCAAACTTTTAAGAGCCCTTTAAAAATCAGGCACCGATGACACATCTACTGTGATATAATGAAGTATTTAGTTTTAGTTTTGTTAGAATACACAGCAACTTTTGAATGGCTGTCAAAGCTGTGGTGTAGTGGTAAATTGGGATAGATCTGCTGTAACAACATCTGCCATCACGTCACACCGGGTTAGGACATTTGTAAAAAAAAAACTTCATTATGCCTGTTTTTGTTGAAAAACACCTAGACTAACATTATTGCTGGACTCCACATGGTCTCATAAAATATATTGTTCTGTATAAAACATTTTATACATATTCATTTCTGAAACAAGATGTTTGTTCTTGCAGGGCTTAACCTGGTAGAGAACTATCCATATGAAGCAGTGCAGAAAGGCTATGACTTTGTCCGTCTGGCCTCCATCACCGCAGGTGAGCAATATGGCAACCTACTATAAAACCTGGCTTTTAAAATGTTTCAGTAATGCTAGACGTATATACCAAAGATACACTCAAATATGAAAATGCTCTTTAAAGGGTACATAACACACTCAGTTTCACTCACCGCCTGCGGTTTCGACTCGTGACAAACAAACACACTTGCAGAACTCCGTTGCTGCTTTGGGAAAACTGCATCCAATGTTTTCTTAATGCTGGGTTATTTTGGAAGCTGAACAAGGTTATCTTTCTCTCACAACCAAAAGACACACTTCTTTAATGACTTTATTGATTTTGTGCTCTAAACACAAAATGACATACTCAAAAAAAGCTTTCCGAAACGTATTTGAATCCTGAAGGAGTGTATTTGGCACAGAAATACTCTGTCATACGTCCAACTCATTTTTTTTTATTTATTTTGGCCATGTTTAGCATGAGAATCCAACTCTTTAACAGTGTAAATAAGTCATAATGCATGAAATAGCATTAGACCCCCCCCCGCGTTTGTGAAAAATAATGTAAAAGAAACAACATTTGTAAAAACTTGACGTGCATGTGAAGGAAGAAAAACTTATTGCAGTGCATGTAATCATAGCCAAGGCTTGAATATTTCAAACAGTTTATTTCAATGTATGTATTTTTATCTAGAGCCTCTTTGCATTGTGACAGACTAGAACAGAGCTCAGGGCTTATAAATAGGCTTATTTAACAAAATGGCATAGTTAGAAATAAAATAAAAACCCACACACACTAACACACGGACCCTAGTACAATAATCTTCACTTCAAATGTCATGGTGTCCAGAACATCTTATTAGCATGTGTATTAGTGTAAATGTGTCTCCGGCGTGGGAGAGTCTCAGTCGTTGTGTATTAGCGTTGCTCTGAAACTTGTTTTCACTGTCACCTCCTGTAGTTATACCCTTGTTTTTGTTCAGCTGTCAGATGGAAATTAGTCAGAGTCTCAGTTTGTTTGTTGAAGCTTTGCGTCTGGACTGGATTTTTCATCATCTCTGTAAGAATCAACAAAGCTGTTATCTGAATGATGTGGACAGACATTCTTGGCTCTTCTGTGATTATTAATCGCAATGAAATAGAGCGAGATTTCGAGAGCCTGAGTGAGCTGCTTATTTTCATTTTCCTCAGGTTTAACTGACCTTAGCCTTAGTTATTTACTGTGCTTTTGCATTAACATCATGATGCAGACCATTCTGCTTGATGATCGGAATGCTAAAATGTTTTCTTGGAAAGACATTTCCACGGTATTCCTTTTAATTTGTTCCATCTCTTTTCAGAGAAATTTTCTTTGGTCATAATGAGTTGTACCTCAGAGTAGTCAGTCTATTTGAGTTGCATTACCCCTGTATTTCCTTTTTTCAGAACATGTGCAAAGGTGACTGAATGAATTCATCCCACATGTAATAGCCATAGAACATCTAGTAACCCAACCATCTTAAAAATAAAGTTTCCAGTTACAACCAAAGCAGACGTTTTAGCACTTTGTAAAAACAAAAAAACAACCATCTAAGATTTAGAGAATCATGATGAGAATAAAATCAGTTTTGAAGATAAAGTCATATCATTAAGATCATTAATCATCTAAGAGATTAAAATAGTAAAATATTGAGAAAAAAGTCTTAGCATTATAAAACAAGTCATAATGATAATATGAGAATAAATGCTTCATATAATGCTACATCTTTATTCTCGTAATTTTCGACTCTTTGTATTGTATTAAAACCAGACCTCAAATCCTAATAATCAAACTAAATCATAATAATCAATGTTAATAATAATATAGGGAACCCACAACAATTAAATATTAATAGATAATAACAAATTACATTTCAGTGATATTTTGACCACACAGATAGAAAATATCCCTAGTTTTAAATGCATATTAGACATAAGTGCTGTTCTGTGCAGATGTTTTTGGAACAAAACCAACTGTTCAAAATCCAAACTATAAAAGTGAGGCAAGCAACTTGCCGCCTTCTCCTGCTTGTCATTACAGCAACAGGGATAAACAGCTGCCACTTTAATGAGAGACAGAAATGTACTGCGGTTTTGGACCCAAATATACCATGTGAACTAGCAGGGAGTGGGGTAATCAAACTCAGACCAAGCAATTGAATTAAGTGTGAAAGCACCCTTAAACTTGATTCAGATTTGAGACCGATTCCATAATTACACTGTCTGAATCAGGAACTGTCTAATCTGGTCTAGGTCTTGTCTTGGACTTGTCCCTCTTCTGGTCTAGGTCTTGACTTTGACTCAACCTACTCTAGTCTCGACTACAACCAGGGCCATCGCTAGAGGGGAGAAAGGTGGTGACTATTTTGCTTTCTGGGGGCCACCAGTGATTTCCGCCAACATAACTGGAACATGATTTCAACCAAGGGGGACCCATACCCTCCCCCACCAGAATGTGATTTCAATTAAGGAGGACCCACAGCTAAAACTTGCAGTGGGGCCCCAGATTCCCTAGCGATGGCCGTAACACTGCCTTTGATTTCAAACTTTTGAACCTTTGATGGCATAAAGTCTGGTCCACATTGCAGCCTATTCTGGCCAAGAACCACCCATTTAAAAAGGTAGCGACTCTTTGACTGACACGTAAAACAACCAACCCAATTTTATTTTGTTTTAGGTGGTGCTTAGGAGCAAGTCTATCTGAAATTAATAATAGTACAATAATAAAATAATGTGGTTGATTTTGGTTGATCCAATGAGGCTGAGACTAACTGGATATTGACTACACTGTGTGACCAAACAGACCAGATTTTATCACTTCAGATAGTCATAAAGATTGGATTTGTGAAACATCTTAATTCTCCACAGATTCAGAGGTCGGTATGACAACAGCGAACCGCTGCCTGGATGCAGCCAAAGCTTGCAACATCGACGATGTGTGTCAGAAACTACGTACTGAGTATGTGTCAACATGCATCAAGCCATCCACCAAGTCGGGTTTGTGTAACCAATCGAGGTGCAACAAGGCCTTGCGAAGGTTCTTCGACCGGGTGCCTCCGGAGTACACCCATGAGCTGCTGTTCTGCCCTTGCAGCGACATGGCCTGTTCGGAGAGACGGCGACAGACCATTGTGCCCAGCTGCTCCTATGAGGGAGAAGATAAACCCAGCTGCCTCTCCCAAATGAGGATCTGTAAGGCCGACTATGTTTGCAGGTTAGTTTCAGCGGCCTCCTCTCTGTGGGCTTGGACAGCCATGTACCATGTGGGCAGCGGGATTAAAAAAACTCACCTTGCGTGCACTCTTTTCTCAGGGTAAAGCAAGCCTTGCTTTTTCTATAGCTGTCAAGAGAAAAGAGAGTACTCACTTACTGCCGATAAGAGCTTTTCTTCACATTCCTCATAATCCATGTCTGTATGAATGGGCATTGGACAGACAAATTAAAGCTATGAGACCCTGAAATGTTTTAGAAGTTTGGCTGGTAAAACTGTGCCACGATTTCGCATTAAATAAATAGCAGTGCAAGTTAGATGAAGACAGATTCAATGCTCATTGAGGCCCTTCATCGAGACTTTATTGGCATATTAATCCTCAGATCCTCAGATAGTGTACAGCAGTGTCACACGCATTGCTGTTCAGTCTATTTCTATAAATAACAGAGAGAAAACCATCTGTTGATGATTAATTGGCATTAACTCTTTCCACACCAGCGTTTTTTTTTTCCAAGTTGCCAGCCACCAGTGGTGTAAAGTATTTGAGTAAATGTAATTAGTTACTGTACCCAAGTATCTTTTTGGCTACTTTGTAGTTGTACTGAGTCTCAAAGATATTAGCAACTTTTACTCTCTACTTGACTACATTTTTGAACAAGTAAATGTAGTTTTTACTCCAATACATTTATGTTGAGTAACGCAATTACTCATTACATTTTGCATGGCACCTAACTTTTTCTGCAGCAGTTTGTTTCTACTGTAAAGAAGCGATAGCGCCATATAAGGGCATTGAAGGTACTATATCTTGTGCGTTTTGCCTTTACTCACCCAAACATGTCAACAAGGCTACTTTACATGAATGCGAGTGCATTAGCAGGTAGTTGCTAAATCTGAATCATCTTACAAATCAATTGTTTCTTATTTTCACTGGTATGTCTCTCAGGTGTCGAGGATTAGTGCATCCTTAAGCCTACATTTAGTATGAGTAAAATACTTAAGTACTGTTCAAATCAGATACTTTAAGACTTTTACTCAAGTTGTATTGGAATTGGTGACTTGTAATGGAGTCATTTTCGCTGTAAGGAATCTGTACTTTTACTCAAGTATGGGTTTCAGGTACTTTTTACACCTCTGCCAGCCACCTCCAGCATTTTTTATAATTTTCACAAAAATTGCATGCCCCCCAGAATATTTTGTTGTATGAATATCTGAACATGTATTATATCAAAGAACAGAGCCTTGCTTTTAAACTCATTTTATTCTAGCTTAAAGGATTAGTTCACTTTAAAATTGAAAATTACCCCATGATTTACTCACCCTTAAGCCATCCTAGGTGTATATGACATTCTTCTTTCTGATGAACAAAATCAGAGTTATATTAATAAATATCCTGACGCTTCCAAGCTTTATAATGGCAGTGAACGGGGCTCACGAGTTTGAAGCTAAAAAAAAAAAGAATCGATGGGTTTGTGTCCATATTTAAAACTATATAAAGTAAAATATCTAGCTCCCGCCAGACCGCTTTCCGTATTCAACTTACGGAAAAAGCGTAACTGACGTGATGTATGTCATAAGATGTAGCGTAAGCATTTTTAACTTTGAGAGCTGTTACACTGTCACATAAAACCAAGAGAAAAAAATGAAGTGAGGACTCAAATGCGGAGAAGGGTGATTTATTGATAAAAAATAAACATAATAACAAAACAAAACCTACGAGAGGGAAAAATATAACCAGAAATAAAAAAAACAACAACTTAGAACAGCCCAAACCAGATCACACAGAACAGGAGACGAAACACAATGATCCAACACAAGACTGCAAACAAGAGGAGACTATAAAGGGTCAATCATCAGGAGGGAACAGGTGGGATAAATTAAACAATAATCAGGAAACAAGGTGGGCGGGGTTAGACAATAGACAAGAGAGCACATGACACAAGGAACACGTGACGAGCCATGTGCTCACACCAAACATGACAAAACACAAGCACATGCCCAGAAAATAACAAAAACACAACATGTGCTAAACAAGACAAGACAGACATGTGACATTACACTTTCTTCCTAAGTTGAATACAGAAGGCAGTCTGGTGGAAGCTCGATATTTTACTTTATAAAGTTTTAAATATGGATATTTTTCTTACAAAAACCCATCGATTCACTTCAGAAGGCCTTTAATAACCCTTTTGATCAGGAGATTCAGTACTCCTTCAGAAAATGTGTCATAGCGCCCCCTAGCATATAACAGTGAAAACACGGAAAGCCGGAAATTTCCGTCAATGGAGGGAAAACAGTTAAAGACATCTAAACAGTTCAGCTTTGAAAAATAATATCTGGTGTGAGGTAGCATTTTTTTCTTCCAATAACTGATTAACTGACTCAGATGCCTTAGTGAATGATGTCAAGAAAAACAGCACGCCATGATTATGATGATGACTTTTTATCAAATTTGTTGTCACAATGTTGGCATTTAAACCAATTGGTTGGTCGCAGGTCTTTTCTGGCAGTGTCATTGAAAAAAGGGAAAACAATGCTAACTGTAAAATTGTGAATGATTTAACAATCAAAACATAGAGTGAGGGAAAAAACTGCCCATATTGTTTTTACTTGTGTATGTGAAACAATTTTGGTACTGTTTTGGGATGCCATTGTTGTCCATTTTAATCTAAAACGTATTGTGAAGTGAAACCAGTTAAGAAGCAGACTGACACCTTGTCGGTGATTGTCTCTATGAGTATGTCTGACACACTTATTAGGACACGTCTGTCTACTTGGCTGCTGTCCATACATATAACAGCTGTGCTTGTTCTTCAGGTCTCGTTTGGCCCAGTTTCAGTACGACTGCCAGCCAGAAGAGCAGTCTGCCAACGGCTGCAAGCAGGGAAACTATGCAGCATGTCTTATTGCTTACACTGGACTGATAGGTAAGTAGTTTAATTAAACATGTGTTAGATAATTGTTCTGCAAACAAGTATAGTAAAAGATGTTCATGTGATTTTGGCTGTTTCTTTCTCATGTCCATTAAAACAGAGCAAGGCTGATTTAATTCATTTAGAGAGTAATACCTTTGTTATTCCCTTGCTCAGATAAAGAGAGGGACACCTGTGTGTCTGTGGTGAGAGACTATAAAACTACCCAGGCACATTCAAAGTCATGGAGAGATTGATTTCATTTCCCAATAAAACATATTGAACGCAATATTTTTTTACGAGGCTTTTGGTTACATAAACCCATTTTGTTTGTTTAGTTCTGCTTCACGCTCATTTGATATATATTGAGCAAACATATTCCCCTTTGAATAAATGTCTTTTTTAAACAAACATACTTTTTTGACAAACATACTTTTGACAGGAAATTAGATTTTTGAAATGCATATAATACCTGTTAAGTAAAGTTTTAGCTTTACTTAACCTTGGTGATCCAGGGCCTGTCTGTCTGTCTGTCTGTCGATAGTTCTATCTATCTACACTATATTGCCAAAAGTTTTGGGAGGTCTGCCTTTACATGCACATGAAATTTAATGACATCCTAGAAGTGCATTTGTAAGGTCAGGCACTGATGTTGGACGAGAAGGCCTGGCTCGCAGTCTCCACTCTAATTCATCCCAAAGGTGTTTTATTGGGTTGAGGTAAGGACTCTGTGCAGGCCAGTCAAGTTCCTCCACAACAAACTCATCGCTCATCCATGTCTTTATGGACCTTGATTTGTGCACTGGTGCGCAGTCATGTTGGAACAGGAAGGGGCTATCCCCAAACTGTTTCCACAAAGTTAGGAGCATGAAATTGTCCAAAATGTCTTGGTATGCTGAAGCATTTAGAGCTTTCACTGGAACTAAGGGGCCAAGCCCAACCCCTGAAAAACAACACCACAACATAATCCCCCCTCCACCAAACTTTACACTTGGCACAATGCAGTCAGGCAAGTACTGTTCTCCTGGCAACCGTCAAACCCAGACTCGTCCATCGGATTGCCAGACAGAGAAACGTGATTGGTCACTCCAGAGAACACGTCTTTACTGCTCTAGAGTGCTTTACACCACTGCATCCGACACTTTGCATTGCACTTGGTGATGTAAGGCTTGAATGCAGCTGCTCGGCCATGGAAACCCATTCCATGAAGCTCTCTACGCACTGTTCTTGAGCTAATCTGAAGGCCACACGAAGTCTGGAGGTCTGGAGCTATTGACAGAAAGTTGCTGACTTCTGCGCACTGTGCACCTCTCTCTGACCCCGCTCTGTGACTTTATGTGGCGTACCACTTCGTGGCTGAGTTGCTGTTGTTCTCAATTGCTTCCACTTTGTAATAATACCACTAACAGTTGACAGTGGAATATTTAGGAGTGAGGCAATTTCATGTATCTGTCCGTCTGTCTTTTACTTGTTTATTGTGTTATTTATTTATTTCAGTTTATAATGAAGTTTATAATAATTACCTTCCAATTTCCTATAATTTATGCTGCATAGGAATGCTATTTTGTTCTTTTTGAAACTGAGTCAGACAATGTTCACTTCTTTGTTAAAGGGGTGATGAATTGAGAAATCAACTTTCCCTTGAGCCTTTGATATATAAAAGTTCATCGTGATATAAGAATATCCTGTAAGTTTCAGAGCTGAAAACTTCCTTGTGGCAGGATCTCAGAATATGTCGACCCTTGACGTCATCGTATGCTGAAGCACCGCCTCAACAGATAAATATGTACGCCTGCTTCTGTAGCCCCGCCCACCGACTCGTGGAGCTAAACGGATCGCACTACCGAGCAATAAACATGCCGAAGAGAGTAAAATATTGCGCTGTGCCTGGTTGTGGAAGAACACAGTCCCTGCATAAGCTTCCTTCGGATTCTAATATTAGGAATGTGTGGTTGAACTTTATTTTTAATGAAGTTCCAGCTCACGTGCGTAAGACATTGCCCGTTTGTTCGCTTCATTTCACCGCGGAATCATTTGTAAACAAGAGACTGGTTGAGACTGGATTTGCAGACATATTGAGATTAAAACACAATGCTGTGCCTTCTATATTGGATCCGTGCACGCGTGTCTATTTTGCGAGCCCTGTGGGCCAATCATTCCGGTTGCCGTTTCCCCACACGCTTTCAAAACAATTCCCACATGTACTGACAGATTAAATATGCAAATCTTATCCAATCCTAGCCATGGGTGTTTACTTCCAAGTCTTCAGTGCGGCACACCCATAAAAACCGAGTTTTCCATGAGAGAGGCTCAAAACCAGGGTAGAAAATAGCCTATTACATATTCATTATGATGTTTTTGAATGTAAAAACCACGCGAACGTCATAAGTTGACCTCAGTCAACAGTATAAAAAAATAAAAAAAGCCAGTTCATGACCCCTTTAATGGAATAAAACACTCATTTCATTATTTCAACTATTATTTTATGAGCGTCTTCATTGTGACGCGGAAGGCACTTGACCATGCTTCAGATTTTAAAGCCTTGGGAGTGAGAACGGGTTGTTATTTTATATATATAGATTTTTTTCAGATACATACACTGATGATGTATATACATCTCCTAACAAGGCTACATATGAATGTCTGGGTAAATTGGATGGCAAGCAAACAATCCGTTCTTGTTATCAACATGTTGGATGCAGGAGAAATGCAAGAATAAAGATCTGAGCGACTTTGACAAGGGCCAAACTGTTATGGTCCGAGGAGGGACAAACTACAAACTGGTGACTGTTTTTTTGGCACCCAAGGCTCATTGATGCAGGAGGTCAATGAAGGCTATCAAGTCTGATCCGAGCCAACAGAAGGTCTACTCTGGCACAAAATTGTAATGATGGTTATGGGAGGAATGTGTCACAACACACAGTGCATCGCACTCTGCTGTGTATTTCTAAGGTAGACAGGGGTCGTAATAGGCACTCAGATTGCAGAGTGCCTATTATGACCCCTGTCCACCTTAGAAAGTGCCTACTAATGGAAACACGAGTGTCAGAACTGGACCTGGCCCGATGAGTCCTGTTTCCTTTTACATCACATTGACGGCAGTGCTCTGTTTACCTGGGGAAGTGATGGCACCAGGATGCACTGTGGGACACCGACAAGCAAGTGGAGAGAGTATGATGCCCTAGGCAATGTTCTGCTGGGTAACCCTGGATCCTGCCCTTAAATATCATTAAGCTGATATATATCAATGGAAGTCTGTGCAATGTCCTAACTAATATAATGTAGTGAAACAAATGTGTGTCAGGCATCCCATAAGGATAGTACTACCAGAAATCTTTGATTTTGTGGGGACATTTTTGGGACCCCATGAGGAAAACGGCTAATAAATCATACTAGACGAATATACAGTTTGTACAGTAGGGTACAACTGCAGGGGAAAAGGTGCCTTTGATTTTATTTTCCTCTAAACCACAGATGGCACAAAAACTTGCTGCATCACTTTCCAAAACATCCGCTTTTCAAGATGCACGTGGAAATTTGTCTGATCTTTGGCGCGATCGTAAGGCAGAAATGCAAAGTTGATTCTGCGCGTTTAAAAAAAAAAATATGTTGTAGATTTAAGTAGCAAATGAGAGTCAATAAAAAAAATTATATTTTGAGACAAATATCTTCCTAATGATTTTCAGTTTTGTTTAAGGTAATTAAAGCAACAGTTTTTAAGTAGCAGAAGAATATGAAAAATATGGTATTTGGAGTAAAAGGCACCCCTTTTAAAAACCCAAATCAATCTTTGTGAAAGACACAATAATAAACATGATAATAAACAGCCGGCTGACTTTTCCATTTGTTGACATGACATGGTTAGAGTCAGATGATAAATATTATATATTAAGTTGGGTGTCCACCTTAGGATAATCACCATAATGAAACTAAAATATGATATTAATCATACATATCATATAATAAAATATATATATTTTTGTTACTACTGTAAATCTATATTAAGTTATTATAGGATCTCATTCAATGCTTTTAGAATCTTTACTTTTTTAAATACATTTCTGTATTTTTAAAATATATTTTTATATTAACATTTTAATGACAGTATATTTATTGAACAAACATTCATTCTTTTATTTATCAAAATGAACAGAAAATAGTACAAACTTTGCTAAAGTGATTGTTTTGAACAAGTATTAACTTAGACTTTATGAAAAACTAAAGCTAAAATATTTGTATCAATACAATGGAATTGGTATTTTGTCCCATGCTGGTTTTGCCCTGTGTGTGTGTGTGTGTGGACTAAAAGGCCCCCCTCGCCACCTCATACATTTAGAAGATTTTTAAACAAAATGAGCCACTTTTATGATTTATTTTCACACAAAATCTGTTGCTCCATCAATGTTCAGTACAAACATACGGTATATATGTTCTCTGCGATCACACACTATGGGAGTAATGAAAAGCACATTTTACTTAAGGTGTGCCTTTAGCCCTGTTGTACCCTATAAAAATCATTATGTTTATGGAAATGGATATACTGTGTGTATATATGCTATTTTGTGTACTGATCATGTTAATGGAAATCACAAAAGTCACCATGCTCACACAGGCTTTTTTTTTTTGGTATTGCAGGCAGCTCAATCACCCCAAACTACGTGGACAACTCCACATCCAACGTGTCTCCCTGGTGCTCGTGTTCAGCCAGCGGGAATCTGAAAGATCAGTGCACTGAGTTCCTGAACTATTTCACAGACAACGTCTGTCTAAGTGAGTCAGTGCTGCTCCTGTTAATCATCTGTCAGCCGTCATGAACATCTGATATGTGAAAGGAGAACTCTATTGTTATTGTTACTCAACATTGTAATGTCAGGGCAGGATCACAGGCTCAGTTTTAAACCATACTGTAGTGCAACAGATTTATCACAGTCAAAAGTTTCTGAACTTTAAATTCAGAAATGCATTTTAAACACTGTATGCATTAAAACAACACATGCAGATGAAGGCCACTGCCGTTTTTTGGAAGGAGGGGAAATGCATTCAAATTACTTTTAGCTGCCCATAAACTTTTTAATTCTTTAAAGTAGAAGTTTTTATTAAAGTTGAATGTCCTTCACAGCAGCACAGAAAGTATCAAGTCTCCTCTTGCTATTCACTGCACCATTAGTTATACATTCTCTGTTATACTGTATGTCACATCAACCTAGTGTTCAGCCCCACTGCACAGAAAACCAAATTGTCAGCCTGCCTCTCTCAAATGACAGAACATCCACTCATCAGTCTCTCATTGCTCCAAGTAGAACCAGGACATTTTTTTAAAAGCATTTGAAGTGTCATTTTTTCAGATTGTCTGCGTATGGCTTGTGTTGGAATATAGTCAGTGACATGGTTTATCCATGTAGGACTATGATAAGAATTGTAAAGATTAATTAAAATAATTCTTGGAAAAAGGGTTTGCCTTCACCCCACCCTTAAAGGGATAGTTCACCCAAAAATGAAAATTCTGTCATCATTTAGTCACCACTTGTCATTTGTTCCAAACCTGTTTAAATGTCTTCTGCTTCTGCTGAACACAAAGTAGATATTTGGAAGAATGTTTGTAACCAACCAGATCTCAGCAGCCATTAACTACCATAGTGGGAAAAAAGGTAATTTTAATTAAAACTAACTATGAACTAACTAGAACTTTCCTATGAACTTATTTTCTTGTGAAACACCTTTTTTTTTAAACACCTTTCATTCTTAAGATATGAAAATCCATCATTAAAATATTGCATTTTTAAAACTATTATAATTAAGAGAAAGAGTGACACCTATATCAACATTCATTGTATAAAATTATTTATATAAGAAAATATTTATATCAATTACAGTCCTATACAACCACAAACTAATGTTTTTTTTTTTTTCACAATGTTGTGTACTTGTTTACCAATGGTGTTAATGAAGATATATATGTGTGTGTTAAGAAAATAAAGAGAAATAATAGTATATATTGTTTTGGGGTCGGCAAGATTTAGTTTTTATGTTTTTGAACATTAAAACATTTGAACTCATGTTTTAATGACTCCTATGCTCACCAAGGCTGCATTTATTTGGTCAAAAATACAGTAAAAAACAATAATATTGTGAAATAATATTACAATTTAATTGTTTTCTATTTGAATATATTTTAAAATGTAATTTATTCCTGTGATCAAAGCTGAATTTTCAGCATCATTACTCCAGTCTTCAGTGTCACATGATCCTTCAGAAATCATTCTAATATGATGATTTGATGCTCAAAAGAAAAATTTCATATTATTATCAATGTTGAAAACAGTGCTGTTTAATATTTTTGATAAATTTTTTCAGGATTCTTTGATAAACATAAAGTCTGAAAACATAAAGTCACTTTTGATCAATTTAACGTGTCCTTTCTGAATAAAAGTATTAATTTCTTTCAAAAAATTAAAAAAATCTTACTGACCCCAAACATTTGAAATTGAACTAGTGAAATGTGTGATAGTTAGATAGAAAAATACCCATAAATATGCAGTATTAAGATTCTCTGTTGCATCTGATGTTGAGTAGGCCAGAGACATTTAAAATGTGAAGAGCTATCTGAAGTGCAAAGCTTGCTCTGATGTATGTCACGAGCCGCAAGCATCTCTGATTGATATCCAGCCCCCTCTCAGTCACACTTCTCCAGTCCCGTTCTTGCGTTTCTGAAGGTCCTTATGCATTATATTTAGCGATTCATCAAAACAGTCGACTCCGCCGCAATATTCTGCTCAGTCCTGTTCAAACAGAGATCTCTTACATGAAGCAACTCCTCAGACAGCCAAATGGCAGCTCTTGGAGTGAGCGATGTGAGCGGATGAGAGTGATGTTTGGTCAAGCCACTCATCTGTGAGTTAATGAGAGGATGTGGAGAGGCAGGTGCAGCCGTGTGGCCTGAGCAGAATACAGAGCGCCCGAAAGCACCAAGCTCTTCTCAGTCCAGAATTCAAATAGGCGTCTGATAACAGAAGCAGTTGCGAATGGAAATGATGTCTGTTTCACTCAGATCTTGTCTGTTACATGAATAGGGAACGCTCTCCTGACATTTGGGAATGGAATGGACTACACGCCCACTCCCACCCAACTGCTGCGGTTAAGCCCTGTGACGGACAGAGGGCCACGGCGGACAACTCCTGTGTTTGTCACCATGGAGACCAAACCGAACGCTCTGAGCCCAGCTAAACCCACACAGGTGAGAGTAAGAGATGGGGAGCAGTTTGGCTATGGGTTTATAACTACCTCGATTGTCATGTGACCCCAAAAGATCTGGCTTCACACAATGAAGAGGTATCTCACTTGTGATACTGAGAGATTGCAGAATTGGGCTGATTTCTCTAGAAATCTAAGCTCTTATGAAGTGACAAATGGGGACTCCTTTACAACAGGGATTGAGAACCTTTTTTTTCTTCCATTTTTGGTTAAGGCATTTTTCCAAAAGAGCCACAGCAAAAAATTATATATTATTAAAAAACATGATGACCCCCCCCCTCTTCAGAGTTTGTGTGTGTGGGTGTGAGAGAGAGAGAGAGAGAGAGAGAGTAAGTGAAGAACAACACACCGTGCTTACATCGACTGTGTTTGCATGAATACTCACCCAGGTGGACATTTTGACATATATCTGTGTGTATTTGACCATTCAGGCGCGCAACCAAAAACAACACTATGCTAGTATTAACATCAAAGTTATTTTTCTATAAGGCCTGATGAGTTTGGAGAACACCTGACAAGAGATCAGAGACCATTCCTCCATACAGAATCTCTCCAGATCCTTCAGATTCACAGATGTTGGTTCTTTTTCTCTTCAGTTTTCTATAGGGTTCAGGTCAGGGGACTGGGACGGCCATGGCAGAAGCTTCATTTTGTGTTCAGTGACACATTTTTGTGTTTGTTTCGGATCATTGTCCTGATGGAAGATCAAACCACGGCCCATTATAAGATTTCTAACAGAAGCCTTCAGGTTTTGATTTTTTTATCTGTTGGTAATTGCTAGAATCCATGAAACCATGAACCATCCAAGTCCAGGACCTCCAGCAAAAAAATAGGCCCACAACATTAAAGATCCAGTGGTATATTTAACGGTGGACATGGGGTTTGCTGCCAAAAAGCTATTTTTTCATGCTCCTAGTCACCCTGGTGTGCTAAAAAAAAATTGTAAATATGATTTGGAATAAACTTCAGGGATATTTTACAAATTTCTAGGGGTGCCAATAATTGTGGCCAACATAGAATTTTTTGAGTGAAAGATCAAAAAGATAAACAATGCAGATTTATTTTTACAGCCCCCTTTTCTCATATTTACCAAGAGTGCCAATATTTGTGCAGGGCACTGTATAAGTCTATGTCTATATATATATACACTCACCTAAAGGATTATTAGGAACACCTGTTCAATTTCTCATTAATGCAATTATCTAATCAACCAATCACATGGCAGTTGCTTCAATGCATTTGGGGGTGTGGGCCTGGTCAAGACAATCTCCTGAACTCCAAACTGAATGTCAGAATGGGAAAGAAAGGTGATTTAAGCAATTTTGAGCGTGGCATGGTTGTTGGTGCCAGACGGGCCAGTCTGAGTATTTCACAATCTGCTCAGTTACTGGGATTTTCACACACAACCATTTCTAGAGTTTACAAAGAATGGTGTGAAAAGGGAAAAACATCCAGTATGCGGCAGTCCTGTGGGCGAAAATGCCTTGTTGATGCTAGAGGTCAGAGGAGAATGGGCAGACTGATTCAAGCTGATAGAAGAGCAAACTTTGACTGAAATAACCACTCGTTACAACCGAGGTATGCAGCAAAGCATTTGTGAAGCCACAACACGCACAACCTTGAGGCGGATGGGCTACAACAGCAGAAGACCCCACCGGGTACCACTCATTTCCACTACAAATAGGAAAAAGAGGCTACAATTTGCACAAGCTCACCAAAATTGGACAGTTGAAGACTGGAAAAATGTTGCCTGGTCTGATGAGTCTCGATTTCTGTTGAGACATTCAGATGGTAGAGTCAGAATTTGGCGTAAACAGAATGAGAACATGGATCCATCATGCCTTGTTACCACTGTGCAGGCTGGTGCTGGTGGTGGTGGTGTAATGGTGTGGGGGATGTTTTCTTGGCACACTTTAGGCCCCTTAGTGCCAATTGGGCATCGTTTAAATGCCACGGCCTACCTGAGCATTGTTTCTGACCATGTCCATCCCTTTATGACCACCATGTACCCATCCTCTGATGGCTACTTCCAGCAGGATAATGCACCATGTCACAAAGCTCGAATCATTTCAAATTGGTTTCTTGAACATGACAATGAGTTCACTGTACTAAAATGGCCCCCACAGTCACCAGATCTCAACCCAATAGAGCATCTTTGGGATGTGGTGGAACGGGAGCTTCGTGCCCTGGATGTGCATCCCACAAATCTCCATCAACTGCAAGATGCTATCCTATCAATATGGGCCAACATTTCTAAAGAATGCTTTCAGCACCTTGTTGAATCAATGCCACGTAGAATTAAGGCAGTTCTGAAGGCGAAAGGGGGTCAAACACAGTATTAGTATGGTGTTCCTAATAATCCTTTAGGTGAGTGTATATATATATATATATAGAAACTTGACTTTACAGTGAAATATTACAATATTAATATTATTATTATTTATTAATTGATTATAATAAAAAAAATGGTCAACTGCAATTTTTTTATCATAAAATCTAAATTTGATGACCGAACCTAACCCCCCGACCCCTCCCCAACCGTGCAGCCATAAACTATTTTACAGTGATGCTATCATACCATAGTACTTTGGTACATACACATGATGTACGCATATTCTTGAAACATTGTTTAGTTTTTCTTTTTCCTTTTTTTAAATATAATTTTATAATAGTAGTCATAATTTATGTATTTTATGTAGGCTATTTATATTATGCAATTGTTGTGTAAATACATATATGCCACCTTTGAGCAGCATTTAACAGTCTGTGCAAATAAACCTAAATGCCATGTCAGTGGAAATCAATTCCATGGGGAAAATATTGGGCCTTAATGGAAAAGTTAATTTCTGAGTCTGGTGTGAATATGAACTTACATGAAGCCATTAACATTTTCGTTGAGAAATGCAAATGTAGTCTAGACTGCAATTCCCATTATAAATTAGATTGATAATGCTTTCTTTTTTGTTCTTGTTCTTCAGGACTCTGCAAAGGTGAGACTTTGGTCTGACTCCACCGCGTCCTTCGACACACACCAGAACTCCGCTCGAGCGTTTGCCGCCACGTCACTACCTGTCTGGATTTGTATGTTGTTTAGCATCTTGCTCAGCTGTGATGAGTAAACAGACTAGAGACTTTTGGGACATCGATTCTGACAGGCCCATGATTTTGGACAGACTGGAACATATTCAGCTCCAGAGCTGAAGAAACCGGCCATACTGGCCTAATTTCTCTAACACATCGTGTTTTCTCTGTTTCTGTGGAACCGCCAGTAAAACCAACAGAATCTGAATTTGCAAGGCACTTTTGTAGAAATGAATGTGGTTAGTCAAACACAAAGGCCAGTGGAAAATGTATCTGTACATATGTACATAGCGTCACACAGAGTCAATATGAAACTGTGCTGTTCATTGAGAGTTTCAGTGTAAAATCATATTTTTGTGGGGGGCGAATTCAAAGACTAAATCCAACAAGTGTCTAAAGCCCAAATTACCTTCTAGCACTCAAAAATCAATTCCTGATAAAAATGTGGAGAGGAGAGAAATTAAGCTTTTTCTTCTTTCTTTTATAGTTCCTCATGCATCAGTTCAACCATTTGGAGATCCCCTTGAGGAAAACAGGGATTTAATATCATTCTGTTCAACCTGACTGAAGAGAAGACATAGGCTATTTCTAATCAATAATGGAATGGTAATGCCTTTGGGTGGAAGTAAACAATACTCTTCCCAAAACTTATAGCACCAGAATTTGCTATTGGGGCATAAGCTGTTTCAACTAACTAATCGAGACTCAACATTGTTCAGAGCGGATCTCCTTTATGTATAATATGTTTATGAGGAATCCCGGTGGTTATGATCATGAATATGAGGGTTAACGATGTGGGAATGGGGTAGGAGAGTTGTTTGAGGGGTCCTGCTCCAGCCCCTGCTAAGAAAGCCCTTGATATTTCTAAAGGAAGGCTGGGAATCTCATTTATGGAACATTCTTTGGTTCATCATATGGCACTAATAAAAGATGCTGGTTCATTTAAAGCACTTTGTTGTTCCTTTGTGACTCAGAAACCTTGAACAAACTGGCACAAAAATGTGGAAAAGTTATTCAGGTAAAACTCCACATGGTGTGTGTCTTTGTCAAAAACATGCTTGGGGCCAAATGTGTGGAGAAAAGGTTATTCATAGAGAGAAGAGAAGCTATAGAGATTCCTTGTCCGACAGAGAGATAGTTTATGGCCAGGTAAATCAAGTGAACTGTGGCAGGGGGATTATTTGGATCTCAAGTAGGGAAGAACATTTTGTCAAAACTTGAGCGTGCTAAATCCATTAATTCCACAAAGGTATTATTTCAGGGAACTCTATTAATTTTTCAACATGCACTACAAAAAATACATCTGCTACATCTGATGTGAAATTTGACTGAGGTGTATAAAAAAATGCAAAATAATAAAATAGATAAATATAAAATATGCTTAATTTTATTAAACAAATAGATAAGTCTGGCAAACTCTAGTTTCGCTTCAGCTATTACAACGTCAATTCATGTCTCACTGGTTTTGGTCTATATATACAGGAATGATAAGCAGTGATGTTCTGACACTCAGTCGGCTGGTTTCATCATGGTCTGTTGCCTAATTGCGCAGGATATCAAGATCCTCAGACCCACATGGAAAAATTGCTGCAGCCCGTCTTGGCCCTGTGCCCAGTTATAATGCAGCTTTTCCATTCCAATCCTTTTTAACACATTTTATTGATTAGATCCCAGACACAGATATGGATTTCTTAAAAAAAAAAGGCCCATATTCAAGCAAAAATTATGGTTTATGTTCTTTTTTCATTTAATTTCCTTTTTTCTCAAGCTCATTTTCCAGTTCATTAGAAATTAGTCTTCATTTATAATTTTTTTTTACTCATTCATTCTTATTTTTAGCCAACATATAACAAACAAGTAAAATAAGTAGCTACATCAGTCTAAAAAGTGCACATAGTAATTCAAATACTCCTTATGATAAGTAAGTAATTGTGCAATATTTAAATGTTCTATGCGATGTTTTTGTGGCCTATGTTTCGCTCCATCCATCATTTGCTTTAGCTGACATTTAAAAAACCAGCTGCAATGGTGCAAGCACAGTGCATTGCATTTTGGACTGGTTGCAAAATATTTACACTAAGCCCATATAATCACAGTGCTAAGGGAAAATCAATTAAATCTATTTGCTGAGGCATGTTAAAAGGAGTTCATTTAAAAAAAGAGCCAGAGGCCCCATCTGAAAAGGGCACAGTGCTATAATACAGCCGAGCACCTCTCCAGCCCTCATCCTTCCATTTTCAATCCCAGACCGTTCATTGATCCACCTGAATGTAGACCCACATCATCACGCAACGATCCATCTCAATATGCTACCAATATCTTCATCAGACGTAATTGTTGGGTAAATTTATCTGAATATGTGTTGAAATGAAGTATTCGAGCATGTTCTAGACAGCGATCCAGTGAGAGATCTGGGGCGCAATTTTTAATTCTGAATAAACACCCTGTCATGGTGACATTATGTTTGTGTGGCTCCTACAGCAAAGAGCCTACTGTCTTTTCACAGCTTTTTTAAATTAGCAAACTATGTGTAAAAAACAACATTTAAAAATACATGCTGCACAATTTTACCCTTTTCGCTCTGCTTTAAATAGAAATAGCTCATTAGGTGACAGGTTACTGTTGACATTTATTCTCTAAAACGTGTAAATCCCAGTACCCTTTACCCAGTACCCAGTACAGTTTAAATCCATCTTTTACTTCACAGAGTGTAATGTGGGTTACTTCCGCAGCGTTTCATTCATCTCACAGTGAAGATGTCAAAATACTTGGGGTTTCTGAGTGAATGGCTGGGTGTCCAACCTTCTGTCATCTCCTGTCTAAATTATGGTCTGTAGCCATTTCACGGTCTTTACTATTTCATCGTGGTAGAAACATGAGGCTGTAATGTGTCATCACACGGATCAGGGATCAGCTTCAAGATCTGAACAGTTCCCGGCTGATGCTGATTTCCTATTTATTTTTTTTGTAGAAACTAGTAAATGTAGTCAAGTAAAATTGGATAGTAGGCTAGTGACTAGGGACATAGATTTTATGGTTGGGTCCAGGGCCGGACTGGCCATCTGGAGCACCGGTAGTGTCCCCAGTAGGCCGCTGGACAATGTGAGCCAGCCGGTTGCTACAGAAATATACACCGATCAGGCACAACATTATGATCACTGACAGGTGAAGTGATTAGGTGAACACTGATTATCTTCATCCCAGTACCTGTTAGTGGGTGGGATATATTAGGCAGCAAGTGGTGAACCGGCGACTGGGTCATGGGTGGCCAAAGCTCATTGATGCACGTGGGGAGCGAAGGTTGGCCTGTGTGGTCCGTTCAAACAGACGAGCTACTGTAGCTCAAATTGCTCAAGAAGTTAATGCTGGTTCTGATAGAAAGGTGTCAGAATACACAGTGCATCGCAGTTTGTTTTGCATGGGGCTGCATAGCCGCAGACCAGTCAGGGTAGCCATGCTGACCCCTGTCCACCTCCGAAAGCGCCAACAGTGAGCAACAGAACTGGACCACGGAGCAATGGAAGAAGGTGGCCTGGTCTGATCAATCATGTTTTCTTTTACACCACGTGGATGGCCGTGTGCGTGTGCGGCGCTTACATGGGGAACACATGGCACCAGGATGCACTATGGGAAGAAGGCATGCTGGTGGAGGCAGTGTGATGCTTTGGGCAATGTTCTGCTGGGAAACCTTGAGTCCTACCATCCATGTGGATGTTACTATGATACGTTCCACCTACCTAAGCATTGTTGCAGACCATGTACACCCTTTCATGGAAACAGTATTCCCTGGTGGCTGTGGCCTCTTTCAGCAGGATAATGTGCCCTGCCACAAAGCAAAAATGGTTCAGGAATGAGCAGAACGAGTTTGAGGTGTTGACTTGGCCTCCAAATTCCCCAGATCTCAATCCAATCGAGTGGGATGTGCTGAACAAACAAGTCCGATCCATGGAGGCCCCACCTTGCAACTTACAGGACTTGCTGATCTGCTGCTAACATCTTAGTGCCAGATACCACAGCACATCTTCAGGGGCCTCGACGGGTCAGGGATGTTTTGGCAGCAAAAGGGGGACCAACACAATATTAGGAAGGTGGTCTGATCAGTGTATATGAAGAATGACTTATAGTAAATTTATGTAGCCTATATCCTTCCGTCAGCCCAGATGATTTGCCAGCACGGCTTATCTTTTTAATGCTTGAATGCAAGCCGAGGTAAGATAAGCAGCTGAACATGACGAGACAATAATACAGCAACATTTGGCAACTGTTTACGATAAAAAAGTATACAACCAACATTCCAGGGATACAAACTACTTCTGACCTTTTCGAATTCCTCAGATTTGAATGCCATTTATGTTTTTCATCACACAATGCACAAAGAAACATCAACGTAGCAGTTAGCATATCAGATAATAGTGAATGTTTGTGTATCTCTTTCCATGCTTTCTTCAGTAATTTCACAATCATTTGAAAATGATTCATAAAACTCAAAATATCATTCTCAATCTTACGCTAAAACATGGTAAAACTGGCAACTTTCATATTCAAGTAGCCTATGGCCGTGTTAGGAAAGTGTCATATGCTAAAATAAAAAATATAATTTGAAAATTAGTTATTAGTTATTTACACATGGCGATCAAAAGTTTGAAATAATTTGGACCTTTTAAATGTTTTTGATGCTTTGTGCCAGAAACTCCAGGGCCACTATTTGCCCCAGTTTTTCTGCCCCTGGTTGGGCCCCTTTTTCTTTGTGACTAATGGGTGGGCTATACCATAGAGAACCTTAGTGCATGGACGGCTATCACAGGGCCCGTGACAAAATTTGAATGGAAACTAAGTGTGGAAAAAAGTTTTCCTTGATCTTTTGACATATATTAGGTATTTACACCATCAAATCCTGCAGATTTTATAGCTTAAAAAGTCATTCTCAATTTTAAAAAGAACATTTAGCCTATTTAACAAAGCTCAAAAGAGGCTTGTTTGGATATTGTGGAATTTGTGACACCACACGAGCAAAATATTTTGTATATGACTGCCTAAAGCAAGACATCGACTAATCATTTTACATCATTGCACCATTGACCCTGCTTACCAGCGTTCAGTCGCTTAATGGCTGACATAACAGATAGGCCTACAAGTGTGAATCCTGGCAAAAGCAAACCGGGGCTGAGTTTAACTCCACTTTTAGACAGACGAACTTCCCTAAGCACTTCCCCTTGTGAGAATCCTCACCGCCATTTTGAAGTGCATTAAGCTTTGTCAAGTGGACGAGGGAAGTTTATTTGGACAGACCCTTGAGCCCTCAATTTTGACAGAGGGAGCGAGTGTACTCTGTGGGTGCTTCTCAATACACAAATTGACGCTTCCTCGTTTCTTCACTCCCTCACTCCTCCGTCCTCCAGCCTATGACCCAGAAACCGATCAAAGTTAGCCATCTCAATTTTCTAATTGCACCGATGAGGCAAGAAAGCTTCCTGAGGAGCCATGAGCAAGGATGCACAGGTGTATCCTATGTGGAAGTCTTTCTTGTCAAGAAGCCTGATGCACATCATCATTTTAATTTATGCTTTACATTTGAAGTTTAAAGGCGTCCTATAATACCCCTTACAAGATGTAAAATAAGTCTCTGATGTCCCCAGACTGTGTATGTGAAGTTTTAGCACAAAATATCCCACAGATAATTTTTTATAGCATGTTAAAATTGTCACTTTTTGAGGGTGAGCCAAAAAAACACCCCGTTTTTGTGTGTACCTTTAAATGCAATTGAGCCGCTGCTCCCAGCCTCCTTTCAGGAAGAGGGCGGAGCTTCAATAGCTTGTGTTAGCAGCTCCAATTACCTCACACAGACACGCAATGAAAAGGTTAGAAACTGTTCAGCCTTTTATGTTCAAACTGGAGTCAGACAATGATGGAGAGACTCAAGAAGAAGTGACAGCATGTAAAATGCAACAGGGTGTTTCTGAATGGTTAGCTGATGAATTTATGTAGCAGATGTGGAGTTAACTATCTTCAAGTCATTGATTAGCATATTCTGTCATGATAATCTATAAATCGCTCATGTGGGAACTGTTGTAAAATGCACAGAGCCATAGAATATATGCTGCATGACGATAGATCAGGTGTAGTTTAGTTTAATTATGGTTATAACTTATGTTGTCCGCTGCGCCCCGCCCTAGGCCAGGGGCTCGCCATAAGCAGTGGTCGGGACCCCGGAAGAGGCGTCACGGACCTAAGAGGAGCCCACGTCGCGATCGCGGACCGTCCACGGCTGCTAAGCCGTCTTCCTGATGGTCCTGCGAAGAGGAGGAAAGAGTGCGCCGGAGGACCACCCCCTACACTTTCCTCTCTCAGAGCGAAAGGCGTATGCATTCTAAACTATCTGGACGATTGCCTGATTTTAGCCCACTTACGGGATGTGCTTATCAGTCATACAGGCTTGCTGTTTGGTCATCTAGAGTCGCTGGGGCTGCGTGTGAACATGCAGAAGAGCATGTTCACCCCGAGTCAGTCAATAACATATCTGGGGGTGTGACTCGACTCGGTGGCGATGCGAGCCCGTCTTTCCCAAGAGCGCATAGAGACCATCTCTTCAACCGGGCCGCTCTGTTTTCCTGAAGGAATTTCAAAGGCTGCTGGGACTCATGGTGTCAGCTTCATCAGTCTGCTATCTGGGCCTTCTACACATGCGGCCGCTACTGTTTTTGCCGTATATGCGTTCTGGTCACTCACAGCTGCATCAGTGCTCTGAGACCGTGGTGCGACCCCAATATGTTCAGTCGGGGAGTGCACTGTGGTCACGACCGATGCGTCAACCTCAGGCTGGGGAGCAGTGTGCATGGGCATGCCGACATCAGGTCTATGGTCGGAGTCACAAAGCAAGTGGCACATGAACTGTCTTGAGCTGGAAGCGGTTTCATTAGCCCTGCAGGCTTTTCTGCCACAGCTGGAACAGCAGGATGTGTTGATTCGCACTGACAACATGTCTGTGGTCTCATACATAAACCGCCAGGGCGGCATTCGCTCTGATATCCTCTTCAAGCAGGCTGCGAGCCTTCTAATGTGGGCGGATTATCATCTTTTCTCTATCAGAGCAACGCACATCCCCAGTCTCCTGAACCGCGGAACGGACATGCTCTCGAGGAACGGGATTCCCCACAGAGAATGGAGGCTTCACCCCCGGTCAGTACGGATGATTTGGGACTGGTTCGGGAAGGCAGAAGTGGATCTATTTGCGATGAGCGAGAACGCGCACTGCCCGTAGTTCTTCTCTCTGTCTCAATCCCCGTTAGCGGGGGATGCTCTGACATCACATTGGCCAGGCTTTACGCATTTCCTCCAGTAAAGATTTTACCCCTAGTGTTATGCAAAATCAGGGAAGAGAGAGCGCCGGTGATCCATGTTGCCCAGAATTGACCGAACCAGCCAAACCAGCCTTGGTTTCCAGACTTGAGAGAGCTGCTGATAGCCCCTCCTTGGCGAATTCCCCTCAGGAAAGACCTGCTGTCTCAAGCGAGCGGTGCAATTTGGCACCCCAGCCTGGAGCTGTGGAGCCTTCATGTGTGGCCGCTTCAGGGACCTTAAAGGAGGATGTCGCCCTGCCTTTGCGTGTGCTCCAGACTTTAAAAGTTTCTACAAAATATTGAAACAACCCAAATATCCATTAATGTCATTGACACTTGTCATGAATTTTGTCATTGAAGATTTCTTAAAAATACTGTGCAAAAATCTCGTCTCACTCTCGTGAACCCAATCTCGTGTCTCGTCTCGTGAGCTAAGTGTCTCGTCACGCCCCTACTGTTGAGTACAACTGCCTTTAATTTTAGCATATGATCATTTGTTTTACTTCCGTTTTCACAGTTTTCTTTACTAAAACCAGTCATGTTGAGTGTTTTGCCATTTAACTTCAGAGCCGCAGAACCACACGTCACAGCAGTCTGAGGACAGCAGTGCCATGCCATCAGTGTCAGACCAGAAGTTAGGGTGGTGCTGACAACCATGTGTCCTGCCCCAACCACTAACCCTAACCTTCACCTAACCTTCACAGCTCTACCTTAATGAATGCTCAACCCCACCATTAAACATACCCTTATAAGCTCCACCCCAACACCGGTCTGAGACCTCAGACTGCTGTGACATATGTCTCCACGGATCTGCTGTTGGTTATTGGCTCATTGGCATGTCCCGGTGGGAAAGTGATGTCAATGCATTCCCTCTATAGCGATGGGGAGTTGATACTTTTTCCCATGCAATTGCTTTACTTGACGATTATTCAACAGATCATTCAGACAGAGGGTCAGAATGAAAGTTGAAAATTATAATTTTTGCAAATAAATGATTGTATTTTTGAGCAAACATACATAACATAAACATACACTACATAGGGGAACCTCAAGAAATAAAACATTCTTTAAACTGGTAGTAAAAAGACAGGTTACATAGAAGTTTGTCTGCCTTTATTATGTTTACAAGTCTTTTTTTTCTTACATGTCAGATTTTACGTATGACATTTCATTTTGATTGTGTTGGAACAAGAGATGCTGCCATGAGCATTTGGAGAGACCGTTCTGTTAGATGGTAAACATATCACAATATTCATAACTTGTTAAAAAATGTCAGCTCTCAGCTGTCCTTATTTTTTCTTCTTTTTTTTGATTCCTGCTGCACTAACAGAAGCTGAATCATGGCAATGGAATAATTTCTGTGGCGTCCTCATTTTTTCCCAAAGTTCATCCTCAACTATGATTATAAATCCCTGCACGATCAATAAAAACGATTAAGCAGTGTGCTGGCAGGGTTTTGAAACCTTTTGCCATTATAACAGCACCCTAAACGCGCATGCATTGTATATCTGTTTGTCTCCTATGGATGTTGCCTGTCTTTTTCCCAGTGATGTGTTTGCATTCAGAGAAGTGACTCACATACACAACTTACATTATTTCCAAAGCCAGCATTGGTGAAGAAGAAAGAATTATGATTGATTTTTTTCCCACACTGCTGTAAACATTGTGACAAAGCTGAAAGCAAAGCCATGCTGCATGTCAACTTAATTTTCCTAGGGTTTTTGTCTTTAGGGTAAAACAAACAGTTTTTGCTCAAAAGCCTAACTGCGTAATCCAATATAAATGCCCACGTTTAATTATTTAAACCATTATTGAAATCACCTGGTGTTTCTATGCTTTCTTGGAGTTGGTGATTAAACCTCCACAAATTGCAAATACAAAGAAAAAGTGTGCTGCTTTCAATCTCTGTTGGCTAGAAAAAGACAATTATGCCCTACATTAATACTAATGGATCTTTAAAAGGGTTATGACTTTCATATAATGAGACCGCCCATTTACAGACTTTTATATTTCACCAGCCCAGCAGAGTAAATAATCTGTGGACGTACAAATATTAAGACCTTTCAGTGTGCCAGAATGAGATAAACTATTAGAAACAAATGATCTATAATATTTAGTGTTTGAATTACAGGAAAGCTACACTGTAAAATCTAATTAGTTAGGCTTACTTGAAAAAAGCATGTAAACCGATTGCCTTTAAAAAAAAACAAGTAAAGTGAAATAGGAATAGTATGTTGTGCTAACAAATGCTTAGTTAGTATAGTTCACTTACACAAGAGTTCTAGTAACTAAAAAAGAACTGTAGAGAGTACTTGATCTTTTACTTTAGGTTTACTCTTGACTTAGTATAGCTACCATAGATGTTACCATTGTTGTGTTTTGCATGCTGAATGTTGAAGTCTGTGTGTGACTTGAGCATAGTCAACTGCAGGATTACAAATATAGTGGGATTATGTCAACCCAATTAAAAGTCCCACAGGTGTTTAAGACGTAAATGTTAGCAATAAAATGGTAAACGATCATTATATGACATAAAGGGAAATATTACATAGGTTAATTTTAAAAGGTGATTCATGAACTATAGTTATATAGTTAACTATATATATTACTAGCCTACTATAGTTAACTATAGTAATGACTAAATCATGAACTATAGTTAATTATTCAGTCAGAAGCTAGGTCAACTTTTAAAAGCAACCTATTTATTACTTCTCTTCCTTTGAACATTCATATTATTATAATTCTGTTCCTATTGATGCAGCGATGCAACCAGAAATCACAGTTATTTGGTTAACTGTGATTTCTGGTTGCATCGCTGCATCAATAGGAACAGAATTATAATAATATGAATGTTCCAAGTGCCCAACCAACACTGATCACCATAATGGTGAGGTTTTTTTTTTTTTTTTTTTGCTTGAGACAATGGCACTCAAACCAATCAATTAATCTTAACTTGGTTTTTCTGAGTAAACAAGGAATAGTATGTGAATAGTACAGATTATTAGATTTTTACAATTAAGTTAAGACACTAAGTAAAGTTAACTAAAAAGTGTTAGTTAGAATCACTGTTGGATTTTACAGTGTAGAGGAAATTGAGGACCCCACCATTGCGTTTCCATTGCTTTTTGTGAATACTGGGAAGATCTTTTTCCAAAATGTTAGCCCCCATTAAGTAATTTCTAAAGCATCTCATGTGCATCAGCAAAAGCAAATTTGTTATTTGCGTGTGTATGTGTGCAACCTCATGCCTGTGATTGGAGATGTTTGTGCAAGCTTCCACTCAGCTGAACTTTAAAGAGTAAAGGAAATGAGCTGGATCGTCCTGGACCGTGTCTCTTGTCCTGTATTCCTCTGGGGAGCTGTGTCCTGCTGCCCAGCAGCCCTTCCACCTGAGTCCTCAGGCACTTCTGCCCCAGCCATCCCCCTCCCAATCCACTGGAAAAAAACAAAACAAAACAAAAAAACATGGTGACCCCATTTAACCCTGTTCCAAATCTGGAGAGGAAAACAGGAAAACTAACAACCAGCATTAGTGTTATGTACCTTATTCTCCATGTAGCTTAAACGCAATAAAAGAAAGACAAAAATACTGCAGAATGTTCAATGCCCATTCTGACCTGTTATTAACATCTGTTTTGAGTAATCTGATCATAAGTGGATATTACTAAATCCAGGGCTAAACATCCAGGGTATTTTGCGATCTGATCCATTTAACCCTGACCACGTTGCATTTGCAGTGTATGATAATTAATTACAGTAATCAGTTAATCAATTCTGATGCATCCCAGCGGCATCAAAATACTGCCTACTCAGAGGTCAATCAATCACTGTGCTTAGAAAAGGGCATAATACTGAGAAAGCTCTAGTGAGGGTCGTAAATATTCTCCTTATTGCAGCTGACTCAGGTATATGCAGTATCTTGCTCTTGTTAGACCTTATTGCTTTTGACACCATATGCCATTCTGATTTGTTGGATATGATGCATACAGCAGTTGGTTGGGACTTTCTGGGACTGTATTCAATTGGTTTCAATCTTATTTAACTAATCATGCTCAGTTTGTTAGCCTGGGAAATCACAAATCTGATACTGTGCCTGTTCAACAGAGAGTTCCTCAGGGTTCAGTGTTGGGCCCAACCTTATTTAGTATATGCTTCCACTTGGGCAGATTATCAGGAAGCATGGCCTTGGGTATCACTGCTATGCGGATGATACTCAAATCTACATCACCACTAGCGCTGATGTCCATAGTATGTTAAGTATTTTGAGTAAGTGTCTAGAAGAGATCAGAATCTGGATGCAGAATAACTTCAGTTATACAGTTACACTGGCTTCACATTAATGCTAGAATTGATTTTAAAATTCCAATTTTAACATATAAAGCATCACATGGGTCAGCACCAGCACCATCTTTAGTCCATATAGGGGTGAGCAGGGCACAACCTAATGCAGGGTTAGTTGTAACACACATGGTTTAAAACTTTCCACACATGCCAGCATGATGAAACTTTAAAACGAAACTTTGGAATGAAAATTTACTAGTTACCATATCAACACTATAGAAAAACTTTTTTTTTTATTAAAAAATCTTTGGAAGATATCACTGAACATTTATTTAACCATAGCAAAAGTACATTTCTTACTTAAGTACATTTTTTATCTCTGTATTTTGTGTTTATTTAAAATGAGACAAATCTGATATTATTGTAATCTTATATCTGTTATTTAAGAGTTGAGCTAGTTCTTTAATGCTGATCTAACCAGCAGAAGACACGAGCCGGGTTTAAATCCCAGCTATACTTTTATGAATTCTATTGAGAAATCATGAGATAAATGTTCAGAAATTATTAATTATTATTATGTTTTGAACTATGATGTACACTCACCTAAAGGATTATTAGGAACACCATACTAATACTGTGTTTGACCTTCAGAACTGCCTTAATTCTAGGTGGCATTGATTCAACAAGGTGCTGAAAGCATTCTTTAGAAATGTTGGCCCATATTGATAGGATAGCATCTTGCAGTTGATGGAGATTTGTGGGATGCACATCCAGGGCACGAGGCTCCCGTTCCACCACATCCCAAAGATGCTCTATTGGGTTGAGATCTGGTGACTGTGGGGGCCATTTTAGTACAGTGAACTCATTGTCATGTTCAAGAAACCAATTTGAAATGATTCGAGCTTTGTGACATGGTGCATTATCCTGCTGGAAGTAGCCATCAGAGGATGGGTACATGGTGGTCATAAAGGGATGGACATGGTCAGAAACAATGCTCAGGTAGGCCGTGGCATTTAAACAATGCCCAATTGGCACTAAGGGGCCTAAAGTGTGCCAAGAAAACATCCCCCACACCATTACACCACCACCACCAGCCTGCACAGTGGTAACAAGGCATGATGGATCCATGTTCTCATTCTGTTTACGCCAAATTCTGACTCTACCATTTGAATGTCTCAACAGAAATCGAGACTCATCAGACCAGGCAACATTTTTCCAGTCTTCAACTGTCTAATTTTGGTGAGCTTGTGCAAATTATAGCCTCTTTTTCCTATTTGTAGTGGAGATGAGTGGTACCCGGTGGGGTCTTCTGCTGTTGTAGCCCATCTGCCTCAAGGTTGGGCGTGTTGTGGCTTCACAAATGCTTTGCTGCATACCTCGGTTGTAACGAGTGGTTATTTCAGTCAAAGTTGCTCTTCTATCAGCTTGAATCAGTCGGCCCATTCTCCTCTGACCTCTAGCATCAACAAGGCATTTTCGCCCACAGGACTGCCGCATACTGGATGTTTTTCCCTTTTCACACCATTCTTTGTAAACTCTAGAAATGGTTGTGCGTGAAAATCCCAGTAACTGAGCAGATTGTGAAATACTCAGACCGGCCCGTCTGGCACCAACAACCATGCCACGCTCAAAATTGCTTAAATCACCTTTCTTTCCCATTCTGACATTCAGTTTGGAGTTCAGGAGATTGTCTTGACCAGGACCACACCCCTAAATGCATTGAAGCAACTGCCATGTGATTAGTTGATTAGATAATTGCATTAATGAGAAATTAAACAGGTGTTCCTAATAATCCTTTAGGTGAGTGTATAGCTGTGTTTTGCAAAGTGTTTGTTGTCAAACTCAAAAATTAGTTATAATTCATAAAAAATGCCATTATTTGTATTTAATTGACAAAATATTTTAGTTTGTCTTGTATATTTTTTCTGTTAGATCAGATAACATTTTAAGCTGTCAAACGGTCATGTTACAATGTGCCCTACCTATGGGGCATGCTGTCACATTTCACTTCGGGGTAAATCATATTAATGAAACAAAACCACATAATTGTACTAGACATGTGGGAAATAAATGTGGGGAAAAAATAAATACTCTGAACCCCAAGTGAATTTACACAAACTAAGAAAGTCAAAAAGTGTAAGGTTGTGCCCCTCTCTCCCCTACTCCTTTACTTTCTCTCCATTCTGGCAACACTCTTTTACTTAATCAGCCTTCATGTAAACTTAAGACCATGGGGGAAAGAGCTATTTCATTTAAAGTTGATTAAGATGCATTTATTCAAGGTTGTTTTTAATGAATCTATTGTTTTGTTTTTTTACTTCTTGTTGTGTTTGTTTTATTTCACTGTAGCACTTTGGGTTTAGAAAAAGCGCATTACAAATAAAATGCATGGATCTCTTGTTTGACACCAACAGGAGCTTAGCTAAAAGCGTATGAGAACAAAACTTAAACTAAATTGAGCTGGATAATGACATTATTGTCATCTGTAGCTAGCTGCTTTATAGCTGAACTGAATTTGTTTCAGAATTGATGAACTTTGCAACATCGGCAGAGTTATTGAATTAAAAACCGAATTAAATCTTCATTGAACTGACTTGAGCTGAATAATGACACTATTGTCTTCTGTGGAGATGCTAGTTTTGAGTTTGTTTCATAACTTAATTGAATCCACATTGAACTGAATTGAGCTGAATAATGACACTTTTCTGTAGAGCTGCTTTATAAATTAAATTTATTTAGTTTCATAATTGATTCATTTTAAAACATTATATTACTGCACAGCTGCTTTGAAATAATCTGTATTGTAAAAAGTGCTATATAAATAAATGTGACTTGACTTAGGATCCCGCCCCTCCCCTCAATGTTCAGTGTTCAGGTTTCACTCTCGCTTTAGCTGTTATCACTGTGTGGTGTGACGCTCCGCTCAATATTCCGGGGGTTTAACGGATCATAGTTGTCTCTGTGCATTTGACACACAAAATTATGAAAAAATACCAGTCTTGGCAAGTATTCTTGTAAACACATTGGTTATGTCTTAAAGGGTTAGTTCACCCAAAAATGAAAATTTGACCATGATTTACTCACCCTCAAGTCATCCTAGGTGTATATGACATTCAAATAAACAGACAAATAAAATCGGAGTTATATTAAAAATGTCCTGGCTCTTCCAAGCTTTATAATGGCAGTGACTTGTTGGGTCATTTTTGAAGTTCATAAAAGTGCATCCATCCATCATATAACTGCTCCACACGGCTCCGGGGGGTTAATAAAGGCCTTCTAAAGTGAAGTGGCGTGTTTGTGTAAGAAAAATATCCATATTTAAAACTTTATAGACTACAATAACTAGCTTCAGGCGGTCAACGGTATGCAAGTCGGCTTGCACTAAAAGAGTAACCCCTGACGCGATGTACAGGAGCATTGCAAGCTTTGATGCCTCTCGTGGATAGGGATGGACAACAAACTCAAGCCCCTCTTCTCTTATATTGAAATCCTCCACCATTTCTCTCGTTTTAGACTTCTAATTCATGACCGGTGTTTTGTTTTGCTCTATCCTCTGCGCTTCTGCATTCGTCAATACCATAGACCGTGAAAAATATGGACGGCGCGACTTCATTCTCTTCCGCTGAAGAAAAGTGAAGCCTCCGGAGGTCCGAGTATGGCGCTGACATCTTACTCAGATTTGGGAACAAGTCTGCGCAGTAGTGACCTCATCCCTAGTAAAAAAAATAAAATAAAACAAAACACTGTTAATTGTACCCAGTGTATATGTAGATTGTTACCTGAGAGATAAAAAGAGAGAGAGAAAGTGAACGAGAGAAAGAGAGATGGAAGGCAGAGCTCAGGAAGTGCAAAGCCCCCAAGAAGAAGAGACAAAGAAAAGGAAGAAAAGCCCAGAGAAAAGAAGAGTGCCCAAGAAAAAGAAACCAGAGCAACAGTTACAATCTTCTTTTATCCTTTTCTTGACCATGTGACTGAAACCCAAATGATCAATCAGAAGATTACAACTTACCCCAATGTACTAAAGGTGGATCAATTAGCAGACCCTTAATGTACATCTTGGCCTACAGGCCTTGATCACTATCAGCACCTTTTTGTATTTAGGAATTTCGAATGGTCCCTGGAGGGGGTTGGAACAGGAAAGCAAAAGTCTTTGTTAATTTTCATCCTTACAATATCTTTAGGTGTGTTCGCATTTGGCTGGCGTTACTGGCAAGATTTGCCGCTTGCCAAGTCAAACACTTTCTGCTTCCTGTAGTGACACTCGTTTGATGTTTGCGTACTTTATTGCAGACAAAGTGGATTAGGAGTAATTTCTCAGATGAAAAGACATTTTAATTTTCCATGTAGCAACCATAATTACTGTTCATTCAATAGGATTATATGCTTAATACAGTGCCTGTATGTACAAGAAAATAGGTTAAAAAAAAGATAGGTCAGGTTTAGCAGTTTATTTTGACTCAATATAACATTTAGAATACATGAAAAGAGTTTTTACTGTTATAAAAACATGGATTTGTGAGCATTAGCGCAACTAAATGTGTCAGAATAAGCTCATAACAGAGCAGATCTTGTGCAACTGCACTGGAGAAACTGTGCAGAATGAGCCAGCTGACTGTTCTCGAATCGCTTTCACCTACCTTTACGACATACGTCAGTAACATCACAGTGATGTGGCATCAGTGCCAATCCAAGTCGAACAAAATGTCTAACCTGCAGCAATGCTTGAAGTCAAACACACCTGTTCTCTTTTCTGTCTTCCCTTTCTGGCAGAATGGACCAAAATATTGATTCATCTTTTAATACACAACCATGCAGAATTTTTCTTTTGTATTGAAGTGGTAGGTATATTGACCATCAGCAATTTTGTTAGCCTAAGATTCTTAGATATTAAATACTTGAACACTACATTTCCACTGCTCTTGGGAACAATATCTCTTAGCTTGCTGTGCTATAGAGTATGTCACTGATGGCTTTCCACAATAGTTTGCTGTAAAGCAGTATGCTCAATGAGCCTCATTGCATTAAAGTAGATACATGACAAACCCTCTGCTCCTTGTCATTAAATAGCTGTAGAGTAAAATTATTCTTCTCTAATTTTTTATTTTTTTGTCCTGTATTGCTCAAAGCTATACTTGAGAGCATATGAAAGCACTGAAGGCATTCATAAACAGCTCATGATTGTGCTATAACTTATTCCGACACAATACCTGTTTGCTGGAGTTTAGCAAACCCAAGGTCAGATGTGCCGTTGTGCTCAATAACTCCTGAATTGAGATAACATGGGTCAATACATGGACCAAATAGAAACAGAAGGTGAGTAAAGAATATTTCAGCTCTTTAGAGCAAAAACCTTCAAGAGGAGGGAACAGTGCTTTATTTGATGATTGTGTTGAAGTACTTCTCTCTCATTATATAACTGCTAATTGGAATGCACTCCGGCACAAACTTGAACAGGCAAACAGGGATGAGAGATGTCAACAGTGCTCTTGATAACTGAAAAAGGCCCATGCAGCCAATAAATGCAGGAAACCTTTGTGATTAAAGCCATCCATAGATTGTCAAGATGAGCGGCACTATTCAGATCGCTCACAGAAAATTCAGCGGGCAATTAAGGCTGTCTATTATGGTTGCATACAGATGACACTCTGAAAAGATTGTGGTCTAGATGTATAATTCTATGATATCTCTCTAATGTGGATAATTGATGTTAATGTGTCTGAATTTCAGATGAAAACATTATGATAGCAACAGGTTATTCTGAAAAGACCAGCTAACTGTTAGCATTCTCAATGGCAGTTGCTCAGTTGCACCCCAACAGAAGTATGCAGTCTGAAATTTGCCATCTTGGATAGCCTACTAATTTATTTCAATGGCTGTGAAGAAGCTTTTTGGGACCAGGGGCCATATTTACAAAGAATTTTATCTTGATGTCATCCTAAGAGTTATTTTCAGAGTTGTTTGCAATTAACAAATCAAACAAAAGTAATTTAAATAGCTCAACACAACAAATGTTTCAAGTGGTTTCCCCAAATTCAACTGAAAATGCAACTTTTAATGACTTCTGCAGTCAACCCCTTCATGGCAAGCATCTTTAGTACTTTAATAAAACACCCTTTTGCTGTTTTGACCTACTGCATATGAGATGTATAAGCAGACACCAGCTCCTGGCAGCCTTTCTGAGGAATCTTAGCCCATTCCTCATGAGCAATGGCCTCCAGTTCAGTAATATTCTTGGGTTTGCATGCTGCAACAGCCTTCTTTAAATCCCACTAGAGATTTTCTAAGGGGTTCAAGTCAGGTGACTGTGATGGCCACAGTGCCTTGGTGGAATTTAAGGTATGCTTGCAGGATCATTGTCCTGTTGGAAGATCCAATGACGCCCAAGCTTTAGTGTACATCTTAGAGTTCTGGCATGGAAACCACATGTGTTTAGTACGTGCCTTACTTGGTTGCCACCAAGTCTTTCTGCAGGTATTTTGCAGTCACTTAAGGGATTTTCTGAAATCTGCCTTCTCAGAAATCTGGTTGCAGCTGTTGATAGCTTCCTTTTTCTGCCCCGTCCAGGTAGTGTAACTACTGATCCATTTAACTTTGAACCTGCAAACTATGCTTCCAACAGTGTTTGATCCCGAGAATGAGCCAGTTGTCGGGATGCGAAGGACCACCTCCCTGAGAGGGGTAAAGGCGGCCTCCGTGACTTTGGTAAAGACGCAGGGAGACAAGGACAGCTCAAACGGGGGACCTCGCACTGATATGCTCGCAAAGTATGCATCCTAAAGTAGAGGCAGTGAGTGTGGTCTGGCTAGGGAGGCATGAGGAAACAATGCGAACTCCCTGCCTGTGGCGAAAGAAGGGGTGGCTGGGAGTGAGGAAGTGGAGCATCATTGGCATGGCACCGGTATGGCACAGAGGTTGAGGAAACAGTTCTTTTATTGAGAAAGTGGGTACCGCTAGCCCTGGGACCAGTGGCAGAACAGAAATGTAATGAAACAGGATGCTCTTTATGGCCTCAGTCTGCTTCTGGATTGCCGAGAACTGCTGGGCAAAGTCCTAGACAGTGTCACCAAAGTGGCTGACCTGGGAAATGTGGGCGTTGAAAAAGCCTAGCTCAGAACTACCCTTGTGCAGCTATTTGAGTAAGAGACCTGCACTATCACTCGGCAGCTGACAGCACATGGCATGCTGGAGGAGTGGAAGGTCTGTGGGGTCTGACCCAGTGGAAGAGCTCCCACTGTGACCCTCAGGTCTCCCAACCAGATCTCTGCTATGAGAAGTGGTGGCGGGCTGGGTAACAGCAGAGGGGACTCTGTGCCTCTGTGAAGAAGGAGAGTCATGACTGCAATGCCAACATGGACATACTTTTGCATCGAGAGCATGCACCATCCATGAACATGCTCTCAGTATGCTCTCTGCCCAGATATGTGAGACAGTGATCATGGCTGTCAGATGAAGCCAGGAAACGACCGCATCCAGAAACACGGACATCTTTAAAAAGACGCTCGCCGTCCGTGCTTGCTCTTTTAAGAAATTTGCTCTGCCATGCCAAAGCTCTGAGGGGTGAAACACTGCACCTCTCCGTGCACAGCTCTCTCAGGAAGCGAATCACTGCTGGATGCACCCTCACACCAGCAGGAGAGATTTCCTCAGAATTAAAGCAATTACATTTGCTGTTTAGGAGAGATATCCACAGAAAATGCTCTCCAAAGCAATTCAAATAGTTGTTTTCTGCCACGGGAATCCACTTCAGGCAAATGATGAATGGAATGAGTGATCACTGCCACAACTGCTCGGCTACGAAGCAAAATATGAATGGCCGGCCATATTAATTCCCGTGTGGCTGGGTAGGAGTGGCTCGACATGTATCACCAATATCCATTGGCTCCTTTAGTTACCACTTGAAGGTGATTGGGATCCCAGGTGAGACCACTATACGTCAGTATCGACGTAGCGTTGAACGTGACTGACGGATGGAAAACACAGAACCACCAAAGGTAAGACAAAGAAAAGCAAACTGGACTTACTACAATTAAAACTAAGCAAGTAAAAAGAAACTAGCAAAGAAGCATTATGTCTCTGGTGTCCCAAAATTTCAGCTCAAAATACCCCACAGATCATTTATTATAGCTTGTCCAGTTTTCCTCTATTTGGATGTGAGCAGTAACACTGCGTTTTCGTGTGTGTCTATTTAAATGCAAATGAGCTGCTGCTCCCCACCCCCAGAAAAAGGGTGTGGCCTTTACAGCTCATGCTGATCCTAGCGCAATAACAAATCAGGAGAAGCAATATGACTGACAACGTAAATATAGGTGTTCAGCCCTGTATGTATGAACCTGAGTCAGGCACTGATGAATGAGAGACTCCGGCAGAAGCAACAACTTTGAAAATGATAGTTGTGCTGTGTACCAACACTATGCAGCTCTGGTGAGTCTGTCTGGCAACCAACATCTCTCGTGCTACTGATATGTGTCGCTGTGCTGGTCTGTGCAAAAAAGCATTCCATTTTTAATCTATCCCCTGTTGAAAAAAAACAGCATATGCTGGTTAGGCATGTTTTGAATCATGGCAACTGATTTGAGCTAGTTTATGCTGGTCCTTAGTTGGTCATGAGCTGGTTTAAGGTGGTCCTGAGCTGGAGCTAGTTGCTTAGGACCAGTTTAGTTTAGGGCCAGCATTTAAAAAAACAATCGCCTTACTGCATAGTTCATAATAAACTTGCGGTTATGAATTATAAAGTAAAAATATATAAGCGTTTTCCGGGATTAAAATGTAAATGACATAACTCTTGTCTCTGTGAATATAATCACAGACATTAGTGGTAACTTTAGCCGCATTAGTCACGGAAATTGCTAACAAGCAACTTTGGAAATGTCACATTTACAAAATATAAAGTGTGATACTTAGGTCTTCAGGGTGTGAAGCTGGATCACGAACAGTTGGTATACTGCTTCATCCTTGAGTAACAACTTTTAAGCTAAACCTGCTTTGTATTGATCCTTGTTCACAAAGCAGTCTGGTGCAAAATGATTAGTGCAGACATGAATGATTTTAGGTAATTTGAGGGGCACATTCCCAAAAAATGAATCCACTGCGTCTTCAGTGGCTCAGGTGCCGGGAATAAATGAAGATTCTTATGCTCACTCTTACATCCAACAATAACACACCTGGCTTTCTTAGTACGAAACTGAGACATTTTTCTTATCACTACAGCTGCTCTAGCACGTAGAAAATGACAGACTGTGTACAGCTCACTGAGTCTATGCTAATAGGACAGAGTCCGTCAACAGCCGTGGCGGGTTTTAGGCATTTTGTGATGTCACAAAAGGTAGAATCTGCAAACGGCTTGTTCTGAGACACTACTTTTGATTTATGGGGATTAAAACAAGAGGAGTGGGTAGATTTTTTTTACCATTATAGGGTGGTTGTGTACACACAATGCCAACACACATTTATGTTAATTTTGCTTAATAGGTCCTCTTTAAGATTGTGTGTGTGTGTGTGTGTGAGAATATGGCTCCAGATGGTGTAGTTATAACATCTACCAGACCCCTGCTAACTAGGCCATGCTAACCAGCCAAACCTTGACCTCTTGATTTGAGCACACCCATTTCCGCGCTGGACCAGGCTGGTGGACTAAGTATAGTCATGCAAATTCATCTGCAAAACTGACCTGGTGAAGCTGGTTGTCTGAGGTATTCTTTCTGATTAAGCCGTTGGTCGCAGACAAACATCGCAATTTTATTTAAAAAAGTATTAATAAACAGTCAATCTATTTTGTTCAAGATTCTGTTAAAGATTATGCAAAACTACTGAATGTTTTCTTAATTTTTCTCAGTTTTATTAATGAGGCTTTCAATAAGACAGTTTGCCCTGACTAATTAAAAACATGCTCATCATAGAGCTGTATTCAGTTTACTTTGTGTAAATTGCATTGAATATGCATTTTTGAATACATTGATAAATAGAACAAAAAATTAGTGTCATGCCATTGACCCATAAATGAACAGACTGTGTGTTGGTCCATGGTTGTTCCGTCTGAGGCCTGGAATATGTGTTGAATAAAGTGCAGAAGAGTATGCCTCGTGCCACACAGCTGATTTCTCTGATTTCTGCTCTTTTTTTTACTCTTTCTTTTATTTTGATCTTTCATCTCAAGAATTCAATCTCAGGTCTTTCACTCTCTCTCCTCACCATGCACAGCCATCCTCATCCAGTGCATGTGGCCTGGCCGTATGTCAGTCAGTAAGCTGTCTATTACATGCGGTCCAGACTATCCAGTCAGGCCTCAGGCATATACTCAGAGAAGCTTGGCTTTGCCTGATGGATTCCAAGTGCACGCCTCCCTCCAAGCTTTCCCTTAGCTTACAGCGAGAGGCACTTCTGTCAGGAAAAAATAATGAGCAATGCAAACTCAAACTCGCTTGACCTCGCTGCAATGAGGCAGATCCTTCTCCGTCAACAAATTTTCAAACGCCACCAACTGGCCCTAGATTTACATGGACAAAATGCAATATGACCCTGCATATTTGATCTGCTGTTTGTTGAATATTTCCACAGACACTGATCTCTAAAGCCATTAGATAAATATTTCAGCATCACTCCTTTTTTGCCCAACATAATAGTGAACTTATTGCACACCTTTTGCAGTGGGCTGCAATCAGATCTTGTCCAAATGCAATCAGACAGGTGCTTCAAACACAATCAGGCAGAGATGTTAGTCATTAAGGTGCTAATAAGTATTCTTAAGTCCTGTAAGACCTACGTAGGTAACAGTAAAGATTCTTCTTAAGCCATTACAGTGCAATCTAGATACTCTCTATGCAATTACTTTTAGAAGTACTGTGAAGCGTTATTATTTCTAAGCTGTGCATATGTCAATTTTTCCAGCCAGGCTGAAAATGGACACTGTCCAGCATGCTAACGCTGTGGTGCTCGGCCTTCCACTTGCTAAATAAATAAACAAGGTGATGATGAGGGAGGCAGGAGCATGTGTGCGTCTCGTGATGATTCAACTAAATATGAAGCAAAGGAAATCGCATTTGGCAGGCATTTTATAAACAGAAAACCAGAAAGTTTATGCTTCTCAGAGTGCAAAGACACTAGTTACTTTGCAAGATCTTCTGGGTTATTGAGTTACTGCCCCCTGCTGCCCAGCAGACACATCACATATGTTTTTGACATTTCTTTTAGGGTTATGTATAACTGTAATTCCAACTGCATATATTGCACAATGAAATTTTTGTGCTAGCCAATTATATTCACATTCAACAACCACTTTAGCCTCTCCAGCTTATTACATGGTTACTGAAATAAAGTGCTTTTGGAAACCATGCAACAACCTGTCTGTACACCTATAATCCTGCGGCATGTCAATACAGCTCTTTTCCACCAACTCAATGTGAGTTATTTGCTTTGCTTTCTGGTCATGGTTTTGAGATTATCTGTGTGTGTTTCTCAGGTGATGGTAAATTTTTTGATTGCAACATATGATTATATGAAAATCAGTGGTGCTTGAGGATTTTCTTGGGTTTCTAAAGGCTGATTGTGACCAGTGGAAAATAATACCTTAAAAATATATGTCCATACGATTTAAAGAAATACATCTCATTTTCTGTATCTGGATCATTATCATTCCCCATGGTGCATTTGTGTATAAAAATGTCAGTATTTTATTTTTCTTATCATTTAATTTTAAACGGTTACTGCGGCAAAATAGCATTTTGCCACATGGCAAAATATGGGGTTAAAATGGGGTTTTGCCGCTGTTTTGCCGTTTTGCCAAATGGGGTTAAAATGTCAATACTGTACTTGAACTTGGTGCCAATTAAAAAAAGAAAACATATGTAAAAATCAGGGTCCGTATTCATGAAAAATCTTAATGCAAAAAGTAGCTTCTAGAGACAAAATTCTAAAAAAATTCTTAGTAAGGTTACTCACACAAAGGTTTCCTCTTAAAATTAAAGTAAAAATCCTAATAAAGAAAAAAGTAATTCAGAAAGCATCTTAACCCTTAAAAGAGGTCTTAAGGTCCAAAAGTGTTAGGAGTATGGACGAGGACTTTTAAGAGGCTTCTTTAGCAGCGGAGGAAATGGATGAAATGTGAAGAGGGAGAAGAAATGTGTTGCACACAATGCATGAGTGAGTTAATAAGAGACTACACATTAAATCGTGCAGGGATCATGTTTGTGACGATATTATTAGAGACATCTCTGATAATTACACATTACACACAGACTGATATATTTCAAATGTTTATTTCTTTTAATTTTAATGATTAAAACTGACAACTAAGGAAAATCCCAAATTCAGTATCTCAGAAAATTAGAATATTGTGAAAAGGTTCAATATTGAAGACACCTGGTGCCACACTCTAATCAGCTAATTAACTCAAAAAACACCTGTTCAATTTCTCATTAATGCAATTATCTAATCAACCAATCACATGGCAGTTGCTTCAATGCATTTAGGGGTGTGGTCCTGGTCAAGACAATCTCCTGAACTCCAAACTGAATGTCAGAATGGGAAAGAAAGGTGATTTAAGCAATTTTGAGCATGGCATGGTTGTTGGTGCCAGACGGGCCGGTCTGAGTATTTCACAATCTGCTCAGTTACTGGGATTTTCACGCACAACCATTTCTAGAGTTTACAAAGAATGGTGTGAAAAGGGAAAAACATCCAGTATGCGGCAGTCCTGTGAGCAAAAATGCCTTGTTGATGCTAGAGGTCAGAGGAGAATGGGCCGACTGATTCAAGCTGATAGAAGAGCAACTTTGACTGAAATAACCACTCGTTACAACCGAGGTATGCAGCAAAGCATTTGTGAAGCCACAACACGCACAACCTTGAGGCGGATGGGCTACAAAAGCAGAAGACCCCACCGGGTACCACTCATCTCCACTACAAATAGGAAAAAGAGGCTACAATTTGCACGAGCTCACCAAAATTGGACAGTTGAAGACTGGAAAAATGTTGCCTGGTCTGATGAGTCTCGATTTCTGTTGAGACATTCAGATGGTAGAGTCAGAATTTGGCGTAAACAGAATGAGAACATGGATCCATCGTGCCTTGTTACCACTGTGCAGGCTGGTGGTGGTGGTGTAATGGTGTGGGGGATGTTTTCTTGGCACACTTTAGGCCCCTTAGTGCCAATTGGGCATCGTTTAAATGCCACGGCCTACCTGAGCATTGTTTCTGACCATGACCATCCCTTAATGCCACCATGTACCCATCCTCTGATGGCTACTTCCAGCAGGATAATGCACCATGTCACAAAGCTCCAATCATTTCAAATTGGTTTCTTGAACATGACAATGAGTTCACTATACTAAAATGGCCCCCACAGTCACCAGATCTCAACCCAATAGAGCATCTTTGGGATGTGGTGGAACGGGAGCTTCGTGCCCTGGATGTGCATCCCACAAATCTCCATCAACTGCAAGATGCTATCCTATCAATATGGGCCAACATTTCTAAAGAATGCTTTCAGCACCTTGTTGAATCAATGCCACGTAGAATTAAGGCAGTTCTGAAGGCGAAAGGGGGTCAAACACAGTATTAGTATGGTGTTCTTAATAATCCTTTAGGTGAGTGTATATGAATGGTATTATAGTCCATCATATTATTATTCCTGAAATACTCAATGCATCACAGATCTGAAGAATTTGTACATTATGCTGTGTAGTCAGCTGCACTACAAAAAAACTAAATAATAATAATAATAATTAAAGCTGCAAGCAGCGATGAAAGGGCCCTCGCACACGGGAGCACCGCCACCCGGTGGCCTCAGAAAAACAGTGAATAGTGGGTGACATGCATTTAAGCCGGTAAATATAGGAGAAATATGGCAAAGTCACTTCAGTGTGCCACATTTCCTGCTGCCAGCAGGTGGCGCTTTGACTATAATGAATATTGCCATGTAGATGTCTTCAGGCCAGGACTATTATCAAACATATTAAGTTTGGGGCAGATCGGACATTGTATGCCTGAGTTACAACAGCTTCCTCTTTCATGGAGAAACATCAGATTTTGTCAGGCCGCGACGGACACGCCCTTCAGCGAAAATTGAAGATCTTCACAATTTAACATCAAGACCTTAAGATTAGACTGACCTAATATGATGTTGTTCTGGTTGAATCTCAATGAGGAGTTAATCACAGTGTAAAGCATGACATTTCCTGTTGCCTGCAGGTGGCGCTATGACTGTAACTGAATATTGGTGTGTAGATGTCTTCAGGCCAGGACTCTAATAATACATGTGAAGTTTGGGGCAGATCGGACATTGTATGCCCGAGTTACAACAACTTCCTGTTTTATGGCGAAACATCAAACTTTGTCAGGCCGCCATGGACATGCCCTCCAGGGAAAACTCAAGATCTTCGCAATTTAACGTTGCAAAGGCCTTTAGATTAGACTGTGCAAATATGATGTTGATCTGATTAAATCTCTTGGAGGAGTTTGTTAAAGTACAACGTCTGGAAATGGCAAAATTTGCAACAATTTTGCAAATAAAATTAAAAATATCTAACTTCCTGTTGGTTTTCAGATTTTGTACCAGGAGACTTTTTTTAGGTATTGGGCTGTTACATGTGTCTACCGAATTTCATACCTGTACGTGAAACGTAGCGGGAGGGGCACTTCGTTGAAATTTTGTAGGTGGCGCTATCGAGCCATTTTGCCACGCCTAATTCTGAAACCCATATCAGACATAAATTTTCACCACTTTTGACGCGTGCAAAGTTTCATGAGTTTTCGAGCATGTTTAGGCCCTCAAAAATGCAATTCATTTGGGAGAAGAATAATAATAGGCTGAGCAATTCCAATAGGGTCCTCACACTATCGGTTCTCGGGCCCTAATAATAATAATTTAAATCTCTATTTTAGTTTGGTTTTCCAAAACAAAAATCTAAACAGTCTTAAATCAATATACATTTACTTGGGAAGCAAAATTAAGCGAGTGGATTAAAACAAGAAAACATATTTGTGAAAAGAAAAATAAACTTAATTCAAAAAGAAAACATGTTTATTTTTCTTATCCCTTTGGCAGGTATATTTCTTGTTTTAAGCTATAAACTCGCCTAATTATGATACATTTGTGAAAACAATTTATTTATTTAAAGAAGAAGACTAATTCCAGATGGTTTTTCCATATTTCCTGCAATATAATCTTTATTGCGGGAAGACAAATGAGCTGAAAGTTAAACAAAGTGATTTTTTTATTTGTTATATAATGAAGTTACATATTTTGAATCACACAGAAATGCACAAAACAGTATTTAAGACCTAGAAAGACAGATTCTCTTCATAAACAGTGATAGTTGTGTACCTGTAAATATGGATGACATCTGAAGGCCACAAACATCAGATTTCTCTGACTGCTCTGAAACAAGAAATTTAGATAGGATAGATAGATAGATAGATAGATAGATAGATAGATAGATAGATAGACAGATAGATAGATAGATAGATAGATAGATAGATTTTCAGTTTTCAGACGGTCCTTCCACATTTCATTGCTTGTTCTGATATAAATCAAAGTTTCTGGTAGCTGTTACGTTTAATATTCATGGCTGGTGGGTTTCATAAATTTCCCTGCACACTGATTATAGAGGTCTGATAGCGAGTCAGTAACTGAAGCAGTAACTGATAATGGTAAAGTGGGACGCTGTTAGTGTAATCTCTGGTGTAGAGCTGACAATGTGAAACTGACTCTGTTTAAACAATGATGACCTTTCCCAAAAGTCTCTGTGACCATGTGATTTTTCTTTGTGATGTGAATTTTTTTTTTTTCATGAAATGACAAACGCAGTATATGAGGCAATAACTGTTTGGGTTATTTGGTTGAATTAGATTTGCAAGAGTTATGACGTGTTTCTTATTTTAGTCTTGAGGTTTAAATCTGGTGCTTTTAATTCAATGTAGTGAGAGCAGACGGAGAAATAAACAGCCCATCTGGGTCTCAGGAGGGATTACATTCTCATTTCATTTGATAGGCTGGATCACAGGGGTGTAGAGGGAGATAAATGACCTCTTGGGTTTCAGCTTTTCAATTTCCTTCCTGTGCTGCCCTTCCTGCAACTGTTAACCACACATTTTCTGTCTGGATTGAAGCTGGGGGCAGTTAGAAAAGAGTCATGCTCCTCAGAACTGCAGCAAGGTTTCTGGGTTTTGAGTTTATATTAGGGGTGGAAAGGTAAACGTATTTGTACCAAACATGTTCAGTACAGGTCTTTCAGTTCGGTACGCATGTGTGCCAAATGAATAGTGTTGTTTTAACCTCAGCACATGCATAACTTCTCTGTGTGCAGAACTTAATTTCAAACTCTGAGTTTTGCCAATAGGATGGGACAATATTGTTTATATTGATATACTTTGTTGTGATGGGTAAATAATATATCTTTAATAAGTTATATTAAACATTACCTGAGAATTTTAAATGATTCGACAGGATGGTTTTAAACTGTTGTTTTTAGATCCATCTTCTCATTTGTCAGAGAGAAAATCAGTGTTAAGAGCATATGTGGACAAAAATATATGTATTTACATACGATGTATGTAAAACTGTGTAAAGAAAATATTTTTAAACAATTTTTATGATGCCGTTGAAGAAGAATTGCCTAAAATTAGTAAAAGAATATATAACACACCCCTCAGGGCGATGTCTGAAGCATATGTGAAAACACTTCCCACCTGATTGGATGGCGAAAGTTTGTGATGTCACTAGCGTAGCGCCCGGAAGTATAAGAGGGCGCCCATAGTACATGCCATTAACTTCTTTTTCTGAAAGAGACATACAGGCAGACCCAATGGAATGACAAAGAGACATAGCATCTCGTTCCCCTTCTCAGGGAACCTATGGTTCCATATGGTCATTATGGCCTGACGAAGACCCTTTGGGTCAGACTTTGTTTCTTTTTAAATAAATCTTTGGGAGCAGCAGTGGCAGTGTGCAGATTCTTGTTGACTTGGAGTTAAATGCTGTATTTAATCTAGCACCTGCAAAAAGTTTGTTGGATGTTCGCACAATTCTTCTTTGAATACATATGGTCATTACCCATGGTCATAATCTGAGACCTTTCCGAATGGGAACTCTCTGTTCGGACGTTAGGGGATGAAATACCCACTCCACCATGCCGTGGTGATGCCTGCCAAAGTGTCAGAGTGTCCGTCCAGGGCATGTATGTGCACAGACAGTCTAGTGGTAGCATTCCCTAAGCCAAAAGCGATGGGGAGAGATGTTATTTCTTATCAGCCTTTGGTTCTTTAGCGAAGCGCTTTTTATTATTCAATTACCTGAGATCTTGTCTCTTATTCCTCATGTCTCGCCTCCTCTGTGCTCGACTCCTCGGTGGAGAAGGAGCATAAGTGGCCATGCTGTCCTTCTGGCCCTGCCTCTGGTCCTTGGACTGTGATGGGCCAGAACCCCCAGAGGCCTTAGGCAGGGATCTGGATTGCTGAGGGATGTATTTCCTGAACGCCGCCTGCACCCTCAACTCTCTAAACTTCCCAACCACTGCCTCAAAAGATGTACTGAAAAGTTTAGAAGGCAAAACTGGGGCATTGAGGAGAAATCTCTTTTCTTTATCCCTAATGTCCGCCAAGTTTAGCCACAGATGTTTCTCCGTGGCTGTTAACATTGCTGTCAAGTTAAAAATAATGTCCCATCATTCTATCGATAGCCTTGTGGGCAGCTTGGGTGACCCGAGTTCGAGTTCCGACTCATAGACCTTTCTTGATCCCGTTCCACATTTCTCTCTCCCACTTCCCTTCCTGTCTGCTCTCTGTCCTATAAAAATAAAAATTCAAAAACTACAAAAATAAATCTTTAATAAATAAATACATAAGAAAATAATGTTCTATTACCTCTGGCAGTTATTTCAAGAGTTCACACTAACAAATGATCAAATAGAGTAAACAAGTATGTGGCGAGCAGTGAGGCGAAGGACTTTGAGAGCGGGCCGGTGGCGAGTGATAATGAGCGCCAGCTGCGCGCCACACCGGTCTCGTCTCACGGAGGAGTGACGGGAGCATAAAAGGAGAAGCGACGACAGTGCAAGACGAGAGAGGACCAGGCCTGGATTTATGTTGTGTTTTTGTTTACGTTTGGTTTTGGTGTGTGTGCGCGGCAGTCGTCCGTGAGGGGCTGCCGCGGTGACTTTCATTTTGTTTAATATATTTGATTAAAGTTTTAAAAGTTCGCCGGTTTCCCGCCTCCTTCTTCCTGGAAGATACGAACTGTGTTACAAAGTAAAATAAGTGTATTTGGTGTGCTGTCTGAAGGGAAGGCTTCAAGCTTGGAATTTAGCCCAAACCCAGAGTACTTCTCCGTATCCCCAGCTGAGAATAGGAACCAGCCGAGAGTGTATATATACACTATTTTGCCAAAAGTATTGGGACACCCCTCCAAATCATTGAATTCAGGTATTCCAATCACTTCCATGGCCAAAGGTGTATAAAATCAAGCACCTAGGCATGCAGACTGCTTCTACAAACATTTGTGAAAGAATGGGTCACTGTCAGTGAATTCAAGCGTCGTCACGTGATAGGTTGCCACCTGTGCAATAAGTCCATTTGTGAAATTTCCTCACTGCTAAGTATTCTATGGTCAACTGATAGTGGTATTATAACAAAGTGGAAGCAATAGGGAATAACAGCAACTTCACAGAGCAGGGTCAGCGCATGCTGAGGTGCACAGTACGCAGAAGTTGCCATTTTTCTGCAGTCAATAGCTCCAGATCTCCAAACTTTGTGTGGCCTTCAGGTTAGCTCAAGAACAGTGCCTAGAGAGCTTCATGGAATGGGTTTCCATGGCCAAACAGCTGCATCCAAGCCTTCCATCACCAAGTGCAATGCAAATCACGTGACGAATCACGCTTCTCTGTCTGGCAATCCGATGGACAAGTCTGGGTTTGGTGGTTGCCAGGAGAACGGTACTTACCTGACTGCACTGCCAAGTGTAAAGTTTGGTAGAGGGTTTTTTTTTTTTCAAGGGTTGGGCATGGCCCCTTAGTTCCATTAAAAGGAACACTTAATGCTTCAGCATACCAAGGCATTTTGGACAATTTCTTGCTCCCAACTTTGTTTGAACAGTTTAGGGATGGCCCCTTCCTGTTCCAACATGACTGTGCACCAGTGTACAAAGCAAGGTCCATAAAGACCTGGATGAGCGAGTTTGGTGTGGAGGAACTTGACTGGTCTGCCAGTCCTGATTTCAACCCGATAGAACACCTTTGGGATGAATTAGAGCGGAGACTGCGAGCCAGGCCTTCTCGTCCAACACCAGTGCCTGACCTCACAAATGCGCTTCTAGAAGAATGGTCAAAAATTCCCATAAACACACTCCTAAACCTTGTGGAAAGCCTTCCCAGAAGAGTTAAAGCTGTTATAGCTGCAATAGGTGGGCCAACTCCATATTAAACCCTACAGATTAAGAATGGGATGTCATTAAAGTTCATGTGCATGTAACGGCAGGAGTTCTAAAAACTTTTGGCAATATGGTATATATCATGAATATACACTCACCTAAAGGATTATTAGGAACACCTGTTCAATTTCTCATTAATGCAATTATCTAATCAACCAGTTGCTTCAATGCATTTAGGGGTGTGGTCCTGGTCAAGACAATCTCCTGAACTCCAAACTGAATGTCAGAATGGGAAAGAAAGGTGATTTAAGCAATTTTGAGCGTGGCATGGTTGTTGGTTCCAGACGGGCCGGTCTGAGTGTTTCACAATCTGCTCAGTTACTGGGATTTTCACGCACAACCATTTCTAGAGTTTACAAAGAATGGTGTGAAAAGGGAAAAACATCCAGTATGCGGCAGTCCTGTGGGCGAAAATGCCTTGTTGATGCTAAAGGTCAGAGGAGAATGGGCCGACTGATTCAAGCTGATAGAAGAGCAACTTTGACTGAAATAACCACTCGTTACAACCAAGGTATGCAGCAAAGCATTTGTGAAGCCACAACACGCACAACCTTGAGGCGGATGGGTCTCCACTACAAATAGGAAAAAGAGGCTACAATTTGCACAAGCTCACCAAAATTGGACAGTTGAAGACTGGAAAAATGTTGCCTAGTCTGATGAGTCTCGATTTCTGTTGAGACATTCAGATGGTAGAGTCAGAATTTGGCGTAAACAGAATGAGAACATGGATCCATCATGCCTTGTTACCACTGTGCAGGCTGGTGGTGGTGGTGTAATGGTGTGGGGGATGTTTTCTTGGCACACTTTAGGCCCCTTAGTGCCAATTGGGCATCGTTTAAATGCCACGGCCTACCTGAGCATTGTTTCTGACCATGTCCATCCCTTTATGACCACCATGTACCCATCCTCTGATGGCTACTTCCAGCAGGATAATGCACCATGTCACAAAGCTCCAATCATTTCAAATTGGTTTCTTGAACATGACAATGAGTTCACTGTACTAAAATGGCCCCCACAGTCACCAGATCTCAACCCGATAGAGCATCTTTGGGATGTGGTGGAACGGGAGCTTCGTGCCCTGGATGTGCATCCCACAAATCTCCATCAACTGCAAGATGCTATCCTATCAATATGGGCCAACATTTCTAAAGAATGCTTTCAGCACCTTGTTGAATCGATGCCATGTAGAATTAAGGCAGTTCTGAAGGCGAAAGGGGGTCAAACACAGTATTAGTATGGTGTTCCTAATAATCCTTTAGGTGAGTGTATATATAGGAGGAGCATGAGTGGCCATGATCTCTTTCAGGCCCTGCCTCCGATCATTGGACGGGCCAGAACCCCCAGAGCCCTTAGGCAGGGATCGGATCGGCTATGGATGTACTTCCTGAATGCTCCCTGATGTGTGCAATTTAGGCTACATACAATAGCCTGTCTCCCAATATCAAACCTTCTCCAATCTTAGAACCTTTTAGCTGGAGGGTGCTGGATCTGCTGGATCGGATGACTCGGGAGACAGTACATCCTGATCCAGCAGATCACTCAAGCACCCAGGCGAGGGGCAAGAGAGAGCTATCCCTCTCTCAAACTCCCCAGCGAGCTCAAACTGCGATTCCCCATGACTGAAGCCTCTGCCTCTACTTAAAATGTTTTATTTTTTTTCATTGTACAACAGATTGTTCCATATTAATGAAGATTTTTGTTTTTAATGTGCTATCAATTATATTAAAGTGGTCGAGAAGCCATGCCGAATATAGTTACAACTAAGGGGTCGCAAGTGTCTTTTGGGATTATTTCATGTGACTTGTATAACTTTGTCATATCTCATGTTCTGGCTCCAGCACATTGAAGGATCAATGGGTGACCATCTCATTGGAGATCTCGTCTAGTAGTATTTAAAACTAATTTAAAGGATCTAGACTCTAGGAAAATAATATAATTTCCGATATTTACAAGTCTTGAGTCCTAAACTCATAGCATCTGGGTGCAGGCACCAGGACACGTAGATATTCTCTGGCAGGTCGAGAAGCCATGCCGAATATAGTTACAACTAAGGGGTCGCAAGTGTCTTTTGGGATTATTTCATGTGACTTGTATAACTTTGTCATATCTCATGTTCTGGCTCCAGCACATTGAAGGATCAATGGGTGACCATCTCATTGGAGATCTCGCTTTGGCTGGCAGCAAGTTCAAGATGTGGCCCTCTGCCTGTAAACACAGTCCCTTCCCAAAGCCTGCTCTTACTGAGCTAGAGATCCACTCTCTGATCTCCTTGCACACTTACTCTTCGGGGTCTTGGGACACGTACATGAAATTTCACCCAGGATGAGGCCTCTAACATCCCTGTACAAGGTTTAAACAGCACACTGCCCCTATTCCAGGCTTTGCATGGGAATGGATGCCACTTATTCGCTGAGGTGTTCTTCAGGATGTATTCACACAGCAAGGTGAATTCTTGCTTGAAAGACATTTTTCCATTGAGACCAAGCTTGTAGACTCCATACTCAGGAAGGGCAATGCTGATTGTGACTTTGCTCCCATTGTGAGTGAAAAGGACATGGTTTGAAAGAAGAATTGCTGGTTGATGGCACTGTTCTTTAGTTAAAACACCATTGAGGGTTCTGGAAAGTGATGGTCCAGTCCCTTACCAACACTTAAAGATGGTAGTAACCACGATAAGGGCAGAGGACATTACATGTGAGTTCATTTGGCTCAGTCTGAATGGCCAAGCAGTTATATCCAGGTCCTGGCTTAGTGTCTAGTAGTATTTAAAACTAATTTAAAGGATCTAGACTCTAGGAAAATAATATAATTTCTGATATTTACAAGTCTTGAGTCCTAAACTCATAGCATCTGGGTGCAGGCACCAGGACACGTAGATATTCTCTGGCAGGTCTTCTGAGGTCTTGGGCGTTGGACATTCCAACTGGAAGGAACAAATCCAACTGAATGTTTTGAAAGTGTTTCCAGGTCAAGCAAAAACCATGAGCTCATATGTACCAGACTTTGGGGGCATGAGGCAGAGTTCCATGCTGTGCTGGGTGCTTGTGAGGAAGCCGATGGAGTTGTTCAGCTGTTGTAGTTCATTGCCACTAGGCTGGGAAATCTGTGAAATCGACAAGCTGAGGGAAACCCATCAATACCGTCGCCTCACTGTTCTCTGTGGCATGTAAATGGTAAAGTTGTCAATTACTCACAGCAGTATATCAATTGAGGGATCAATCAATGACATGAAACTTATCTAGGAGATTATTCAAAAATACTACAGATACAAATCAAACACACACCTGGGTGCATAAAGTATAAAATGTAAGGGTCAGCTATGACAAGGAAATGTTACTTCAGGTTTTAAAATGTTATTTGGTGTGGCAAAAAAACGTAATGATATATATGAATGAATTTTTGATATTTGTATAAAATTATTTATATTATTAGGTTATTTATAATTTACATTACATTTTGTCATTCATTTTTAAACATTTCTCTAAAATTAAACATAAATACAAGGAGTTCCTTTCTAAGAACTTGTCATGTGTGTTTTAAACATATTTGTTGCTTTGAGAAATACAAAATGTACAAAATGAGTTCCTAACTATCAGGAAGTGTTTTGGGTAAATTAGGCTTACAATCAGCCTGTAGAATCCTAGAATTGTTTAAGCACCATCTTCTCAAACTCTTTAAGCTCAACGGTGCTCTCCAAGAGCTGCTACATTTCTTTATCAGGATAGGAATTAAAACTCTTCGTATGTCATTGTCATGACCATCACATGCAGTGATGTGTGTATATAACTGTACATCTGAAATTATATATACAAAAAATCCAATCTCATGTGGCTTGATTTAGTGTTCTGGTAACTCTGACCATGCCGATAACAAGTGCCTGTACCATGGCCTTACACCCCTCTGCACTCAATACTAGCTTCCCTGAACAGATTAGGCAACTATGTCATTAAAATACAGTGTGGCAAGTTGTTGCAGTACAGACTGCATACAAAAAAAGTGTTCAGTTCTGTAGTTTTTAATGTATGTATTAGACTGAAACCACTACACTGGACACATACATCACAATTTTATTGAACAAAAATAGTTTCTTCTTCTTCTTTGGGGGTATTGGTCATTATCCACATCAAATTCGTTTTCCTAGCCTTGGTATCAACCATAAATGTCAAGATTACTCATTGATTATCAATTACTTGTTTCTAAAATCCAATTCATCATACTTTTTCCTTTGTATTACCTTTCAGCTTCTCTACCATTTTAATTCTTTCTGTATCACATTTTCTTTTATTTCAACGTGTTCTACAGTTTCCATTTCCCAGGCAAAAAAACAAAAACAAAACACATCTACCTGTATTATGTTTACCTAATAGTGATGCATTTGGTCCTTTGTGCCTCTTCGTGTAATCCAGATAAAGTCATCTCCTTCTTTCCATATCGTCTTAAAATCTCTTTGATTGATGTATTAAATGGTTAGTTCACCCAAAAATGAAAATTCTGTCATTCATTTACTCACCTTCAAAACCTGTAAGACCTTCGTTCATCTTCAGAAAACAAATGAAGATATTTTTAATGAAATCCGAGAGCTCTCAGGCCCTCAGCAATTTAACCTTAATGTTGTGAAGAGACTAAAATACTTTTTGTGTGCAAACCCCCCCCCAAATTAACAAGTTTATTCAACAATCTCTGCTCGTCTGTTGATGTAGTAAATACAGTGCAGTGCTTTCGAAGCACTATGGCAGAATGCCAGCTGACGCTGTTTACCTAAGCAACACGACGCATGTGTGTGATGCTGACGCAGGAGCGAGCCAGTGGTGAGCCGTAGAACTCGGAAATGCTGCACTGTTTACGTCAACAGCGTAGGAGACTTCATAAAATTAAGTCTGAACCACTGGAGTCACATGGACTATTTTAACGATGTCTTTATTACCTTTCTCGGCCTTGAAAGTGTTAATTAAATTGCTGTTTATGGAGGGGTCAGAGAGCTCTCGGATTTCATCAGAAATATCTTCATTTGTGTTCTGAAGATGACCGAAGGTCTTACAGGTTTGGAACGACATGAGGGGGAGTAATTAATGACAGAATTTTCATTTTTGAATTTTCAACTAACCCTTTAAGCTAATCCTATAGCCAAGCATTTCTTCTGCCACTCTTTTTGAATATTTAATTATTGATCTAATTTCACTAATCAAACACTAATCAGATAAAAAGGGGGAGGGATCAGACAGAGACACAAGCACATGGCCCAAAATAACAAAACATCACATGTGCTACACAAGACAGGACAGACATGTGACAAACTCCTATGTGAGCCAGATATATATCTCTCATATTATGCATATATTCTCTCTCTCTATATATAATATATAATGTCCTAGAATCCAAACAGATAGCTCATTAATCTAGCTGGTCTAACATCTGCAAGCGAACAACAACGTTTTAGCTTGTAGATGGAGAAAACTGCATAAATCTTATGAGCATCTCTCGTGCATGCATGAAAGCCCTCTCTTATGTGAAAGTCTTGAAGACAGAAAAATGTCACTTTAGGGGCAGTGTCTAACAGTGTTTAACAGTGTCTATTAACAATAACTTGGTGTCAAATATTTGCCTGGTTTTCCATTAGATTTTCAAGTATTGCCACTTACCATTCAGATTCCGTTTTTGCATCAGCTAATGACAGTTCCAACATGTCTTACTGTCTGTTTCTTTATAGCAATAATGATTCATGATTCAAGCCAAAATGCTTTCCAGAATATATACAGTAGGACATCATGTACAGAGGTATGTCTGATATTGTTTCCAAAAATTCAGAGCTAATTTAATGAATTAAATCCTGCTTGTGTTGCAGCATTACTGCTCAGGTTATACCAAGCTTGTATTGTATAGCAGGACAATTCAATCAGTAAAAAAAGACAAACTGTAGCAAGCTGATGTGGAACATACCCTTGAGAATGTGTGTGAGAGAGAGACTGAAACTGACCAATGTTGTGGCAAAGCCAGATCCAGATGGCACACAGTTTGTCTAAATCAACGCTTGCCTCCTCTGTGATTGTCTGGGTGATTGCTTGCACCGAAAAAGATCTGCTTGATTCTGAGCTGCAAATTACAAATCCAAATAAACACATATCAAACTACTTACTCTTTCAAAAACACACACATACAAGTAAGACATCTGATTTCTTTCATCTCTCCTCCAGTGTTGATTGCATGTGTGTCAACCTTGCGGAAGATCTCAGGGTTCAGGATTAGGTCCTTTTGAAGTTTTCTTCTCGACCTGGGCCCATTTAATACTTGTTGTCCTGAGGCAATGGTTGATGTCTTCCTTGGCTTTTCCTCTTACGTTATTGTGTTCTTCATTAATCTAGGAGTACAGTTTTTTTTTACTTTCTTCAGACAGTTGGCGTTTAGCCAGTGACCTCTGTTCATCTCTATCCATCATTTCACACTTTTCAAAAACAGAGCTCTTGATTGGCTCTGTTGCATTGACTGATTGAGGTCCTGCTGTCTTTCTACCTGTTTTGCCATCAGTGATTGATGACCCACCAATCTTTAACTTCCACTCTTTATGCAGAACTACACTGACAGCGTCTTCCTTTGGGATATCTTCAGTCCGTCCTTGTTTGGATTGAGTCTTCGCAGCTTTCTTGCAATCGTGTTTGCTTTGTTGCTCATATCCCAGGGTTGGTTGTGGGGTCAGAGTGTAAACAGGGGCCTCCCCTGATGCCTCAGAGTTGCTATTGTTTATTTTGTAGCTGTGGAGGTCACTGGTGTTGAGTAGTGTAGAGGTGATTAAAGCCTTTCAGCACCAGACACGTGTAGGATGCCAGTAATCTCTTCCCGTCCTTCACTGTTTGTGCTCCAGACATTATAAATAAAAAAATATGATACAAACTGTGAGGCTTGTTGAGCAGAGGTGAGCTTTTACTTTTCTAAGCAATTAGACAAATAGGAAAATAAATCAAATAAGCTTGCACTGAAAGAGTGACTGAACCATATCTAAAGAATATAATAGAGGGCTCTTTTGCCAGCAAGTAACCACCTAGCAACCACCCAGAACACCCTAAAAACTGCATAGCACTAAAAACTAAAACTTACTCAGAAAGCACAAGTTTACAAGTGCTTAATAAAGTAATGTTTTTAGAGTGGTGCAGGTATGACGTCAGAACTTTTTTCATTAATGTGTAAAATATGGTCTGTGGTAAACATAACCTGGCTATACTTTGACATTTCATTCTACAACGTAAAACACTCACACACAAACACACACACACACAAACACACACAGTGAAAGCACGAATTTTGAAGCAGTTACTGTATGTTAATTTTTGAAAAGTTAAGTTTTTAATAAGTAACTAAGACAGTTTAGAGTGTGGGTGTGTGTAGTGCACGTGTAGAACAAAACATCAACGTATCGTCAAGTTATGTTTACTAAATTGAAAATGTATTTTCAGAAACAATTTCAACTTCTGATTCCAAGGGGAGGAAAAAAAGAAAGAAAAACAAAACCAAAAATCTGGTTTAATATCTGGTTTAATGTGTTATAAACCGACAAGCAACCAGAAATTTGTAAAAAAGGAAAAAATAAATTATATCCAGTGTAATTACAATAAATGGCACATAGGAGATTTCCTAAGAGCATTACTGTGCCAAACCCATATTCTTATCCCTACGTTTGCAATTACACTCTACTCACAGCACACATGGTAATCACATCTTTTCATTAAGGCACTTTGATAACTCCATCTCACTCAGTGCGTAATGAATAAATGCTCTCCTTACAGGTATGGCAATTACTGGACCAGTGCACCCAGAATAGAATGTCTTTCATGTATTTAAAGCTACATAAATTGATAGCTATACTACTGGGGGAAAAATACCTAATATTTAAGTGAATCTCTTTCTAAGCATCTATAAATTGGTAATTATTTGTTTCAAGGAATCAGAGTGAGAGAGACATGCACATTTAAAGCAGATGCAACTTCAGAGTTCAGAAGTCAAAGTCACCCTACCTCCCTTGTTCTTTAATGCAACTAAACGTGAAGCATGAGATGAAACATCAAATACAGGTGACTCGTGAATTCTGATGATTTTAGAGAGGTGTGAGTTAGTTGCTGCCAATTTTACTCCATGTGAATATTTCTGAGGGTGGGTTTGTTTTAGGTCAGAAAGCCTTTTGAACATCGGACTGTTGATTGCATTGCCACACTGTATGGGGTAAGTTACAATGGAACCTCCCATTAAATAACTTTTTCATTTAAATGGTAAAACAGCTATGAAACCCAAAACAAGCATTTGTGTAATTGGACTCAATTTTGACTTAAAAGCTTATAGTTACTGAAATATAAGACTTGTGACAACAAGCCCCAGTCTCCCCTTTATGCTGTTGTAGATAAATAAACATATTTTATTTTATTTTACTTTTTTTTTCTCATTTGTAAGTCACTTTGAAAAATAGTAAACACAAATTAAATTTAATACATAAAAAAAGAGTAATTTGTAAATGTAATGCTCAAACAACCTTGTGTCCAGTACTTTTGAATTTATGTAACGATGGCTTTGTGTGCTGTTGTGTCCTCTTCCGAAGTGCTGGGCTGTTAAATACAAGGTGCACTGGGCTGGGATGTGTAGCACTGGCAGAATGAAGGGATGACAGACCTAACAAATACTACAAAGCAGCTGATGTTGAGCACAGTACTTTCTGTCAACCACTGGCCCTTATGGGTCCCCCACCAGAAGACCAAAAGGGCCATGAGCGGCAGAATGGTTGTAGAAATGTCAGAGAACATTAACATGTATGCATTTAGCAGATGCTTTTATCCAGAACAACATGCATGTAATTGTACACATTTTAATCATTTTTTGCTTTCCCTGGGAGTCGAACCTCTGACCATGTGGTTGCTAGTGCAAGGCTCTGCTGTTTGAGATACAGGAAGGTCTGGGGCTCATTTCAAAAGTTGAGACATCAAATACATTTCTTAGATTCCACACAATTTCTAGGTCACTGATCTTTGATATTTGTGACACTGATAAACCGCTTTGAACAAATGACCAGATGTTCTTACTCTCATTGAAGCACAAGCTTAAAGGCACAATATGTTCAAAAACCACTAGAACAGTGTTACATATTTTGTTGTACTTACATCAATGACATCATACCTGCGTTACCCTCGATTTCCGGTTTTATTTTGTAGAAACCGTGGAAACACCAAAGATGCTTTAATATATTATATGTTTTATTAGACAAGGGAACAACTGTTTAGATACATTTATAGACAGAAAACGTCTCGGGTTACGACTGACGCAGTTCAAGTTCCCTCGAAAGGGAACTAATCATTGCTATATAGCTCAACATGTTTAGTCTTATTGTTTAAATCCATTTTCTTGATTTACCATGAGTACCATGTTTTACCATGCCTAGTATTGATCTAGCTTAGTGCAGTGTGCAATTACATCATATGATCAACAGCGCTGCGTTACCCCAAATACACATGAGCGGAAGAAGCGGAAGCAGCGACTGTGGCATAATAAAAGCTCTGCTGCTGTCAAATGTGTATCGCGCTCGTCTCTCATTAGCAATTGCTCCAGCGGCTATGTTGCACTCCCACAACACTCGGCCCCTGCTTCATACTACAGTAACGTTAATAATCTCATCCATGAATATGGTTTCTGCCTGAGTCCCATCCCGATTCTTTACCACTGGCTGTGAGGTGAAGATGACATCTCCCATGAATCCACACTCAATCTCGGCGTCATCAGTCTACGCCTTTGTTTTGAATAGGCGACCTCTAGCGGCGAAAAACTACATATTGTGCCTTTAAAGTCACCACAAAATCAAAATAGAAAAATTATTGTTTTTATGGAATATTGCAATATTTATTATAAATGATTTATCCGTGCACATCATAATTTTTTTTTAATTCATGTGCCCTCATAATCTTTAATTTCTTCTCTGATGACATTTACTGGCACGAGGGCCGGACAACCTGTCATTCACATGAGATAAAGAAAGAAAAGACCATCACAACTTCCATTTTGTTCCGACTTTAAATTAATGCTAATACATTTTTTTTTTTTTTTAATTGCATATTAAATTAAAAAAAAAATCCTAAATACAATGTTAATGACTGCTCACCATTGTCCCCTGCATGTATGATTTCTTATGTTTTAAATAATGAGAAAATCAGACAAACCAGAAGAATCAGGTCATTTTAACTGCTATATTATTTGGCAACCATATTTATAGTTGTAAGTTTAGATCTACTATTACACAGACTAAATGTTAATGTTCTACTGAGTAAAAAGTAAAATAGAAATATGGCACGGCTCGGTTGTCTGTTAACCTGTAGGTCCATGCATGACTGACGGATTCAGATCCTCTTCAGTCTCACACGTAGAGGTAGAATGGCAGAAGTCCTAGAGACCAGTTTTACAGAAGGTAAGAGACATACTCTTCAACTTTTTAAAGGTGGTTGCTGATAGCTGTCATTATGCAAAGCAGTTTCCAAAGGTTGTGGAAGAGCTGCTTACTTTATGTTGAAGGTGTCACAGTACAGGTGTATGAAAAGAAAAAAAAATTCTTCTCCAATTTTCCCTACAAATGGGGATAAATAAAGTGCAGCCTGTTGTACTTTTTGCAATATTCAGTAAAACGAACAAAACTGTTAAAAAAATTATATTGTCACATATGTTGTGGTAAGCAACGTCATAATGGCAGCAGTGGAGTCATTCAGGTTCGTGGGCACCACCATCTCTCAGGACTTGAAGTGGGACAATAACATTTGCTCTGTCCAAATAGGAGTCTTTGCACTTGACCACTTGTCTACTTACATGACGTATTTCCTGTATTTGGCCCAAGTGTTCAAGTACGCGTGAAGGCTGCAAGTGTGTATAGAACTTTTGATTACCCGATGGGACACACTTATAGTGTTGCAAAAAATGCAAGTGTTCACAGAGCTTTTTTTATTTTCAATACTTTGCATTTTAAAATAAATGTCGTTCAGTAGTCACTATGTAACTAACAGAAGACAATTATAAAATTGATAAAAAGTAATGAAAAGCAGTTGCAAATATTGTACAAAATACACATAGCCTACTCATCTTTGCACAAATAAAATGTCGAACACTTTATGTTTTACTACCAAATTATATGTAATATGTAATTAATTTAACTCAACATCTCGCGATTTCGGGGCATGCGAGTTCCCGAACATAATGCATGATTGGATGCGCTTAGCTTCGAATACCACTCCGAAGTGGTATCCGAGATAGTGTGGGTTTAGTGTGCATTAAGGGCACTGAGACAGTCAAAACATGGGACAGTCTTGTGCACTTACTTCCTGTTGCATGCACGCGCTCTCAAGTGGCCATGTCCGCAAGTGTGGGTACAGTATTTGGACAGGGCACCAGAATTCATTGTGAAAAAGGCCCAGCAGAGGTTGTACTTCCTTCACCAGGATAAAAATTTGTGTTTAAAAACGTGTTTTTAATCGCGATTAATCACAGAATTTTTTGTATTAATCTAGTTATTTTTTTTATTTGATTGACAGCACTACTATTTACGGATATAAGACAAAAACTAAAATATAAACAAATAAAATAGGTTTACCATAGAGAATCAGGGTAAGACAAAAACACATCTCCTTGCCAGAGCATTAACAGCAGCATTCAAGTAAGAAATGTGTTCTTAATAAAGTTCATTCAGTCAAGAGCAGTGAGTGATTTTCTCTTTTTCTTCTGTTGTTTGATTCGTATTAACAGCAGATATAGCAGTAAGTACTGTATATTACACTGCTTTCACCTTAGGAACGTTACACAGATCTAATATACACACCATACAGGATTTCTGTACTTGCTGCATAAGTGCACAGACATAACCAACTGTTTTCATGTGAACTTTGTGTGTTTCTGACATAACCTTGTGAGCATTGGCAGTTTAATCGCAATAACATATGAAAAAGAACTGGTCTAGTTTAATAGCCTATTTACAGAAGCACAACATCCAGCTCTCTGTGCGCATGCGTCGGGTGTGTGTGCTCAAGTTGTGAGTGATAAGGCTTTAAAACGCATGCAAATGATACTATTGCATGATGATGAAGAACTACAATGTCACATGAGCATTTCTGTCATAGAGATCATTATCAAAACAAACAGATATCATGTTTCAGTTTTCATTTGCATTCACTAGCTGTGAAGGCTCCGCCCTCTGGGGTGGGGAGCAGCAGCTCATTTGCATTTAAAGGTGACACACACAAAACAGCTCATTTTTCTTAAACCCCCAAATTGGCATTTTCAAAATGGTATATTAAATGATCTGTCAGGAATTTTGATCTGAAACTTCACAGGCACACTAAGACTGAGAACACCTGAGACTTATATTACATCTTGTAAAAAGGGGCATAATAGGTGCCCTTTAATGTTAATCACTCACTGCTTTTAACTGAATAACTTTTGTAGAACTTTAATAAGGATTAATCTATATTTAATTCATAATTTATGCAGTGCAGACTGTTTGATAACTTTCTTCAGTTTCTGTAGCCTATTTCCTGTTAGACAGGAAGGGCACAGGTAAATATGACATGGGTTTATGTGAGGATTGTTTTAAGTTGAAGTTTGAAGCCTAATAAATGTTAAAAAGCTTTCAATTACACTGTAACGTTGAATGGCTATAATTAATGTTTAAAATTGGGGGGGAAATATTTCATAGAGACATATCTGTATTAGTATCAGTGATACTGGCCTTCATTCATAAAAAGATGCCATTGAACAAATATTTAAAATATACTGTCTTTATGTTTTTTCTACATTAATTTGGCGATTTACTGTGAAGTTATTACATCATAAAATATATTTAAAACATATAAACACTTGTTTTTAATTAATCACAGATTTTCTTTTTTATTAATCTAATTTTTTTTTTATTGATTAAAAGCAATAAAAGAAAGTTTACAGTAAAAATATATTATGCATATACCCACTATCTGCCTACCGTTTGTATTTATTGCATTTCATATTGTATGTTCAGGGATGACAGATTAATAAGCAGATATGCTATTTATGACTGGATGTAGAGCCTAATTTTTGATGCTTTGTGGTACAAGTGGCTCTCCTATTGTCCTATGAGTGTGGCTCTCATGAAAAAAATAGCGAAGACCACTGGTCTATACTGTTTATCAGCCACTAGTGGTCCACAACAGGGCCTGAGATCAGTATTTAAATACAGTAACAGACATGCCTAAATTGATTTTCATTCCTGGACACTGCACATTTTCTCTGCTAATAAGCTGATGATCTGAATCAGGTGTGTTAGGAAGATATACAAAATGTGCAGTGCAGTAGATCCTCAGGACTGAAAACCACGGTTGTAAATGATCATCAGATTTTCTTAATAAGTCACTTCGAGGTTCTTTCGCTCTACAACAGCAGAGGGCACTGTTGACATTCACTAAAACAGATAAAACTGTTCCTCCACAACCAGAAACACTTTAATAGGTGATTCTTTAACTTCTGGTTGATGTCTGAGGGGTTGTTTGTTATCAAGACTAACAGGTTTCAACTTTTTCATTTTGTTTGAAGGTCACACAAAGAGTGTCATGGAAACTTTTTTACCAGGCCTTCACCATTTAGTTTTGCTACCTTTCACAGACACAGACTTAGAGAATCTCAATCAATTTTAAGAATGCAAATTAATGTTATAGTATAATTCATGTTAAAACAATTTCAATATTTATTCACATTATTAAATTAATTCTATATATTTTTATATTTTTGTAGCAAAGTGGTTTTAAAAGTTAGTGTTCTTGTTTTTGTTCTGAAATGAAATTTGAAGAATAGTAAACATCATGTTAAATGCTATTTACACTAATTTCTTTGCACTAAGTGTAAACATTAGATGCCGTAGTATACGGTGGCACCGTACTACGATACTTTGTGCAAATAATGGCAGATAGCCTCAGTGTATTGTAGTACATTGTAAAACAGTATGCAATAATACCAGCATAATCAGTGTATATTTTTTTAAATCCTAAATGGATTAAAGTCCACTTCAATATCTAACCCTAACCATGATCTAGAGTGCTGCAGGAATTTTTGTAGGCCAAAACCTGGAAATGAGTTAGCATGTTATCACTTGTGGTTTCATCGTCCTGAAGTCAATGTTTTTTTTTTAATGGGTTTTTGGTTAAATGAGAACTGCGATAAACCGATCATTCTATGACACATCAGTAAAAATCCTTCTTGTGATTATTTTGAAAGTTTCTACTTGAAAAAGGTGGTTGCTAACAAGTGGCTAAATGGGACTACAGAGGTTGCCAGGGACATTAACTCACACCGAACAGGTAGATTCATCTACATACCAGTCACATTTATTTAAAATAAATGCCTCTGAGATATGCTACTGTTTGTGATGGAAAAGGGAAAATTAGAAATTTGAAAGCTGGTCTCGGATTTGGTTTGGTTGAAACTAACCTGCTCCTGTTACCAGAGGGTTTTTTGTTGTTGTTGTTGTTGTTGTTTTGTCTGGTTGACAATTTGGGGGGGAAATTAGTTTAAATAGCTTCTGCCAACAAGAGCTTTTTATTGTTGTTAATTTCCAATCAAACTATAATTGTGTGTCCTAATTATAAATAAATAAATTCCTTGTGTAACTGTCATAGGCCGGTAAGAGCTGTGTATCCTGACGTTGGTCTTTAGCCTCCTTGTTAGTGCACCTGCCTCCCACGCCAGAGATAATGGTTCGAATCCCGCTTGGAGCGGGTCAAGTAGGACTGATTACACATGCAATGAAACCTAGCAAGACTAAACAGTAAACCAGTTCAAATATAATTTGCACCACAGAATGCTATTTAACACAATACATCATTTTAGATATGGTGAAATTTTAAAAAGTTTACTTCACTTTAAAAAGTTACAACTTTGTACCTCATTTACCCCTAAAGATTGCATATTGGTAGGGTACAACAGGGCTAAAGGCACACCCTAACTTTAAAAAAGTGCTTTTCATTACTAAATATAATGTCATTAAAATATGTTAATATAGAAATATATTTTAAAAATACAGAAACAAAATTATTTAAAAAAAGAAAAGATTCTGAAATCGTTGAAGGAGATCCCATAACATTGCAATATAGATTTACAGTAGTAACGATAAATTATATTTTACTATATTATATGATTAATATAATTTTTTTAAATATGATTGTTTCATTATAAATATGGTGATTATCTCTAGGGTGGACACCCAACTTATTACAGTATATGATATTTACCATCTTAATCTAACCATATCATGTCAACAAATGGAAAATTCAGCCGGCTGTTTATTATTATGTTAATTATTGTGCCTTTCGCCCCAAAAACAGGTGCGCTTTTTTCCGTTATTGAAAAACTGTTGCTTTATTTACCTTGAACAAAACTGAAAATCAAGAATCAACTTTGCGTTGCTTTGCATGATCGCATCAAAGATCAGACAAATTTCCATGTGCATCTTGAAAAGTGGATGTTTAGGAAAGTGCCGATGCAAGTTTTTGTGCCATCTGTGGTTTAGAGGAAAATAAAATCAAAGGCGTCTTTTCCCCCAGTACACATTTGTTCTTGTATTGGACATATTAATACCTTTTGAAAGGGTGCCAGTACCTTTTTTTATTGAGAATAGACTATTTATTTTCTAAAGAAAGGGTCCAGTAAACACGCTAATAATGCATCTGTGTATGTCTGTGCAACCCTGTTACTTTAATCATAACCAAACAGTTTTGAAATAATGTGATAAATTGTTGGTTGAGTCATGTTTATTAATTCTGTCCACAAAGCTTCACCTGCATCTGCTGTGTGTTGCCCCCTAGCAGCAGCCAGAGGCATAACTCACTGTGATGCTTCATATATTTAATTTGCCCACCACCAACTTTTGCTATCATGCAGAATGTTTTTCTTGCATAATTTTTGTTGCATTCAATCTGCTTGGGACTCACTAACATTTAACTCACAAATATTTAACAGTGCGCCAGAGGTGTTTTGTGAAAGCACCTCTTTGATATATGTTTAGACAGGGGAAAAAAGAGGTTTACAAGGTATCTAACCTCTACAAAAATAATTAGCTGGTATGCCATGAATGATTACATGATTCTAAAGGAATTCAGTGGAAAAGCACACGAAGGAGGGTGGGGTGAAACATCAAGGAGGTATTTATTTATTTGTTTGTTTATTAAGTTCAGATAAAGAATGAAAAGTTTTACAAAATGCTTACTTTAGTTTATGAAATAAAAGCCTCAGTTTAGTAAACTTTCTGTTCTTTTAGTAAATTTTCTGTTCTGTACCCAAAATTAGCCGATTATATGTTTATATGGTTGATGGCCAGTCAAAACTAAATTTCCCTTTGCAATAGTTTATCATATACATTTTGGTCAGGCCATGTCATTAGATACCTTTCTGTCACAATTGTACAATATATAAACACAATAATTTATTTAGTATGCTAAAACTTTGCAGTATTTATTACACTGCAGTCATTATTGCTCACTGTGTATATTATTAAAGGGATATTCCTCAGTTATTCAAGAGGTGCTTTGAGTAAATTTGCCAAATCGAGCATATTAGCGTTATTGCTGATGTGATGCCGGGTTAATTTCTCAATGGACTGGTAGCATGATCTCGACTGCAAATTTTAATTATCCTTCCACCTTGCCACCACTTATCCTGCATTAATTCAAGTTTATATCAGCTCTCAAATGTAAGTCTACTTGGTGGAAAGAAAATTGTTTAATTCATGAAAGTTAGTTAATAGACGGACGTTTTAAATATTCTCCAGGCAGACCCAGTGCAGGGCTCAATTTGGAATAAATTTCTTAGTTTGAGTGAACCATTCTAGTTATGAGCAAAGCAGATGTAATGTGCTTATATAACAAATTTCCGTTATGTATAAATACATGTTTGTTATACTCACTTTATGTAGTATAACACAACCCAGTATAGTACTGTGTTTGCAGTAAAGTTTTTCATGTTTGTGATAATGGCATTAATGCGAAATAATATCTTACTGTGTCAGTTGTCCTGGGTTTCAGTTTTGTCTAGTGTCAATGAAAGGCACAGGGACCCAGAGGCAGAGCAAACCCGCCCCGTTTCATGTGCACTGAAGTAAGTGTATACTAAAGTGATTGCTAAGGTGTGGAGGTGTAAAGTATGGTTTTGAAGCAGACAGTTGACTTTTTATTTGAAACCATAATGGGTTGATCAGCTATACTTCTGAGGAAAATGATGGAAAGCAAAGAAGTGCTTAATTTTGTGCCAACCGGTAAGTTCAGCTGTGTTTAGTCAACTTAATCAGTGGGGAAGGAAACCTTTAAGTGGAGTTTTGGTCACTAATGAATTAGTTTGTCTCCTCATCAGGGTAACATACAGAATAATTTGTTCTGGTTGTATTTGCTTAGACTGGAAGATCTGGCAAGAGAAATATGACTGTGCATGTTTCTTATTACAGTATGTGATAATCAACACTGCAAATGGTACAGTAAAGATATGCATTTTTTTAAGTCAGCAGTTTTAATCAGACTCTAACGTACTACTGGAAAAATTGTCAAGTAAGATTTAAATGAAAAGAAAAATGTTTTTCTCTCTCTAAGAGGATTATCCACTAAGTGTTTTTTTTTTTTTTTTTTTGTAAGTCAAAACTCATGTTACTTAATTAGGTGAAAACTGGTGTAAGAATGAGTCAGGATTCAGCTGGTAATGAAATAATCATGCATATTTTTTTCAGATGTAAAGTAAATATTATGATCCGTTTTTTGTGTTAGATAAACATGACTGCATTGAAATCACTCTAACACATACTGAATTAATACATTTTAAAAATTGAGTCAAATTGCCAGTGTAACCCTCTCACATCAAGTGTCATTGTCTCCTGATTGAAAAAAAAACACACACGTTTGAGGACTTTTTGACATGGCAGATGCCAAGGATACAAAATAATAATAATAATTATTATTATTATTTTATTATTATTATTATTAGAGAAGTTAAATGCTCTGAGTATAGGTAAGCTCAAAATAAAGAAATTCTGAAACATCAAAACACGAGAATGAACCTCATTGGTTCTTGCTGAAGCTCAAACGTGCTGCGTAACAGGAGAATTAACCTAAATGGCAGTGTGCTTGAGCATACGTTTACCATAACTGATGTGTGCGTTGATGAATGTCTATGTGAATACTTTTTTAATTTTTTGGGTGAACTAACCCTTTAAGGAACTCAGTGTCAACAGGTCTCAAAGAGAGCTAAAACAACTATTTTAGGGTCAGTGCCAATTTACTGTAGTTCCTGCAAAAGGTACAGACCTTTTCATGGAACTATTATTCCTGTCAACACCACAGGACAGCACAGTCAGCAACAGGAAGTCAGCGACCCTGCTTACAGGACGTCTAGTGAGGCAAGCAGCAGAGAAAAGATCACAACAAGCTGTCCATTGAGAGGGAATATGTGTAGCATTGTCAGCAAAATATGATTACATGCTTTACATGAGGGCAATGAAAACATATCAGATTTGTTGGAGATGGAGTCGAACTTGATTAGCTGCCCGGCATTCCAAGTGTGCTAATATCAACTTCACTGGAACTTTTCAGGGTTTTAATCACTCCACTTGTCTGTGTTTGTTCGTTCCAGACAGTCAATGATTTTCAGTGTTCACTTTGTCGCGTCTAGTGTAAACAGCCTGAATTAAACTGTTGCGGCACGGCCGTCGAGTCCGGTGTAGGCACAGTGAAAAGACAAGAAAATATCTTGCATATCTCATACTCAGATTCACCAGTACAACAACCACAGTGTGTTGTGTCGCATGCCTCAAAATATTAGCTTCTGACAGTATGAAGTCAAACAATTAAGACTTCAACCACTTAGACTTCACATCACGAACACAAAGAGAAGCCTGTTGAAGATGACAAGTTGTAGTACTCTATTAATTACAATGTTTCAAACTAATCCTATAGGATTTTGCAAGCAAGCTCATGTCTGAGAGTGTCTTGTAGTAGGCAGTGTCCTGCATGTAGGCAGGGCCATCCCAAGCATTGGGCAGGACCCAGTGTAAGTTAGAGGAAGTGGAGCCCCCCTTGGTTGGTCCGTTCGCAATCGGGAGGTGGTTGTCCCCTTCGGTCGGTTCGGGATTGCCTTCCACAGGGCCACCCAAAGCATGGGCTCCGTGCGGTCACACCAGTTGCACAGCCCAAGGATGGCCCTGCATGTAGGTAGGGGGCTGAAAATATTTTTCTTACAAAAAGGGTCCGGCAGAAAAGTTTGGGAACCACTGGTGCAGTGCGTGTTTAGATCGCAATGTAATGGAAAAACGCGTTCTATGTGTCCAAATGAGAGTTGTTGTCAAAGTATTATTACCAGTTTCTCAATGCATAAAAGACACAAAAGAGAATTCCACAGAAATTGTGAAATTGTGCGTTAAGTCTGTCTTTAATTTTATGACTGACTTGTTATAGGGATAAACAAATATATTATGGACATTTTGGATTGCTAAATTAATTTCTGACAAAGAACACTTAACTGCTTGTGTTATCAGCCTCACTGCTTTCAACAGAAGCTTTCAGCAATAATCAGATGTATTATTTATTCTCAATAAATGCAAAGATTATACATTTTATCGTACTGACTCAGCAATCAGCAATAACATTTTGGTGAGGTGCAAGTCAAGCTACGGCATAAGACGCAGGCTTTTCCTTACTTAGTTACATGTTTGCCTGTTAAATCTTTGCTTATCAAATGAAATTTTACACTTGCAAGAGTGATTAGCTGTGATTAGCAGGGCATTGTGTCAACATCACAAGTCTTTCTTGTGTGATATTGCATTATTTTCTGTGGCTGCATGCTGCAGATGCTGTGGATAAAGCTTAAGTTGTGTTGAACACAGAACATTGCTTTAAGGGACCTATTAATAGATTCTCAGAAATGGTTTTGTCACGCACCGTGTGTATGTCCAACCATTACAGGACTCGTGGACTCAGGGCTGAAGTGAGACTAGAAATGACAATCTTTCCTCTAATCCCAGGTGTCACATGACCAGACTGTAGAGCAAACAATCCACCAGGGAGGAATTTCCATTCTCAGACACATTCTCAAAAGAAAATCCTAGTTTTGCAGTAGACCTGATTATTTATTTACTATTTAGCAAGCATTCCCATAGGAACAAATGATATTTTGTCACAAAGATATAACTGAATCAATTTGTCCAAGCCAGCAGGGTTGCAAGGCTAGTGATCTGCCCTAGGGCTCTGAGCGCTACAGTGTTTTGATGCCTATCTAGTGTGAGGACTGTAATAACAAAGCAAGTTGTCTGCTAAATTAAAGATGGCGGGATGATGGTGGAGTTGCGGTCATTGGAGATAGCAACACGATGTGCTAAGAATATCCTACAGTCTGTGATATAATTTTTGTGCAGAAAATGACCTCTTTATGCCATCCACCCTGAAGAAAATACGTGGCTCTAAGCCTTCCATGCATGACACTATCAGGGCTGGTGTAAATTGGATGAATTTCAAAGATGGGAAATTTCCATTAAATCCAAGTCTCTTTGATGGCTTGGAATAAGTGTGTGCAGCTGAGGTTAGGGTAAGAGTCAGGATCCTGAATTTATAATTGTGACTTATGACTGCTCTTCACTCTATTGCCCCTCTTCAGTGCCATAATAAGGCTCATTTACAACTTTTCATGTATTGATTATGTACTAAAGGAAGAAGCAGTTGCATTGAATTTTCCCCTCACATTTTCATCACTGTAAAACATCCAAGTACATTAATGTTATTTTCCACCATTGAATTCCTTCAACAGTGATCTTCATTAGACTATCATTACTGTAATACAATACAATTACTATGATGCAATATACTGTATTTAAATCAGCATTAACTAAAAGCAGTATAACAATAGTATAAGTTATCTATCTGTCTGTCCGTCTTTCTGTCTGTCTGTCTGTCTGTCTCTTGCTGAGTATATACTTGAATAAATAGAATAAAAAAAAGAGAGAAAAGTTTAGTTAGCAAGTTCTCTGTTAAATGAAAGACAAACCAAACAAGTTGAGGGCTGAAGGTGAGATTGGGGTGGTCTGATGTATTAAATACTGTAAGAGGAAATGTTGAATTGATCATATAAGCATACATTTATTTAAAAAAATAAAATAAAATAACCGGCTCAAATTCACCGTATTGCATAGTAAATACCATCAAAACCATAGACTGTGAGTAAACAGAGTTCACAGAGTATCACCCCAACTATAAAACAAACAGCTGCAGCCTGCACAAACTTGGTTTATTCCTCAGAATATCATGTAATTTACCTCATGTCATGATTATACTCTTCCATGCAAAGAAAGAATTTATTGGGGCGGCTATGGTTATATTGCTCCGTGTGCCTGTTTTGGGCAGGTTTTTATTAGGGCATGGGATCCTTCTGTAGCTTTAACAGATGGTGCATATATATATATATTTTTGAGGAGGATAGATCTGCAGTCCCATACCGTACCATAAACACTGTTAAATAAATATCTCTATGCTTGAGATGAAAATGAGCTTGATTCATTGAACAGGAAGTGAACACCTCTCAGCCTTTATACAAACTCACTGTGCTATATCTACCCCAGCTGTAAAAGGTCACGTCAGACTGAGTTAGGCAGGGAAATGTGATTATAATAATCATCTTAAAGCTAAGAAAGGCCTACTTAAGGAGCTCTATTGTGACGTTGATGTCTCAGAGCTGCGAGACGCCGAAACAGAGGACAGCAGAGAAGAGAGCCAGAGGAAACAAGAAACACCGTAATCCCGACAGACAGCAGTCACTATGAGACGCCCATTCAGCCGACCATCTCAGGTCAGAGCGTGTGATGCATCTGAGCATTTGTTTAGATCTGTGTGGTGCGGTTCAGATATGATGTTTGTGGGTGCGTGGGTGGGTTAGATGAGATTCTCTTTGAGACTACTTCAAAAATCTCCAAAAATCATTGTGATGATAGCCTGAGGTATATATGGATCCCAGTAGTATCAACCATCAGAAGCAGCTCTACCTCCTCCACACCTATCAAAAATTCCCTGTGTTCACTTTCCGCCTTAAAAACAATCAGTATTGTTTTCAGATTTTGGCTGATGTGTTTGCGGTATTGGGGAAGCAGGCTGTGCCAGATCTTATTCCTAAGTGACTGCGGTGTCAGGGTTCAGGGACCACAATGCACTTCTGATTTGTCTGTGCTGCAGACTTGGAGACTCTTTGACTATTTATAACCAGGGAGACATAATACAGAGGGTTCAGGGCACCAAGATAATGAAGGAAAACATTTCTTCTGGGAGGCCTGGCTCAGTGGTCTGTCCTTCAAACTCATACATCCATGTAACAGCACAAGGGTTTTAACAATTTATCATTTTTTTCTTCTCTTCCTCTTCTTTCTACCTATGAATAGATACTGATGTTTCAGGATTTGGCCTTCTACATACATCAAGAAGAGTAAGACATTCTTACTAAATGTGTTTTATAATTTAAAGCTATTGATTAATTGATGTTTATGGCTAGGAAGCCTCACAGTTCAATTTGAAGAAAATGAGTGTGTTTTTCTTTTTTATGAAGTTATGAGGTGAAATTCACTAAATGTACACACATTTCAAAATTTTGGAATAATTAAGATGTTTTTTAATGTTTTTGAATGTCTCTTGATCATATTTTGATCCAAACCAGCATATTAGATTTATTTCTGAAGGATCATATGACTGATGACTGGAGTAATGATGTTAAAAATTCAGCTTTGCATCAAAGGAAAAAAAATCATTTTAAATAAAATATATTTAAAAAGCAAACCGTTATTTAAAATTGTAATAATAATATTTCACAATATTACTGTTTTTACTGTATTTTAGATCAAATAAATGCAACCATTTATTATCATAAATTTTAATTATTAAAATATTTATTTTAAAATGAATAATTTTAAAACAATTATTTTAAATTATGATTGTATTATAATTAGTGCTGTCAAACGATTAATTGCAATTAATCTCATCCAAAACAAAAGTTTGTGTTTACATAATATACACTCACCTAAAGGATTATTAGGAACACCATACTAATACTGTGTTTGACCCCCTTTCGCCTTCAGAACTGCCTTAATTCTACGTGGCATTGATTCAACAAGGTGCTGAAAGCATTCTTTAGAAATGTTGGCCCATATTGATAGGATAGCATCTTGCAGTTGATGGAGATTTGTGGGATGCACATCCAGGGCACGAAGCTCCCGTTCCACCACATCCCAAAGATGCTCTATTGGGTTGAGATCTGGTGACTGTGGGGGCCATTTTAGTACAGTGAACTCATTGTCATGTTCAACAGCTTTGTGACATGGTGCATTATCCTGCTGGAAGTAGCCATCAGAAGATGGGTACATGGTGGTCAAAAAGGGATGGACATGGTCAGAAACAATGCTCAGGTAGGCCGTGGCATTTAAACGATGCCCAATTGGCACTAAGGGGCCTAAAGTGTGCCAAGAAAACATCCCCCACACCATTACACCACCACCACCAACCTGCACAGTGGTAACAAGGCATGATGGATCCATGTTCTCATTCTGTTTACGCCAAATTCTGACTCTACCATCTGAATGTCTCATCAGAAATCGAGACTCATCAGACCAGGCAACATTTTTCCAGTCTTCAACTGTCCAATTTTGGTGAGCTCGTGCAAATTGTAGCCTCTTTTTCCTATTTGTAGTGGAGATGAGTGGTACCCGGTGGGGTCTTCTTCTGTTGTAGCCCATCCGCCTCAAGGTTGTGTGTGTTGTGGCTTCACAAATGCTTTGCTGCATACCTCGGTTGTAACGAATGGTTATTTCAGTCAAAGTTGCTCTTCTATCAGCTTGAATCAGTCGGCCCATTCTCCTCTGACCTCTAGCATCAACAAGGCATTTTCGCCCACAGGACTGCCGCATACTGGATGTTTTTCCCTTTTCACACCATTCTTTGTAAACTCTAGAAATGGCTGTGCGTGAAAATCCCAGTAACTGAGCAGATTGTGAAATACTCAGACCGGCCCGTCTGGCACCAACAACCATGCCACGCTCAAAATTGCTTAAATCACCTTTCTTTCCCATTCTGACATTCAGTTTGGAGTTCAGGAGATTGTCTTGACCAGGACCACACCATGTGATTGGTTGATTAGATAATTGCATTAATGAGAAATTAAACAGGTGTTCCTAATAATCCTTTAGGTGAGTGTATGTGTGTGTACTGTGTATAATTATTATGTATATATACATACACACACATGCATGTATGTATTTAAAAAATATGTATATTTATATATACAGTCACATGAAAATGTTAGGACACCCTATTGAATTCCATGGTTTTCTGTATCAGGACATAATAAAAAATCATCTAGTGCTTGGCAGGTCTTAAAATTTGGAAAATAAAACCTCAGATGAACAATAACACATTACATATCACATCACGTCATTATTTATTTAGCAAAAATAAAGTCAAAATGGAAAAACAATGGAAAAACAATGGGTGACAAAGTTAGGACACCCTATCATTCAATTGCCTGTAGATCCACTTTTAGCAGCAATAACTTGAAGTAATCATTTTCTGCATGATTTATCAGTCTCTCACATCATTCTGGAGGAATTTTGGTCCACTCTTTACAACATTGCTTCAGTTTGTTGAGGTTTGTGGGCATTTGTTTATGCACAGCTCTCGCCACAGCATTTCAGTCAGGATGAGGTCTGGACTTCGACTGGGCCATTGCAACACCTTCATTATTTTCTTTTTCAGCCATTCTGTTGTAGATTTCCTGGTGACTTTGGATCATTGTCAGGTTGCATGACCCAATTTTAGCCACACTTTAGCTGTCGGACAGATGGTCTCACATTTGACTCTAGAATGCTTTGGAGTTCATGGTCGACTCAATGACTGTGAGGTGCCCAGGTCAATGTGGCTACAAAACAAGCCCAAAATTATCACCCCTCCACCAGCATGCTTGACGTTTTGTTTGAGGTGTTTGTGCTGATATGCTCTTTTGGTTTTCACCAAACTTGGCGCTGTGCATTATGGCCAAACATCTCCACTTTGGTCTCGTCTGTCCAGAGGACATTGTTCTAGAAGTCTTATGGTTTGTTCAGATGCAACTTTGCAAACCTACGCCATGTTGCCATGTTTTTTTTAGAGAGAAGAGGCTTTCTCCTGGCAACCCTTCCAAACATGCCATACTTGACCCATCTTTTTCTAATTGTACTGTCATGAACTTTAACATTTAACATGTTAACTGAGGCCTGTAGAGTGTGAGGTGTAGTTCTTGGGTTATCTGCAATTTTTCTGAGCATTACACAGTCTGATCTTGGGGTGAATTTGCTGGGACATCCACTCATGGGAAGATTGGTGTCTGTTTTGAATGTCTTCCACTTGTGAATAATCTTCCATACTGTAGAATGATGGACTTCAAATTGTTTGGATATAGCCTTGTAACCCTTCCCAGATTGATGGCAGCAACAGTTGCTTCTCTAAGATCATTGCTGATGTCTTTCCTCCTTGGCATTGTGTTAACACACACCTGAATGCTCCAGACCAGCAAACTGCCAAACTTCAGCTTTTATAGAGGTGATCACACTTGCTGGTGATCAGTTAGTCAAAGGCATTTGATTAGCAGTGCCTGACCGTTACTTACCCTCTTAATTCCTATGTTAACAGTAAGGGTGTCCTAACTTTGTCACCCATGGCTTTTCTATTTTGGCTTTATTTTTGCTAAATAAATAATGACACGGTGTGATATGTCATGTGTAATTGTTCATCTGAGGTTTTTTATTTTCCAAATTAAGACCTGCCAAGACCAGATTATTTTTTTTATTATGTCCTTTAATAGGGTGTCCTAACATTTTCACATGACTAATATAAATGATATAAATATATATACAGTATATACATGCAAATATTTTTTAAATATATACATGTATGTGTGTGTATTCAAATATACATAATAATTGTACACAGTACACACACATATACAGGTGCTGGTCATATAATTAGAATATCATCAAAAAGTTGATTTATTTCACTAATTCCATTCAAAAAGTGAAACTTGTATATTATATTCATTCATTACACACATACTGATATATTTCAAATGTTTATTTCTTTTAATTTTGATGATTATAACTGACAACTAAGGAAATTCCCAAATTCAGTATCTCAGAAAATTTGAATATTATGAAAAGGTTCAATATTGAAGACACCTGGTGCCACACTCTAATCAGCTAATTAACTCAAAACACCTGCAAAGGCCTTTAAATGGTCTCTCAGTCTAGTTCTGTAGGCTACACAATCATGGGGAAGACTGCTGAATTGACAGTTGTCCAAAAGACGACCATTGACACCTTGCACAAGGAGGGCAAGACACAAAAGGTCATTGCAAAAGAGGCTGGCTGTTCACAGAGCTCTGTGTCCAAGCACATTGATAGAGAGGCGAAGGGAAGGAAAAGATGTGGTAGAAAAAAGTGTACAAGCAATAGGGATAACCGCACCCTGGAGAGGATTGTGAAACAAAACCCATTCAAAAATGTGGGGGAGATTCACAAAGAGTGGACCGCAGCTGGAGTCAGTGCTTCAAGAACCACTACGCACAGACGTATGCAAGACATGGGTTTCAGCTGTCGCATTCCTTGTGTCAAGCCACTCAACAACAGACAGCGTCAGAAGCGTCTCGCCTGGGCTAAAGACAAAAAGGACTGGACTGCTTCTGAGTGGTCCAGAGTTATGTTCTCTGATGAAAGTAAATTTTGCATTTCCTTTGGAAATCAGGGTCCCAGAGTCTGGAGGAAGAGAGGAGAGGCACACAATCCACGTTGCTTGAGGTCCAGTGTAAAGTTTCCACAGTCAGTGATGGTTTGGGGTGTCGTGTCATCTGCTGGTGTTGGTCCACTGTGTTTTCTGAGGTCCAAGGTTAACGCAGCCGTATACCAGGAAGTTTTAGAGCTCTTCATGCTTCCTGCTGCTGACCAACTTTATGGAGATGCAGATTTCATTTTCCAACAGGACTTGGCACCTGCACACAGTGCCAAAGCAACCAGTACCTTGTTTAAGGACCATGTTTCCCTGTTCTTATTGGCCAGCAAACTCGCCTGACCTTTGCATTGTGAAGAGGAAGATGCGATATGCCAGACCCAACAATGCAGAAGAGCTGAAGGCCACTATCAGAGCAACCTGGGCTCTAATAACACCTGAGCAGTGACACAGACTGATCGACTCCATGCCACGCCGCATTGCTGCAGTAATGGAGCAAAAGGAGCCCCAACTAAGACAACAGGCAAAAGGAGCCCCAACTAAGTATTGAGTGCTGTACATGCTCATACTTTTCATGTTCATACTTTTCAGTTGGCCAAGATTTCTAAAAATCCTTTCTTTGTATTGGTCTTAAGTAATATTCTAATTTTCTGAGATACTGAATTTGGGATTTTTCTTAGTTGTCAGTTATAATCATCAAAATGAAAAGAAATAAACATTTGAAATATATCAGTCTGTGTGTAATGAATATATTTCACTTTTTGAATGGAATTAGAGAAATAAATCAACTTTTTGATGATATTTCTAATTATATGACCAGCACCTGTATTATGTAAACACAAACTTTTATTTTGGATGCGATTAATCGTTTGACAGCCCTAATTATAATGTTGTAATACTGTTCTCTGACACCTAGATCTTAACATATTTATACCTTTGCATGAAAACCACAAACAAAAGCATTGAGGATTTTATTTCAGTGAATTGGTTTGTTTTTATTCAAAATTTGATTCATTGATTCGGAGTCACTCATTGGTAATTAAACTAAAATAACTATTTAGTAATGTTACAAACATACAAGTGCACTACTGTGCTTCAGTGTCATGGGTTTGCTTTGAATAAAAGCATTGTCAAATGCATGATTCGTAAATATAAATGTAAATGCTTTTGTTTTAACTGATTGATTAAAAAGAACCGGATCGGGCTCCAATACCAAACAATGCATTTTGAACTGTTCATTCTTGTTTCAGTATGTGAAGCTGATGAATTTCCAGGAGGAGGTGAGAGCTCACCGGGATCTGGATGGGTTCTTGGCTCAGGCCAGCATCCTGCTGGATGAGAAGGCGGCCTCCCTGGAAGAAGTACTGCACAGAATGCTGGACCATGTGGGCACGGACGGGCAGGGCAGCTGCAATGCGGAGGAGGTCATGAGTGCTCTGTTCACAGATGCTGGAGGACAGGATGCCAATGGTGAGCAGCGGGCTGCTCGCCCCAAGTGCCACAGGTCATCTAGTCTAGCAATCCAGAAATCCAGGGCAACCCCTCTGAGAATGTGGTTAATGGAACACCCGCTGCTTAAAAACAGGGAATGGGTTTTACCATTTCTTTCTCTTTCTGTGTCTTTTCAAGTTCACCTTTTGACCGAGACCATTCAGGGTGTGACAGCGACAGCCACTGGAGTTTGCTACCAGCAGTCCTGGCTCTGTGTGCTGTATGTAGCTCTTTAACATTAATAAATAAGCACTTTAAAAATATGTATATATTTTTCTTCAACCTTTTTAAACAAAACCATAACTGGTCCACCAGTATGTTTTTTTTAAATTATTATTTATTGTTATTTTTTATCAGTGGATGATATTTCTAAAGTAAATATCGTAAATATCTCATTTCTTTTTCAGACCAAGAACCCTGTGTTACATTTTAAACCTATATTTTATTATTTTACATTCATTATGATGTTTTTGAATGTAAAAACCACGCAACCATCATAAGTTGACCTCAGACAACAGTATAAAAAAATAAAAAAGCCAGTTCATGACCCCTTTAAATTAATTAATTATGGTGTACAATGAAACATTTAGCTGAACGTGTAAACTTTAGTTTTGATTGAAGTTAGTATTTTACTTTTTTATTTTTCACAAAAATTATCTAGAGATTCCTGATCTGGCTCATGGCCAATATAATGCTGTTTTGTTTAGGATAAAGTTTATGTCCTATTTGTGGTACAAAAACTTGTAATTCTGTTGTTACATTTATAACTGATACAAGGCCTAGAAGCAATCAAGCATGCAGATATCAGCTGATGCAGATAAGCTAAATATCAAATATTATCTGTCTAGCCAATCTACACTAATCATAACTACTTAAAAACATTAAAGTGGCCCAATTATGCTATTTAAAAGGCTCACAATTTTGCTTTGGAGGTCTCCTACAACAGGTTTACATGCATTCAAGGTCAAAAAATACTTTTTTATTTTCTCATAATATACATTGCAGCCTCACCTCTTTTCTCACAGTGTCTGACACGGTTTGTGAGCCTACTTTTCTCTGATTGGTCAGATGATCCAGTCTGTTGTGATTGGTCTACTCTGCTCTGATTGGTCAGATGATCTAGTCTGTTGTGATTGGTCTACTCTGCTCTGATTGGTCAGGTGGCCCAGTCTGTTGTGATTGGTCTACTCTGCTCTGATTGGTCAGATGATCTAGTCTGTTGTGATTGGTCTACTCTGCTCTGATTGGTCAGGTGGCCCAGTCTGTTGTGATTGGTCTACTCTGCTCTGATTGGTCAGATGATCCAGTCTGTTGTGATTGGTCTACTCTGCTCTGATTGGTCAGATGATCCAGTCTGTTGTGATTGGTCTACTCTGCTCTGATTAATCAGGTGGCCCAGTCTGTTGTGATTGGTCTACTCTGCTCTGATTGGTCAGATGATCCAGCCTGTTGTGATTGGTCTACTCTGCTCTGATTGGTCAGAATTGTTCCCGACAGTCAAAGCACCGTTACGTGCCATTTAGGACAGGGCCCTTTTACATTCACAAATAGCTATAACAAACTGAATAAAAACCGAGCACCACAACAAACTTGTAGCAAGGGGGCAGTAGGGGGCGTGTCCACTCATGATGAGGGTGGAGAGAGCGTGAGCAAGAGGGAGATTTGAAGAAAGACTGTAGAAGGAAAGGTGGCTGAGAAGCATTACAAAAGAGAAAAGGTCAGAGGAATATCACTGGAAAAGGAAGGGTTTTGATCAGGCAAGAGCTTTAGGACCCATGTTAGTATTTGAAAAGACCTAAGTGGGAATGCCTGAAAACGGATGCCAAGGTTGCGTTGTTTCTGCTCCATACATGAGTAACACTGGTTTTGAGTGTGTGCTGCTGGAAACTAAGAACAAACTCTTCCTTGTATATACTCATGTGTACTGTATGTTCATTCTTTGTTCTTCCTTGTCGTTCGTTCGTTCATAATCTTTGCTTTGTTTTGCTTCACTTTTGATATGATAAAGACAAATCCATGTTTGCATTGCGTGTTTGTGAATTTCGGGGGCGGAGCAATGAAGGGCGGGGTGTGTTTGTTTGAACTGATTTCATATATCAACAGTGTACAACAATGATTCTCAGAAATCGCTTACTGCACTTTTAAATATATGGCTAATGAAAAGTGTGTGGCCTTCTATATCAGGTCATTGACATTGTTAATTATTATTTCCTTTTAAAATAATTTGATAAATTCATGACAAATATCACTTTATTCTATAAAACCTATTTAGTTTTAATTATTTTTTTAGTACATTTAAATAATACATATTATTTTATGTTTTGTTATGTTAAACCCCCAAAATGTCAGGTGGTGCAATTATCCGAACAAATGAACAGACTAAGAAAACTATTTAAAATGGTGTCTTAATAAAAACCTTTCATTTGAAACCTTTCTTATAAACACATTTTTATAAATATCAGTAGTTTAAAAGCTATTGAGATAATTGAAAAACTTTCGTCCAGCAATTTGTATATTCTCAAATGCCAGGGTGGCACAACTGCAAACATGGCTCTTTTATTATGAATTGACAAGGTAATAACAGTAAATATAATGCATCATCCAGAGCACCCCAACTAATCCTTGTGAAAGAGAGAAAGGGTTTGTAGATCTCTCTCAAAAAATGGTAAAAACTGCTAATTTCAAGTATGGGTAGGTTGGTACACTTTCCATGTCAGGTGGTACAACTACAGTACATACATACAACTATTTGGTTGTGTCAAAGAATGCATTTAAACACTTTGAAATGGTATTTAACAACTGAAACTTATTTCAACATATTGTTCATGACTCAAAAATATGCATTAGATCAGTTTAAAAAAAAACACCTTTTTTGAAGCTTTATTTGTCAATGACCCATTCAGCTGTAATGTGAAGACCCTTCAGAGACGTTGTGTTTGCATTACCCGTCTGGAGCGGTCAGAGAACTGGGGTGTTAACTGCTGTGAGGTCCGCTATGTTATCCTCATTCTGGTACCACCTTGCACAGTAAGCCATTCCTTTCATCTTCCAATTATAACCTGGCGTGACAAAAAAACAAACTGAATGATCAATGCTGCATACTAATTTGTAGCTGTTTTAAACCATGTCAAATTTTACACTTGGAATCTTCAGACTTATTTAACTTTTCTTTTTTTTTTTTTACATCTGTAGTGTTGCTTCTCTCATCTCAGATGATATGCTTCTTATGATATGATGATATGATTCTTTTATTTTATTTTCCCTCTTTCCCTCTTTCTTACAATGCAGAAAAGTACAAAGACTGCCATAGAGCTTGGTCGCACATTTGCCACCTTGTTCTCAGACATCTCGTTTAGGCAGAAACTCCTGGAAACTAAGACCCAGGAGGACTTCAAGCAGGAGCTGGTGATTCAAAGGCAGCGGCTCTCCACTGCCATCCAGAAAACCTCTGTGGAGGAAGAGACCGACCCACACAGCAACAAACCACTCAAGGTCTGAAGCTGAGAGAGGCTCAGAGCATGTAAATGGTTTCACCAACCAATTATCTGCTCAGTCTGCCTGTTAACTTAATGTTCAGTTTTCTCTCTGGGTCATTAAGGGCACTCCTCACCTGTACAGTCCACCCTCACATTATGCTGAATCTTGACCACATAAAAACTTCTCCACACTGATGTAAGCACCTGGGTGTATGTGTGTCCCCCCAAAAAAGTAAAATTGCAATTTTTTAAACAAATTTTAGGGCATTTATCAAGCTCTATCTTCAACCCTGTATCCATATTTACAAATATGCTGTGTTCCTCATAGGGACCAAAAAATGTCCCCACAAGAAGGATTTCAGATATTGCCATCTTTGTGGTGACATCTGGTCTCATGTTAGCTATACCCTACTGGGTGACAGCTTCATTTAGTATGTTTAGCAAGTGTAATTCTGTTACTTGCAACCCTGTTAAATGTTCTGCCATAATTATTATTATTTTTTTTTTTTTACACATTCATATTTAAAAAATACACTACTGTTCAAAGTTTGGGGTCAGTAAGATTTATTTAAAGACATTAAAGGCCAGATTTACTAACAGCTTGCACCAGCACAAACCCTTGTTTGCCGTTAAAAAACTTTGTACTAAAGACACGCAGTGAAAAATGAACACTGAAAAGGCGTGGACAGGGTTATTTTTTGTAGGAGTTTCCCTTTCAGATGCAACATTTATGGGAAGAGAGTATTTAAATGGATCATGCAAGATGATTTACTAAGGTTTGCACTAGTCAATTTACTGGTGTTTGCGCCATTATTTACCGCCCCCCCCCCCAAAAAGCATGTCTTAAAGGTGCAGTGTGTAGTATTTATGAGGATCTATTGACAGAAATGCAATATAAGTGGTGTATAAAGACCTAACATAATGTACCAATAAGTTTTTATTACCTTAGAATAAGCCATCTGTCTACATACACCGCAGGTCCCCTTACAGTGAAGTCACCATTTTGCGGCGTCATGTTTCTACAGTAGCCCTAAACGGACAAACTTCTCTAAAGAGCGCTAGTCACTCTCTGCTCTCTCCGACGACAACATTTTTGTCCTGTGTTGTCCCCCGTAACTTTTCTATGTGCTTCGAAAGGGAGGGTTAAGCGGTGGGTGATTGCAATTCACAACCTCACCGCTAGATGCCACTAAAATTCACACATTGCACCTTTAAACCAGACGCTAACTGGTAGATTGTGTTAGTCATTATGGGAGTGATCTGGCTGTGTCTGTGTTCTTTAATTTGAGCTTCGTCAGTAGATCACACACTGAACATTCCACTCCCATCAGCGCTTTTTTGGAATTGCGCTCTCACGCTAATTTGCCCTGTTTAGTAAATCTGGCCCTAATACTTTTATTCAGCAAGGATGCATTAAACTGATCGAAAGTGACAGTAAAGACATTTATAATGTTACAAAACATTTTTATTTAAAATTAAAACTGTTCTTTTGATCTTTTAATTCATCAAAGAATTTAGAAAAATGCATCGTGGTATCCACAAAAATGCTCAAGCAGCACAACTGTTTTCAACATTGATAATATTCTGAAATGTTTCGTGAGCATCAAATCATCATCTTAGAATGATTTCTGAAGGATCATGTGACACTGAAGACTGGAGGAATGATGCTGAAATTTCAGCTTTGATCACAGGAATAAATTACTTTTCAAAATATATTCAAATAGTTTTAAATTGTAATGATATTTCACAATATTACTGTTTTAACTGTATTTTTGATCAAATAAATGCAGTCTTGGTGAGCATAAGAGATCTTCAAAAAGAATGAAAAATCTTGCCGACCACAAGCATTTGAAAGGTGGTGTATACTCTTTTTTATTGCTGGAAAATAACAAAATCATAAATCAACGTTTTTAATTATTTTCAATAATCACACAACGTCACTACCCTTACAAAAAATAAGTATACTTCAAGTTTTTTTAAGTATACTTATGTAAAGTTCAAGTATATTTTTAAGTATACTTTATGTAATAAGTATACGAATGTACAATGTACTTTACGTATTTGGGACTAAATTGGCCCACTTTTTAGTGTGTAAAAGTATAATTTTAAGTATAAGTGAACTGTCAAATACTTGTAACACATTTTTTAGTTTATGAAAGCAGTTTTATACTGCAAGTATACTGGTAAGTTTATTTTAAGTGAACATAACATCATACTTATAGACTATAGTTATATATATATATATGTATGTATGACTTCCAATGAACATATCTGTTTTCTTTATAAATCAATATTTTCAAACAATGTAAGTTTATAAGACAGTATGTAAAACTATATGAAAAAAGTATTTAATAGGCTACTCAATTAAAAGAGTAAACAACCACAAGCCAAGTATACTTAAAATACTTAATTATACTTTTAAGTATATCTCGATCAAGAAATTTAGTACAAGTATAGGCCAAATATAGTTAGACTTTTCTGTCAGTATAAGTCAAGTATACTTAAGTGCAATTTTAAGTATATTTCTGAGAAGTACATAAAAAGTAGACTGAACGTATACTTTCTTATTTTCAGTTTAAAAGAAGTATACTAATAGCACACTTGAATAAACTTCTTTTCTAAGGGTATGCTTCAACTGCTCACAAATCCTGGTCTGGAAAGTTGTGAACACAGACAAGTGGATTGATACAAACAGTGAGAAATGCCAGTGCTGTTATTCTAAATATGTATAATGTAACTTGGCCAAGCAGATTAAATGACCGACAACAATACTTCATTTTATTTATATATACAATTATATAAAATATAAAAAATATATATAAAATATATATTATAATAGGAGACATTTTACATGCAGTTGTTTTAATATGGCATTTGGATAACAAATATATTAAAGGATTTTTCAGCTTTCCATTTTGTAATGACAATCACCATAAAATCCAGTAGAGATTCTTGTAAATCGCACATAAGTCTACAAGACTTAACACTTCTTATTATGGTTTTGTTTTTTATACACTTAAGATTCTATGATTTCTGCTATATGTTTTTGCATACATTTAAAAAAAAACAAAAAAAACAAACATGTATCAGCATATTTTTTTCTCCTCCAACTGTCCTTTGTACCCAGGTAAAAGATTTCCTCAGAGCAGGTCATGGCATTTATGACGACTTGTGCCGCAGGCTTCCATTGTACCTGTCCGACTTCACAGATGGCAAGTCTCAGTTTTCCCAAAGGCCCTGCTTGACTTCACTTTTACTAAAAATAACAGAAATCTCTGTTGCTCAGGCTGAAGTGTTTGTTGCTGTGTGGTTTCTCTCCAGGTATTCTGGGCTCTAACAGATCTTTGCTGAAGTACACCACAACTGCCATCTTCCTCTACATCGCTATCCTGCTGCCAGCGATTGCGTTTGGCTCTCTGAATGATGAGAGCACGCGAGGAGAGATAGGTCTGTAGTCAAAAGTATATGACTAAGTCATTTACGGTCATTTGCTGGTCCTATCTGGCCTAGATGGTTGATCAGCTGGACTACATTGGTAGACCATCTTGGTCACATCAGCTACCATGTTCCAAAATCCAACTTGACCAGAAGGGTATTTTGACCGAGTTCCAGTTTTGTGTTCATGTGTTTCTTATGGTTTATTTGCGTTTCTGCAGATGTACAGAAAACTATAATTGGTCAGAGCATTGGAGGAGTGATGTACTCTCTTTGTGCTGGGTCTCCACTGGTCATTCCTCTCACCACAGCACCTCTAGCCATCTTCATCAGTGGTACTGTATCACTCTTATAAAGAAAATAAGGTTAGATGCAGGTGAGAAGGTGAGAGATGTCTTTCTCAGAGCCCTATACAGTTGTTGTCTCTCTTTTGTTTGTATATTGCAGTGATCAGAGGCATCTGTGATGACTATGACCTCGACTTTCCTGCATTTTATGCCTGCATTGGCCTCTGGAACAGTTTGTTCCTCATACTAGGAGGCATCTTCAATGTCAGCCTGTTTATGAAGCTCTTTAAACGGTCAGTGGAGTAGTACCATGAGTATATCTACCAGTGATGTGATTTTCCCCTTATTTATACAGAATTCTGCATTTTCCATAGAGAGAAGTGCTCTCAAAAAATATTTTTTTTTACCTCTTGTTCAGTTTAATAAGCAACACAATTTTGAATATTTTCATTGTGTTCAATCCACCTAATATATTTAAAACTGAAGTTTACTTAATCCATTTGTGTTCATGTTTGTTCAAATGGACCTAAATTTGAAATTACACAATTAGTTAAGGTTGGTACAGTAAGAACGATACAAGTTAATAAAAAAATAAATAAAAAAAATGTTTTATTGAGCCAACTTAACAAAAATTTATGTTCCTGTGTCATACTAACCAGCAGTAGTGCATGTTAGTATACTAATGTCTTTAGCATGTCTAAGCAATCAGATGTACGATTTTTTAGCCTGGCGGATGGGGAAAGTCCCATAGACTAAGGGACAGAAGTCATATCTTGATATCAGATTCAGTTGTGGTGGAGAATTTAACACAAACAAGCACCTCACTCATTTTCTTAAAGAATTTAACAATCTAGATGATACTGATGTTTAAAATCTCTTCAGGCAGACGCTACATTCTGATATAACTCAGACACTTCTGCTATGGCCTCTCTCTGTAGCATAAACATCATCAATCTGTGCTCTCCTGTCATGTGTGTGGTAATCTCCGTTCGTGGCGTGCCTCGATTTTGTTGTTATGTCTTGGTTTGTGCTCTATTGTTTCGATAAAAGGGAAGATCAGTTGTTCACCATGTCCTGTGTGTCCTCTCAGTTCCACAGAAGAAGTGATAGCTTTGTTCATCTCCATTGCCTTTGTGGGTGACGCTTTGAAAGGCACCATAAACAGTAAGTTCAGAGCTCTGAACGTTGCTGGAACTCGTATTCAAACCAGTGTCATGGCTTGTAATATCTCTGAAATAAATTATTAATAAGGATTTAACAGGGAAGTGAGTGAGAAAGATGGGGAAAGAATGAAAATATCTTGATGTATTTTATGAACATTATTGATAATATTTCCATGTATAATGGGATAGTTCTCCCATAATTACTTCCCCCTCTTGTTGTTCAAAACCAAACATACTTTATTCCATGGAACACAAAAGAAGATATTTTAAAGAATATTGGTAACAATCATTTTTATGCTACACTTTGTTCAATGAAAGTGAATAGAGACTGGGGCTGTTAAACGCCAAAAATTGAAAACGGTTACACAAAGGGTGTTTCTCAATCAGATCAATCCCAGCAAGCAATTTTGCATTTAAAAGACGTCTAATAGCTGTCCAAACACAGCCCTGATGTCTAGGCTAAAACAAGGCAAAATTTGAGCTGTCAGTGAAAATGTTATAGATGTCTAACCATAGCCCAAGAATAGACTAGTCATCTAGAACATGAACATGTCAAAGAAATTAAGCCAAACACCTTGTAATCACTGTTGACTTTGCTTACATGAAGGAATATCATACAAGTTATTTTGGCAAAAATGACATGTAACCAAATTCAAGGTTCTTTTGGCTAGAAGTGGCCAGTCTATGGTTAACCGAGATGGTGAAATGATGGCTATTGCTTGTTGAGCTAGTTCAGTAGTCAGGGCACTGATCAGGGAGTCAATGCATTTGGAACACCATGAGGGTCAATAAATTGTCATTTTTGGGTGCACATTTTTTTAACATCTGAATTAGAAAAAATATATATTTTATATTTATTCACTCATTTGTATTTAACCTATTCTATTGCTCACCACTGTATCTCTTTTTTTCTCTCAGTATTTCATAAATATTACCATAGCCTTATACTAGTCAATGGAAGCACAGAGGATCTGCAGCGTCTGGGTGTAATGCTATATCAGACAGTGAACGGAACAGAGAACGGAGGCATCTCACTGCCTGCAACAATGCTTCTGTGCACCAGGGAGCGCCCTATTCTCTGCCTACTGCTGATGCTGGGAACACTGTGGCTGGGCTATGTCCTGTTCCTCATCAAGAGAAGGTAATTATAGGATGGTGTAATTGTCATTAGCTGCTGATGCTTGGTCATCTGTTCTAACCTACTGGAATATTGGTTATATTACTAGAATGAGGAATCTTTTTTTTTTTTTTTGACCACAGAAGCTCAAAATACTGATGTGTGTTTTTGCATTTTCTAATTTCTGGTTTCTCTCCAGCCCATTCCTGCATGCTAAAGTCAGGGAGGTGGTGTCAGACTGTGCATTGCCGATCTCTGTGGTCATCTTCTCTTTTGTGGGCTCCTACCTCTTCAATGATATTCAGCGTGAGCCCTCATGTCAAAACAATCACCTACAATGATCATGTTGTATTTTTGCTTATATCATCATTATCAGTAATACAGACTTTGCATTAGGTGTAATTTCATCCTGTAATAATACTGAATGTAATCATTTTGCAACCCAATGAAACTTCAGTATTCAACTAAACATGGCATTTTGTCAACATTTACTTGCCATAATGCTATTCCAAACCTGGATGACTTTCACAAAAAGGAAATATTTAGCAGAAAATCTCAATGGAAATTGGAGCCGCAAGTCAAAAAGAGCAACATAAAAGTAGTCCATATGACCAATGTGCTATATTCCAAGTCTTTTAAAGACTTGTTTGAAATTTAAATAATTTATTGATAATCATCCCCTAAACTGTAGCTCTCAAATCTCTTTCACACTTCCGCACATTCAAACAAAGTCTCTTTCAAGGAAAGTCAGTTCACTTGGCGGCCATATTTTTTAACGCCTCTGGGCACAGGTCCTGATTTTGCCAAGTTATATGCGTTCCTGGGGTCAACATATTTTGTTGATCCTGGAACAACATTTCTTCCCGAAAATTTTATCCTAACCCAATCCCTACCCATAAGTTATCCCTGAAATCAGGGGGAAATCATAGGTGAATAACATTGATGTAGTCACTATATTCACTGTTGACTTTGCTTACATGATGGAATATCTTACATTATTTTGGCAAAAACGACACCTTTCTCATAAGGGCTTGAGTGTTCAGTGCGCCGTGTGCGGTTATAGTTGTAACCGAGACGTTCCCTTTCAAGAGAACTCACGCTGCGTCACCGCTTTGGGAACGAGAATACCCACGTCCCCATAGGAGCCAGATGCCCGCCTGTGACATTGTCTAGGGGGCGAGCACCCAAGCCCCAGGAGTAGCATTGATGTCAAGCTCATAAAACCTGACGAAAGTGTGCGGCGAAGACCACCCTGCCGCATCACACACGTCCTGCAGGGAGGCCCCTGCCAGGAGAGCCTGAGAGGCAGCCATGCTCCTAGTCGAGTGGGCCCGAACAGCCAAGGGAGAAGGCTGTCCGGCCGCCCCCTAAGCAAGTGTGATGGCCTTGACCACCCACTTGCTCATCCTCTGCTTAGAAGCCGGACCCCCCCTCGAGGGAGGTCCATAACAGACAAACAACTGTTCTGAATTCTTCCACAGGGCAGCTCTGTGGACATATGCATCAAGCGCACAAACAGGGCAAAGCAGATTGAGTTTTTCCTGGTCTGACGTCAGAAACGGAGGAGGACAGAAGGCCTGAAGTACTATAGGTCTCACAGGATTAGTAGGAACCTTGGGAACATAGCCTGGCCTAGGATGAAGGAAGGCCTTAGCCATACCAGGCGCAAATTCCAAACACGAGGGTGCCACAGAGAGAGCTTGTAAATCCCCTTTTCTCTTCAGGGAAGAGATAGCAAGAAGAAAAAGTCTTAAGAGTGAGAAACTTCTCAGAAACTTCTTCGAGCGGCTCAAAGGGAGCCTCAGAAAGGCCTTGAAGGACAATGGCCAGGTCCCAGGCCGGCACCCTGGTGCGTACTGCAGGTCTTAACCTCAAAGTGCCACAGAGGTAACAAGTAACTAAAGGGTGTCGCCCCAATGAAACACCACCCAAAGGAGAGTGGTAAGCTGCTAAGGCCGCCACATACACCTTCAATGTGGAGTGAGCTAACCCAGAGGAGAACCTCTCCTGCAAGAATTCCAGCACTGCGCTAGCAGGGCAGTTAACTGGATCCCACAGGCGATCTCTGCACCAAAGGGTGAAGAGTCTCCATTTCAAAGCGTACAGTTTTCTCGTGAGCTCTAGAGTGTAGAATGGTCTTAACAACCTCGGCTGAGAGACCAGAACTCATGAGCTGGGCCCCCTCAGAGGCCAGGCCCACAGTTTCCACAGCTCTGGGCGAGGGTGCAGGAAGGCACCGCCCGCCTGAGAGAGAAGGTCCCCCCTGAGCGGAATCTACAGAGGAGAGCCGTCGAGGAGAGACACGATGTCCGAGAACCAAGCCCGGGCCAGCCAGAACGGGGCTACTAACAGCAGCTGGGCCCCGTCCCGGCGCACTCTCTCTAGAACTCCCGGAAGCAGAGCGATCGGGGGAAAGGCATACAGGGGCAGCCTCAGCCACTCCTGTACCATAGCGTCCAGTCCGAGAGGAGCTGGATGCACTAGGAAGAACTCCCGGTTACGTTTGTAACCCTCGTTCCCTGAAGGAAGGGAACGGAGACGTTACGTCAGTTACTGACGAAATGGGGGTTTCGCTTAGAAGCCAATCGCCTTTGAGCTCTACAAAACGAGCCAATGGCATGAAAATGCCATGGGTCTGCGGAATTTGCATGCCGCAACCCCGCCCAACCGTGTGGGTATAAAGGGCGTTGCGTGGCAATCTCGCATTATGTTACCTGCTGAAGAGCCGAGGCATGAGCGCCTGGCCGTTCCAGCGGTACAGCGGAAGTGGCATGGGGACGCAAGCGAAGACACCTGAGCCTGTCCAGTTACTGGCCACTTGGGGCGAGTACACGAGAGGACACAGGCTCCACTCTGAGATTATAAAATCTTGCGAATGTGTTGGGTGTCACCCAGCCTGCAGCTCTACAAATGTCTGTCAGCGAGGCGCCATGCGCTAAAGCCCAAGAGGAAGCAACACTCCTGGTGGAGTGTGCTCTTACCCCAAGGGGGCATGGCATGCCCTGAGCCTGATATGCCAGGACAATGGCATCCAGTATCCAGTGGGACAACCTCTGCTTGGAGAGAGCCTTCCCTTTCTGCTGCCCTCCGTAACAGACAAAGAGCTGGTCTGAACGGTCCAGTACGTGCTTGTCCTTGAGCAGGGCTCAGAAGCGATGCAGGGCAAGACGTACGGCCAGCAACTCGAGGCAATTGACATGCCAAAGGCGCTGGGGTCCTCTCCAGGAGCCCGCGGCAGCATGTCCATTGCACATGGTGCCCCAGCCCGTGGCAGAGGCATCTGTTGTTACAACAACATGCCTGGAAACTCGTTCTAGGGGAACACCTGCCCGTAGAAAACTGAGGTTCGACCACGGGGTGAAGGTCTGACGAGCGGCGTTATCGCGGCTGCGGATGCCATATGCACCAGGAGCCTCTGAAAATATTTCAGTGGAACCGCACTCTTGTCCTCGAACTGGCAAAGACAAGTCAGCAGAGACTGCGCGCGCTCGCTCGTAAGCTGCGCGTACATGGCGACCGATCCCAAGAGTGGCCTAGAATCAGCCAGTCGTCAAGATAATTCAGGATGCGAACCCCGTGTTGCCTGAGCGGCACAAGGGCTGCCTCGACGACCTTCGTGAAGACGCGAGGGGACAGGGCTAGCCCGAAAGGGAGAACCGTGTACTGATATGCCTGCCCCTTGAAGGCAAACCGTAGAAACGGTCTGTGTCGAGGTAACTGACGTAACTCGTAGTGTACTGACTGAAAGGGAACCACAGACGACAATGAGTGTTTTCTTGTGTAGCGAACAGGTCCACTTGGGCCCTGCCAAACTTCTCCCAGAGGAGCTCCACCACCTCGGTGTGGAGTCTCAACTCCCCGGGCCTCGGCCCTTGCCTCGACAGGATGTCTGCTTCCACATTCAGGCGCCCCGGGATGTAAACTGCCCTGACTGAGTTCAGTTTCCCCTGGGCCCACAGGAGGATCTGACGAGCCAACTTGTACAACGGGCAAGACCTCAAACCGATGAGAGGATCGACCCTATGCGAGGCTCTGACAGACGGGCCTGCATAGAGACCGAATCCCAACTCACGCCCAAATACGTAATTCTCTGTACTCGGGAGTTGAGCCTCAGCTCCAACCTCCTCATATGCGCGAGAACCACATCTCGATGTTGAGCCGCTAGACGAGCCGACTGAGCGAGTATATAATTGAGATATAATCAGTCGTCGATATAATTGAGAATGCGAATCCCCTGCATACGCAAGGGGACTAACGCCGCGTCCACACACTTCGTCAATGTGCGGGGTGAAATTGCTAGGCCGAAGGGAAGCACTCGATATTGGTATGCTTCTCCCCTGAAAGTGAACCTCAGGTACTTCCTGCGCTGTGGAAGGATGGAGACATGAAAGTATGCATTGAGATCTATGGTGACAAACCAGTCCTCGGACCTGACTTGAATCTGTTTGAGTGTGAGCATCCTGAACTTGAGCTTTGCTACAGAGCGGTTGAGGACGCAAAGATCTAAAATAGGGCACAGCCCCCCATCCTTCTTTGGCACAATGAAGTACCGGCTGTAAATCCCTGACTCCCTGTCTGGTAGAGGGACCTTTTCTATAGCCTCTTTTTGCAGAAGAGTCTGTACTTCTTGAGTCATAACCAGAGCCTGCTCGGGGCCCACCACCGTGGGAAGAACCCCATTGAAGCCGGGCGGACGACATCTGAACTGAATGGCGTAACCCTTTTTTATAATTTGCAGGACCCACTGAGATATATTCGGCAGATTCTCCCACTCTGCTACGAACTCTACTAAAGGTACCAGCCTCTCGAAGCTGGCCTCTGATGTACTCTGCACCACGAGCGCAGCGCCTTGAAGTGGCAAACCAGCAGGGAACAACTGGCTCAACAGCGCCACCGTGTACTGAGGTGAACACCGCCTGTCCCCGGAGGGGATTACCCTCACAGCCCTGGGCACGCTGGTGTCAGGGCTTCTTAGACGCCCACCGCCCCACCCTTTCTGTGGAGTGCGGGTGGCGACGCTCTGTTTCTGCTGTGCCCGATGTGATGAGCTCGTACTCGGCACCTGCTGCTCCCGCACCGCAGCAGACGAGACCTGGGCCTTACGGGGGAGGAACTGCTTGAGTGCCGCCGACTGTTTCTTTGACTCCTGGAACCTGTCGATGACAGTAGCAACAGCGTCACCGAACAGGCCCGTAGGAGACAAAAACAACTTATCCCTCTCCTTTATCTCCGTAAGGTTCAGCCACCAGGGCTGCCATAGAGCGGCCTACAGATCTTGCCGTCTCCTTGGTGGCCCGGAGAGCTAAATCTGCTGATGACATCAGCTCCGATCTCCTGGCTCATTCTCCCAGGTCATTCAGCAGGTCAGCCTGGTATGCCTGCACAATAGCCATCGTGTGCAGACATGCGGCGGCCTGACCTGCTGCCGAGTATGCCTTGCCCACTAGCGCTGATGTAGCTCTTAGTGGCTTAGTGGGCAAGACGGGGCTTTAATAGCTGATGTCGAGTCGGGCGTGCAATGGCTCGCGAGCGCCTCTTCTACCCGCGGCATCGAGCCATAACCATGCCTCTTCAGCCCCCCGATGTTACTATAAACAGTCGTGTGAGGACTGAAAACACGGGAAGACATGGGCCGTTTCCACGATCTCGACACCTCGGTGTGGAGATCAGTGAAGAACGGCAAAGCCCTGCGTGGAGGTTGAACAGAGCGAGCTGGCAGAAAGCGCTCATCAAGCCTGCTTTTAATTGAGGCGCACTCGGGATGTTCATGTGGCCAGTCAATGTTCAATCTAGCCACTGCTCTGCTCAAAACCTCCATGAGCTCATCACTAGCAGGGGTTTGAAGTGGCGAGTCTTCAACCCCTGCGTCGACGCTACAGATATCCACCTCCTCAGAACTGGACAACTGCAGCGCCGCGGCCGCCCCCTGGGCGGGAGAAAACCGCAGTGCGGGCTCCCGAACCCAGAGAAGCAGCACTGGATCTGCCAGGTGAAGGCAGAAATAGGGCTGGGCCCATCTCTAACCCCTCTGTCAGATCCATCTGCGAACCCCACGACATAAGCTGCCGCTGTGCCTCGACAACAGCGGGGCCTGTGCCGCGGGGAACGCAAGCCGTGGCACCCTCCTCAAAGAGCGCCTGGCGGGATCGCAGCACTCTCAGAGGCAAAGCCTCAAAATGCTCGCAGCCGGCCCCCTCGAGAGCCGACTGCGTGTTCTGCTCACCCAAACAAACAACACACATCAAGTGTGTATCCCCGCTCGTGATGTAGCGAGAGCAGGGAGGAACACACTTTCTGTAGTGCTGTTCGCTCGCCATTACCAAAACTCTCAAATGTCAGTGTGTATGCTTTTGTAACAAAATAAGAAAGTCTGAACTCAGGCACAAACACAGAGCTGACAGAGACGATGTACATAGAGAGCTTGCTGAAGACAACAGAAGCTAGAGGCGTGTGTTTGCGGTATGCTTTATAGTTTCCGGGTCTATGACGTCACCCGCCTATGACGTTCCGTCTCTCTATTGGACTGATTACATACGTGCTTCACGACGCATTCACGCAGAGGCGTTCCCAAAGCGGCGATGCAGCGCAAGTTCCCTTGAAAGGGAACTTCCCCCGTACGTGATTTTAAAATGTAAGGCGGTACCCAGATTTCAGTTATTAACCATAACCAGTGACCAGTTAACCAGTATTATGGCCATCTCATAAATGGCCACCTCTTAAAATATTTACAATTTCCTGTGTGATCGGGTTGGCTATATTTACATTTAAATAACAGTTCTAATCAGCAACAAATTTACAATACATAAACTGTCTTATAACTGTTTCTTATGCTCAAATAGCTAAAATGGATATATTTAAAGTTGGTCCGACCACCAAGTTGGTTTGTGCAGTCATAAGTGCCAGTCTCAGGTTTCCAATTGTCGACTGGCTCTTTTATTTAAAAAGCAGGACTTCCATTACTAGAGCTGCCATATTGGACTTTGCGGTTTCTCCCATTCATAGCAATGCAAGTTAACTGTCTTATTATACAGTCAAGTATTATTCAGTCTTTGATTCAAGCCTGACACCTCAAGACATGTCGCAGCAGGACATCCTGATCAATTTCCATTGACATCAAACCTTTCATAACGCAGTTTGAAGTGACAGGTCCAAATGCGTTTTGTGAGCTATTGCAAAGAGGGAGTAAATAATGGCAAATTATTATAACTATACATTTAATTATTTTATTATGTCGATCCACAGTTCCAGTATTCAACTACCAGAATGGAACTGCATTCAAAGTGTCACCTTTTAATCAGCTGACAGGGATGAACATATTAAGTGCATGTGGTCTTGGCTTTCTCCTCGCCTTGCTTATCTTCATTGACCAGAATATCGTGGTGTCCCTCACCAATGCCCCAGAGAACAGGTATCCATCCTGAAAATCAAAAACCATTTCCATTCCATATTTGTCATCTGAAGTTTGTTTGTTTTTTTCATCCTGCAGTGCCATACCTTCTCAGTTTGCTAGCATTTTATTGGATTACTTTTTTCCCAAGATCAGTGAGCCATCATTCACAGTGTCAGTTCAGTGTAGACAGTCGTGGGGCGCTGAGAGACAGCATATGATCTCTTTTGGTGTTCATGCTTTCAGACTGCTAAAGGGAACAGCGTACCACTGGGACCTGATGCTCTCTGGGTTTATCAATATCCTGATGTCGGTGCTGGGGTTACCATGGATGCACGCAGCTTTCCCACACTCCACGCTGCATGTGCGTCAGCTAGCGCGGGTGGAACAGCGAGTGGAGGGGGGCCACCTCTATGAAATGTGATGGCAACCACATACATACACACTTAGAGAACACAATACTTGCAGATGATGTTTAAACATGCATGATGCATACGAGTTAGCAATTAACACATCAAGTGTGATTAACAAGACTTGTAAAACACGTCCTTTTGTGTACCTGCAGGATAGTCAGTGTGAAGGAGACACGACTTACGTCGCTGGCTGCGAACATCCTGATTGGTTTGTCAGTGTTTTTGCTGCCAGTGCCTCTGCAGTGGATACCGAAACCTGTTCTCTATGGACTCTTCCTGTACATCGCTCTTACGTCTATTGATGGAAACCAGATGTGTGATCGAATGGCCCTTCTGCTTAAAGAACAAGTGAGAGCCTTAGATTAGTGAACCTATAATAAGCTATTAGTGTATCTTGTTTTTATTAACAGTACCATTCAAAAGTTTTAGCATCAAATCAGCATATTAAAATTATTTCTGAAAAATCATGTGACACTAAAGCCTGGAGTAATGATGCTGAAAATTCAGCTTTGATCACAGGAATAAATTACATTTTAAAATATAGTGAAATAGAAAAAAAGAAGTTATTTTTATGCAACCTTGATGAGCATAAGAATTAAAAGAATTAAAAGATCTTTCCTGGTTGCTTAAACCAACTAAAATTTAAATATGCAAAGAAAATACATTCAAATATGAATAAAAAAATTCTTAGGCCAACCCCTTTGGAACAGGGTTTGGCTGATTAGCACAGCCCTCTTAGCCAAAACTACACCATTATGCAGGAAAAATGCATATTTCTCCATTGACAGCAATTTTACCATAAACTACAAAAATCCAAACATGGTGGGGGATGAGTTACTATATATTAAGAGCACCATCCAGTACATGTCAAGTTAATTAAGTCTATAAATACACATAATACAAGCAGTTAAATATGCCCCAGTAACATAGTTTATTTAAAACCATAGAGGTTCCTCTGAATATCAAACATAAGACTTTCTGATCTCAATCCAAGTCTCAAGATCACTCTCAATGATACTTTATTTATTGCATAATTTAATAGTGCTGCCTTTGGAATGTACAACCACAGTGAAAATCAATATAAATCAGTATACAGCTAGTGTAGTGAGGGACTATTTGTGGTTGTAAAGGGTATAATTCCTAGGTCGTTTTTGAGTCCCAGGCCATTATCATGTTGTAGATTTACAGGTTTAAAGTCAACATGACCTCATTACCAACAGATTTTAAAGTAATGTGATGCATTTTGGAGTGAAACAGGACAATTCAGAAAATTTGCATCAAGCATCAGACACTGGCCACAATGAAATCTCATTGGTTCAAAATTCTACTCCTCATAACATCAGATATCACACTGTGCAGCAGTTTTGTGTTCAGCATGAAAAGACCAATAGCGTTGCTGGAAATCATGTCTAGTTAGGTCATGGAATGTGTATTAAAGGGATAGTTCACCCAAAAATGAAAATTTGCTGTTAATTTACTCACCCTCAGGCCATCCAAGATGTAGGTGTCTTTTTTTCTTCAGTAGAACAGTAAAGAAGAATTTTAGCTGAAACCATGGTTCTTGGTGATAATGTAAGTCAGTGGCTACCGTCACTTCGAGAGTCAAAAAAACATGTACAGGCAAAACAAAATTAGCAATACATTGAGGTCTTATGAAGCTAAATGATCAATCAATGATGTGCAAGAAACTGAACATTATTTACAACATTATTACCTGTAATCCACAGCCTCAGTAAACGGTCCTGAGCACATTCACAACAGTCTGCAGCGAGTTTCCTGTTGCGTATGAGGTATGCGCATGAGCTCAAATGTTGTCAATCTGTGTAAAGTCAATCTTTCCAATTGAATATAGGTTTCATCTATATAAAACCCCTATATTTAGACTGTTTACTGAGGCTAAAAAGCTAAAAATCTTTTTAGACTGTTTGCCGAGGCTAAAAAGATAAAAAAATCTTTACTGCTCTACTGAAGAAAAAAATACTTACATCTTTGATAGCCTGAGTTTGAGTAAATTAACAACACGTTTTCTTTTTTGGGTGAACTATCCCTTTAAGAAAGTAAATAGGCTTATATTTTAGGTTGACTAATATGAAATAATACAAATCTGTCACTGATCATTCTCATACTAATCTCAATCTCTGTTCCCAAGACCTCGTATCCACCCACTCACTACATCCGCAGAGTGCCGCAGAGGAAGGTGCATTATTTCACAGGCCTGCAGATTGTTCAGCTGATCATCCTGTGTGTGTTTGGGATGTACCCATTGCCCTACATGAAGATGATCTTTCCTTTACTCATGATCATGCTCATTCCAATAAGGTATGCCATATCCTTTATATTAGAGGTTTGAGTGATCATCAGGCATATTGCATGTATTTCAACACAGAAAAATTATATTTGCCATAACATTCTATGACATGCTTTCTTTGCAGGAACTACTTGTTGCCAAAGATCATTGAAGCAAAGTACTTGGATATCATTGATTCTCAACACATGTAAAAAAACATGAAAAGAGACTGTTAAGAAACATTAACACTTTTAAAGTGCTGGGGAAAACATTTCCTGTATGTATTTTTGTAAGAAAAAAAAAATTCTGGCTATGAGATGTGCCTTCAATATCTACTATGAATTAAATCTTTCCACAGTGGTCCCTGCCCATTTTTATTTATTTAGTGAAATCATAAACTCTTGTTTTTTCTTCCCATGATTCTCAAGTGTCTCTTTGTTTAGCATGTATCTGGCGCTGAGATATAGGCTACAGTGAGCAATATTATCATTTTATTTTGCTATCTGAAACTGCACACAGAAATGTTTGCTCAAACAATACAGCAGAACAAACACATTTTAAAATACAAAACACAATCTCAACACATTTCATCCAGAGCTTACAGTCCTCTTACGTGTTCAGGTTTTATAAAATACTTTAATGTTCTGTATCCACTATAGACAGATCTCACTACCACAACCTTTGACTCCTACTCCTACAAAATGACTGCCCTCTTTAAATGTCATAACATAAATTTAACATGACTGATGGAAATAGTGTGATGCTTCAACCTCTGAAATATTTACTGTTATTCTCTGTTGATGGAGAAATGTGTACCGCTCTCAAAATACAACTTTGCATTATTGTGGGGAAAAAGATGGGGAACAATTAATTGTGTTCCCTTTCGATACGGTTCACTCGTATTGCATCGAGTTTCTGATGCTATGGGGAAACTCTGAAGCCTGATTGGTTCACGTCTGTGCACCTGCACAGACAAATGGCTTTTCAGCCCACCAAAACAGGCGGAACTGATTGCTTATTTAAGTCGCGCTAAACGCCATTTTGAGTCAAAGTTTTTCTCCTTCAGCGTGAAGATCATCTCCTCTCTTACTCTGAAGAAGACAACACAGAAGCCTCTCTACTTGCCGCCGAATCAAGCCTCTGCAGTGGACCAATGGCGCCTCGCAGCTGACTCAGCGCTTCTCCTCTGCTGCTTTCCGGGCGAAAGCACAAAAGGGCAATTTCTTTCTAAAAGAGCAGTGACGTTTGATGCAAAATGTCACGCCACGACTATAGATCGATGAGCACACCGAGTGCATGGCTTGCCTGGGACGCGCTCATGCCGCGGCTGCACTCACTGAGACCAGCTGCTCGCACTGTGAGAAGGAGAATGGTGCTGACAGCACTGCAGCTGAGAATGACTCTTCTCCCCTATGACTATCAGGCGAGAATAAAAGAGCACATTTTCTCCTCTGAGCGTGTCGCTTGCCAGTGCCGCGCCAAGCCGCATTCATCAAAGACGAACGTTCTCACTTTTTCTAAAGAAAGCGACTCCACCCCTCGTTCTCTCAGGAGCCTGAGAGGAAGAAACAATGGAGTTATAGTGTTGAGCAGACAGGACTAAGTGAGCTCAGCTCACGCCAGTCCATAGCCTGTGTGCTTCACTCTCCCTGTAGTGAGGGGATTCCCTGGTGCTCTTCACCTGAGAAGACCATCACCCTTGTCTGGTACAAGTGTTTTGGTCTCTTTTAAGGGTACCAAGGAGGAATTTGTGCCAATGGCATGGGCAGCTTTCAATATAGGGGTATGGTTGGACTCCTTGCAGGACTTCGTCCCCTACCGCCTAACGAGCCAGGTGATGTTAAGGGCCTGGACTAAACTTGTCATAAACTCGGGTTCGGAGTGGTCAGTCCTGGAAGTGCCTGCCCACAGCCGCCTCGATGAATGGTTCCTGCAGCCAGTGTGCCATCAGTGAGCCCCCTCGCCAGGAACCTACCCCATTTGTTCATGATGAACTTACCAGTTGTGGTGTGCCCCCTACTTGGGCCATGCTCACTCTTCTGCTTCGGCTGCCTCTTTGGCAATCAGATTGGCATTCAGATTTGGTATTCTTGAAAACATTTCAGAAGCTACTAGGCCTCATGGCATTTCAGAAGCTACTGGGCCTCATGGCAGCAGCCTCCTCAGTAGTTCCCTTACACATGCGGCCAATACAATGCTGGTTGAAGGCCCACGTCCCACTTCAAACGTGGCGCGAGGGACACATTGTTCTCAGGATGACCTAGTTTCTAGAAGAAAAGTAGTCGTGACAGACACCTACAAGGTTGGGGTGCCCTGTGCGATGGTAGGCAGCCTTTGGCTCTTGGGTGGAGCCAATGTCAGGCTGGCACATCAACTGCCTGGAAATGATGGCAGGGCTTCTGGCCTTCAGGGAATTCCAGCCAGACGAACAACATGACATTGGAAGCCTATATAAATCACCAGGGGGGTTTCAGGTCCCGTTCAGGCACCGTCTCCTCCTGTGGGCACAGGACAATTTCCATTCAGTAAGCGCAATACATGTACTGGGCTCCATGAACACGGGAGCAGATATTCTGCCCCGGAATGGAGGAGAATCAGGGAAGATTGATGCACAGGACACTGGTAGAACCAGCCGTGGTTCCTGTGAGTAGTACCATGGCCAATCCTGCTGAGGAGGGACCTCCTCTCCCAGCAGAGGGGTCAATCTGGCATCCCCAACCTGAGTTGCGGAGCCTCCATCTGTGGTCCCTTGACGGGAGCCTTCACGTCTCTCCCAGAAGGTCATGAACACAATCTCTGAGGCTAGGGCACTGTAGCAAGGTTAGTGTTCAGGAAAGTAGGTGGGAACCAGCAAATGTTAAACATACTTTAATATCATAAAATAAACAAATGGCAAAACGAAAGTAAAGTGGCAGCCCCTCACAGACAACTGCCACACAAACATAAACAAAACACAATGTAAATAGTCCAGGCCTGGTCCTCTTTCATTCTTCACTGTTGTCGCTCCTCCTTTTATGCTCCCAGAGCTCCTCTGTGAGAAACCTCTGTGTCCTCTGTGTTCATCTTCCTCAGCCATCTTACAAACTGCAGAGTTAATGCTCTTAATTGTGTGCAAACGTTTCAAGCACTTTCTTTAAAGGTACTTTTCTTAATAAACCGAGTGCAAAACAACTTCTTAAAGATAGCCATAACTCCACATTGACTGAACCAGAGCTTGCTATCAGCATATAACGAAAATAGCAAAACGTACGTTTTGCAGGGAGAAGTTGACCTATTTTCATTCTCTTCCAAACTCACTCATTATCTTCGTGCATCCGTATCGCGTCTTTCCTTGACAATCCACACAGATAAGAAGTATTTTTACCATATCTTGGAGAATGCCTTGGAGGATCACCCGTTTTTGCGTTATGCCTTGTCGTTTTTCCCCTCTGTCTCCGTATTTTAAAGAAAAAAGTCCCCACCACAGCGCGCAGCGTCACTTCTCTCTTAACAGACAGGCTAACTAGCTATTAGATAGCGGTGCGTAGAAACTGCGGGCTCGTTTCGGTCCGTCGCAGCTCTCTGGGGCAAACAGGCCCGGCCCTGTGGCTCGTTTGCTGCGCTAAAGTATCGGACCAGTGCTTCCTCAACCAGCAACAAGCTAGCCACGTTCTCTTCGTTATCCAGGTAATCCAGAGTAGCTTCGTATTAGCAAGTTTTTTGACTAAATGTAGTGGCACCTAGTTGCTTTTAATTCTTTTGTACCACTTTTTGAAGTCAGTCTAACTACAACCAGTATTTGAAACACGAGCAAACCAAACGGTCTTCTTTTTAAATGTTTACTTCCAAAACATTCAATTATACATAGACATGGTACACACGGTCCAAAAACTGTGTTGCTTCCAACGTCTCTAACTTCAAACTAAAACTAACTACATCCAATGCTATGACGTAGTGCTATCTGACTGGAAGCTCAAAATACTGAAATGTTATCAGATCTAAACTTTACTAAATCATGCATTTTAAACCAATACATTTCTTATGAATTTTCATGATTTTTTTTTATTTATTTTTTTATCTTTTTTTATTACTGTTTAAACTAAATGATTATTTCAGATGAACCAGTCCTTATGTGGCTTACAACTCTTTTCACAAAAATATTAAGCAGCACAACTGTTTTAAACATTGATGATAGTAACAAATGTTTCTTTAGCAGCAGATCAGAATATTCAAATTTCTGGCGAATCATGTGACATTGAAGACTGAAGTAATGATGCTGAAAATTTAGCTTTGCATCACAGGAATAAATTATATTTCAAAATATATATGTCATAGAGTTTATATGCTAATATACACTCACCTAAAGGATTATTAGGAACAGCATACTAATACTGTGTTTGACCCCCTTTCGCCTTCAGAACTGCCTTAATTCTACGTGGCATTGATTCAACAAGGTGCTGAAAGCATTCTTTAGAAATGTTGGCCCATATTGATAGGATAGCATCTTGCAGTTGATGGAGATTCGTGGGATGCACATCCAGGGCACGAAGCTCCCGTTCCACCACATCCCAAAGATGCTCTATTGGGTTGAGATCTGGTGACTGTGGGGGCCATTTTAGTACAGTGAACTCATTGTCATGTTCAAGAAACCAATTTGAAATGAGTCGAGCTTTGTGACATGGTGCATTATCCTGCTGGAAGTAGCCATCAGAGGATGGGTACATGGTGGTCATAAAGGGATGGACATGATCAGAAACTATGCTCAGGTAGGCCGTGGCATTTAAACGATGCCCAATTGGCACTAAGGGGCCTAAAGTGTGCCAAGAAAACATCCCCCACACCATTACACCACCACCACCAGCCTGCACAGTGGTAACAAGGCATGATGGATCCATGTTCTCATTCTGTTTACGCCAAATTCTGACTCTACCATCTGAATGTCTCAACAGAAATCGAGACTCATCAGACCAGGCAACATTTTTCCAGTCTTCAACTGTCAAATTTTGGTGAGCTCGTGCAAATTGTGGCCTCTTTTTCCTATTTGTAGTGGAGATGAGTGGTACCCGGTGGGGTCTTCTGCTGTTGTAGCCCATCCGCCTCAAGGTTGTGCGTGTTGTGGCTTCACAAATGCTTTGCTGCATACCTCGGTTGTAACGAGTGGTTATTTCAGTCAAAGTTGCTCTTCAATCAGCTTGAATCAGTCGGCCCATTCTCCTCTGACCTCTAGCATCAACAAGGCATTTTCGCCCACAGGACTGCCGCATACTGGATGTTTTTCCCTTTTCACACCATTCTTTGTAAACTCTAGAAATGGTTGTGCGTGAAAATCCCAGTAACTGAGCAGATTGTGAAATACTCAGACCGGCCCGTCTGGCACCAACAACCATGCCATTCTCTAAATTGCTTAAATCACCTTTCTTTCCCATTCTGACATTCAGTTTGGAGTTCAGGAGATTGTCTTGACCAGGACCACACCCCTAAATGCATTGAAGCAACTGCCATGTGATTGGTTGATTAGATAATTGCATTAATGAGAAATTGAACAGGTGTTCCTAATAATCCTTTAGGTGAGTGTATATATACCATGTTATATGATGTAACATGATTGACTCAAAAGCATAAGTTTTGAAGTTGCCCAATCTATGGAAAACACACAGAAAAGCGTATATAAATGGACTTGAGGACAGATAAGTGATATTAATGTTTGTTTTTAGCAATGTGTTACACCACAAGATATAGGCTAATGACTGTATAAAAAAATGAACAAACAAATAGTTTTGCTATTGATTTACATTTAACCTCCCAAAACTGATAGCATTTTAAAAGTGCATCTATACTAAATATCTTATTGTCCATTGTGTGTGTGTTTCTAGGGCATATTTTAAGAATGGCACATGCACCACAATGATTGTGATTCATCAGAAAGTTGTGTATCCTAGCAACATGTGAATAAAAGCCTACCAGTGGTGAGCATGAGCTCAGAGGAGTCAAGAGGGCTCATGTACTGCAGACTGATGAGGAGCTGTTTGCATGTAATCAAAGGCAGGTCTCTTAAGACACAAGCCTCTAGCAGCACTGCAGAGATGCAATCACCTGTGTGAGCCTGACTAAGGATTAAAGAAATTTCCATGAGGTTTGTTTGTATTGGGGAAGCCAAGAGATGAATAAATAGCAGGTCTGTAGGTGAATTTTCTATTGTTCTTGCAGTTTGGCACTTTGAAAAATGTATCTTCATTTACTCATCTTCATGACATTCCAAATGCTTTATTGTCTTTCTTCTGTCAAACACTAGAATAGATGTTTGCAGAATGCTAGAGCTGCCCTTTCCCATAATTTCCCATATAACAATACCCTGCTGAAAAATCCAGCATTGCTGGTCACCAGCATAAGGTATGTTTTGCATGCTGGGACCAGCAAGGGATGATGATTGCTGGTCACCAGCATAGGAAGCGTGAGTGCCAGGCCAGCTCTAACCAGCATAAACCAGCTTGGAACAAAATGGAATTCATGCTGGTTTATGCTGTGTTTTTCAGCATGCATAGAGTCTTTACTGGTAAATTAACAGGAAGAGATCATGTGTGAACAGGACCTTTTCAAAAAATACTGGTAAATCCATTCCGGCAATTTACCAGTAAGGGACGTAAATATGCACTAGATGGACATCTTTGAACGTTGTGGCCCGTCTTTTTTCAACGTGACGTGCTCGAGACCCAGCCTCCTTTTCCATTTATCAGTGCTGCGTCTCTGCAGTTGGATACTATTATTCACATCTCCTGTTTTTAAGAGCAAAACTGCATTCTGTTTGATGCGGTTGAATGCAATGCAGTTTGATGCAAATTAAGAAAACAGTGCAGTGTTTAAAGATCATTCCCGATGACTGACATCACAGAATTTACTGGTATTTTGCTGCTGATGTGTGAATGGTCTCTTACCAGTAAAAAAGTCAGAACGCCGCGTGAACAGCATATTTATGTATTTACCGGTAAAGTCATTGTAATTTTACAGCAATTTACCATGATTGCCGTGTGCAAGGGGCTAGTAAGTCAGGCTCTTAAAAAAGGTACCATAAAACAACTTGTGCACGTCAATATTCCACATATTCTGAAGTCATACAATAGCTTTGTGTGACTGTGTGAAGACTATTTTTTATCTTCCCCTCTATTGTGACTCTCAAATCTTATATTTTAACACATGCAGTGCACCAAAGAGAGCTAACAACACACACATTTACACAGCCATTATGAGAAAGCTGTAAAATGAAAGAATGGGTTTTTAAATCCCCCTTCGCATGCTAATTGCCCAACCCTAATATGCTGTTAATTTATTACATATTTTCATTCCACTCATCTCTTCTGTCCTGATATTGATTGTGTTTTTTATTAGATTTTGTGGCCTAAAAATCTCATGAGCTAAATAAGCACAACAAATGACTCTTTTCAACAAATGAATTCTTCTTCATACCCCTTAAATTAATGACAAAGCATGAAACAGCCAGTTTTATTGTCTTCATCATAGTTGCCTGCGGGAAATCAATAATCTCAGAAATCTTCACATATGTCTCATTCTCAGTTTTTGATAGTATGCATACATTATTTTGACAAGTATGATAAATGGCTGCAGCTGTGTAAATTCTTCATGTATTGTACCAAATTGTACTGTAATATTGTATTTCCAGAGTGCAGCCATTAAAGTGATTTTAGCCTCTTTATCATAGAATTATGTGCCACAAAATGGAAAGAAAATAGCATGACCTAGATCTCAAACAAGCCGTATTTTATTGTGTGCTTCTAAAATTCTCCTTTTATCCTTCTTCATGCATAGTACAAGCTAGAGATGGATTCTGAAACAAACCTTGTTTTGTCATTTTCTTTGTGGCTTTTATGTCATAAGTAATACAGATTTAAGAATATTCACAGTGCATCGCCGGCTGTATTGGGATCATTTACATAACTGCTTTGCAGGGAGAGGAAAACATGTCATCAACACAACCCCACCCCTCTCACCTTCTCATCTCTGTATGGAAATGAATGCCTTAATCTTCTCCTTTGACATTCAACAGATAAGGTAATCAATGAAGCATGCTGTCTGTTTTCTCTCTCAGAGCAAGGTGTGTGCGCACTAAGTGCTAAAAGAGTTCTTGATGAATTCACTCCAGGGCTTGAAATTAACTTTTTTACTTGGTAGCACTGGTGCTCCCAACTTCAAAAAGTTAGGATCACCAGCAAAAATTTAGGAGCACCACAACTAAAATGTTTATATATTATATTATATAATGTTTAAATGTGTGTGTGTGTGTGTGTGTGTGTCATGTGCAAGTAGGCTAAATCGGTCATTCAATTGTCAGAATAAAAAGTTGCTTGTCTGGAAAAAATTCTGTGATTTCTGTGTTATAAATATAATTTATTCTGAAGCAATATTCTCACCAGTGTTCTATCAGTTCTATCATAGCCTATTTAAATCTGCATATTTACCACTAATATTTTTAAAGGTATGCTTCATCTTTCATTTTAAATTCTTAAATCTGATCAATACATTCAATTAGAATAATAAGACACTACACGGCTGTTGCAAATCAAATTAAATAATTTTTACCGAAAAACTGCAATTGCATTGAATAATGTTAAGAGATTGTTTTAAATATATTTTGAATATACAAATAAGAAATGTTGGAAAGAATGACACTTTTAAACATGAAACTAAACCGCCAATAGGTGGCGGCAGGTGACTGTCTTAATGAGTGAGTCATTGAGTCATTTATTCAAACGATTCATTCAAACGGCTGATTCAATCAAGTTTTGTTTATGAATGGGACATTGAATCTTTGACTCAACTGATTCGTTCAAAATGCTGAATCATTCAGTAATGAAACACGATTGAGTGTTTCTGTGAGATGCGCTATATTAGCCTGGATGCCAGCCACTTAGAAGTTTGGTCTGGACTTGATCCGTTGTGGAGCAACTGCTCGAACCAGAGCTGTTCGGACCAATCAAATTGTCAGGGTGGGCTTTATACGATGATGGACAGATGATCAACAGTAACGTAATCATCCACATCACCAAAGAGTGCTTGGGTTGAATTCGTTTACTAAACTGAAACTTGTTCGTAAATGCATTCACCTTTAGGGGAGAGCGGGGCACAAGCTAACGCAGAGTTAGTTGTAACACACATGGTTTAACACTTTCCACACATGCCAGGATAACGAAACTTAGTGCATTTACTAGTTGCCATATCAACACTATATAGAGAAAAAATTGCGTCAAAATTAAAAAATCTTTGGAAGATATCACTGAACACTTATTTAACCATAGCAAAAGTAAATTTCTTACTTGCGTTAATTTTTCATCTCTGTTTTTTGTGTTTATTTAAAATAAGACAAATCTGATATTATTGTAATCTTATACGTATCTGGTATTTAAGAGTTGAGAGAGTTCTTTAATGTTGATCTAACCAGCAGAAGACACGAGCCGGGTTTAAATCACAGTTGCTTCAGGTGGGGTATGTTGTAACACTGCGTTACATTGTGCCCCTATTAGAAATATGCTATTATATTCTATACTTTTATGAATTCTATTGAGAAACCATGAGAAAAATGTGAATAAAGACTGAGTCAGTGTTCAGAAATGCTTAATTATTATTTTTTTTTTTAACTATGCTGTAAAGCTGTGTTTTGAGGTGTGTTTGTTGTCAAACTGAAAAATTTGTTTATTTTTAATAATTAAAAATTGCCATTATTTTTATTCGAAAAAGTAAATAATTGTATTTTATTGACAAAATATTTTAGTTTGTCATGGATATATTTTTTTTATTAGATCAGATAACATTTTAAGCTGTCATATAGTCATGTTAGAATGTGCCCCTCACATGTTACAATGTACCCCACCTATGGGGCATGTTGTCACACTTCACTTCCATTCTTTCGGGGTAAATTAAGTAAAAAGTATACACTGTATTAATGAAACAAAACCACATAATTGTACTAGACGTGTGCAATTAATGTGGGCAAAAATTAATACTCTGAACCCGAATTTACACAAACCGAGAAAGTCGTAAGCAATAAGCGTTAGGTTGTGCCGCTCTCCCCTACTATTTCTCTCAAAAATTATGGTCATGTTGGTAAGTACTCCGTGTATCCTTAAATTCTTTTTACAACACCAGCAAAGATCGTTTACACTCATCTTCTTCTTCTACTTCTTCCAGCGTGTGTGCAGTTGAGTTCTGTTGATAACTATGCGATGCTCAACGTACATCACTTACTCCGTTGCTCTGATTGGTTGTAGGTCTATCCAATTGAGTGCAGAGGCATTTTCTTTCCTGGTTTGGTTGAAACGCCCCATAATCACAGCCCAATGGGGCAGTATCAGACTCATTCTGACTAGAATCTGAGTATTCTGACAACATCAGGCTAGCACTATATGATTCTGCTGTGATCTTTTTTGGAACAATTTTCGCTGCTGAAACAGAACAAAAAGAGTCAATATTGCATCTGAAGTGTAAGTGACTTAATTTTTTATTTGTTTATTGAACTGTTGTATAAAATCAATGTCACATTTTCAATCTTTGTGTGTACTGCTGCACTGATATGTTTAGATTTTTCCTCGTTACAGTCAGTAATATTGTACTACGTACATTATTATCCACCATCAAGCGCCACTTACACTAAATTAAATAAAATCAGAATCATTCTCGCATTCTGTGATTTGCTTTCAATTGAAAGTGCTACCACACACAATAGATTACCGGACAGCCTAATGTTATGTGTAAATATAAGATGTCCACCATTTCAAAGACAAGATATCCCTTTGGATTTCAATTACATGTGGATGTACTACAAATATTGTGATATATTACAAAGCAGTTCTTTATATTTCTTAATATATTATTTACCTATTTGAAATGCAATATGTCATCCAGTATATCAACCAGTTCACACAAATTGCTTGTTTTTTAAGTGTTTGCTTGACAGATTAAAGTCACCATGATTTTTTATGTAATATTTCAGTATTTATTTTAAATTATATTTTTGTGCACATATAATTTTTTTTAATTAATATGCCCTATAATTTTTTATCAAATTAACTTCCCCTCTGTTTTACAGCAACATCTCTACTCTTCTTTGATGATGCGTGAGGGGGGGCAACCTGTCAATCACATGAGATCCACCAATAGCAAACCACAACCATCCAATCAATTCCTCATGGACAAAATCAAGTCGCACCCTACATTTTTTTTTCTTCGTCAACAAGCCGTTACACTCGGATATGAGGGGTAATAATGGGTAATAATGGAACAACAGTTTTGTGATGTTTTACTTTTATTTACAACAGGAGACATGTTGTGTTAGTTTGTGTTTGTGAGGCCAGCAGGGGATGCTCACCCTGTGGTCTGTGTGGGTCCTAACGTCCCAGTATAGTGATGGGAACACTATACTGTCAAAAAGCATCGTCCTTCGGATGAGACATTAAACTGAGGTCCTGACTCTCTGTGATCATTAAAAATCCTGGGTGTCCTTCATAAAAGAGTAGGGATTTAACCCTGGCATCCTGGCCAAAATTTGCCCATTGGCCTCTGTCCATCATGGCCTCCTAATCATCCCCATGTATACTGATTGGCTTCATCACTCTGTCTCCTCTCTACCAATCAGCTGGTGTATGGTGGGCGTTCTGGCGCACTATGGCTGCGGTCGCATCATCCAGGTGGATGCTGCACATTGGTGGTGATTGAGGAGATTCCCCCTTCTATATGTATAGTGCTTTGAGTACCCAGAAAAGCACAATATAAATGTAACTTATTTATTTATTTATTTTTATTAGGATATGCATTTTCATTGGTTTAAATCAAAGATTTTGGAGACAATAATGCATCTTTGTGCACACTTTTCCTGGTAAAAAATTTACTTGATTTGCAAAAATTAAAAGAATTTGCAATGGCTGAATGTAACATTTTTGACCAGCCAAACATGTCTTTCTCAGAGTAACGTCATTTAATTAAGCCACGAGGTAAACTCTATTCCGTAAAAAATTATAATAAACTATGCAAAAAGCATTTAAAATGTCTCCAACACATTTTATAATGACCCAAAAATCAAACATGGTTCACCCCTGCATGTTATCACGTCCATCAAAAACTTAGGCTGGCTGTTGGTTGGAATATTAGAACTGAAAACACACTCATGGGCATCAATCACTTGAATACTTGCCGGCTAAGAAATAAATAATTATTACCATACAATCCATCTGTTTTCAAATCCACATCATTTGAATATCACAACATCGATGTCTGTCGAAAAAATCATTTTAAGTATTAATTTTAAATTAATACATTTTAAATCATTTTAAATAAGTAGCATTTACTGGAAGCGGAGGTCCAGCGAGCACATGTGTTTTCTGGAAAACCCACACTACAGGATGTTTTGAATACGCCATCACTTTCCGAGAAGAGGGAGAAAATGGCAGCCTGAGCAGCTTCAACATGCTGTCTGTCAGAGATGATGAAGTGCATAATACATACAGTAACGCACACAAACAAACATTTGTTCTTCACTCACTGAAATTAAAACGGAATGATCAGGGAACTGAGTGAAATACTTCACACTGCATGCTAGAGAGAATAAATGCCAATCCAATTAAAACAAATTGAAAATGTGTTGGTTTTGACAGACATTTTTATGCACAAGCTATGCATTCTGATTCTGACATTCCTGATTTGAATAGTTAAAACATATTCTTGACTGAGTTTTTTTAATATATATATATATATATATATATATATATATATATATATAATTTTGTCAATAGATGAACTGTTAAATTAGTGATCTTGAGATGAGTCCCCGTAGTCATCCAATTTTACTCTCATGCTTGTCACACGTATGGTTGCAGACACACAGGCGAAGACGAATACAGTTCCAATACGAAGGTTTAATAGTAATTAGTGATGTTCGGTTCTTGAACGAATGGTTCTTTTGAGCTGGTTCTCAGCAAGTAACCGGTTGAGCCGGTTCATTAATCGAACTGAATCGAACTTTAGTTCCGGGTTGATGACATAAGATGCATAAGCCGAAGCAGCACGTCCGACTAAAAAGAACCAAATGAGCCTGTTCAAACATCTGTCGAAGTTTGCCGCGGATTACAGAGGACTATAAACATATTAATAGCCACACAATTATTATTAATTAATTAAAATTAAATATGACATAAAATGCATTCTGGGATACCTGTCTGTCTCAAGTCTGCTCAAGTCACCTTCTTTTTCTTCTTTCTATTTTACGGCATCCAGCTTATTGGTGCATTACCGCCCCCTTCTGCTCCGGAGTGTGGATCAGAGAACAGGTTTACAGACTAAATCACCCACTCACCCTCCTTCTCCCCCACACACATCTCATCCCTGTCCTACTATATATTAATTTATAACAATAATACATTTTAAGTCTCCTCAATACTAATTTTCTTCATTACTTATTAAAAACCCGTTTATCTTAAGAAATTCATAAGAATTCTTGTTTGTGCCCTATGATCTGTGCTCAGTAACCCTTTTAATGTGATGTTCTGCACCTCTATATCGCTTAGCTTAATCCTCATCACTTCTCTCTGAGCTCCATACCTACTGCATCTCAAATCTACATGCTCTACTGACTCCTCTTCCTGACATCCCTCACATATTCCATTATTTTTCCCCAGCACTAGTCCATTTACAATCAAAACAAAACTTTAGTAACAAACAGGGTGTGCTTTCTGCCGTCTCGGTCCCCCTGAACTTTTTTTTGAAGCACTCTAAAATCAACCAAAAGAATAACCTACTTATATCCAGCAATATATCTTTATAAACATTTAAGTGTATACTTTTATATAATTCAAAAACAAACTCTCTATTTTCAAAAACAAATATTCTCTGTTTATGTAATCTGTATGAAAATAGAGAGATGTAAGTCATTCATTATCCGCTAATGTGAAAAGGCCTACTGACTGCGCGCTCTATTCAAATGCTAATGTTCTTAAGTTCTTTATTCTAATCGCGATATGGACTAGTGTCTGTAAACCGCAAAAAGACAGTTTAAATATGAATCCTGCATGTTATGTGTGTTTCTTTTCCAATAAAAGATGATACATTTTTACATGATTTGTTACATTTAATTACCTCTTAGCAGATTTTGACTCATATATGTCACAATTAGGGAAGAAAAGACTATCGCAATGTCCGTTTGTCCGTTTCATTGTGACTTTAAACAGAAAAAATCCCATTCTGATTTACTAAGGATTGCATTCTGACCATTTAAAGGTCCCATGATGTGGATTTTTTTATTATTTTATAATGTTTCCTGAGGTGTACTTACATTGTAAGTATGAGTTTTACATCATAAAATGTCCTAATTTAGAAATAAAAGGCATTTTTTCTGGCTTGAATGCGCTGTTTAAAGGGGCGTTTCTGCTGTAAGACTTCAGTGTAAACGCCCACTCTTGTGATTTGCTGACATCTTTGCATTTGAAATGCATATTATTACATGTGGAACCCCTCTCAAATACTTTTACTACGTTTTTACACTATTACAGCTGTCGAGATTAACCATTTTCTCCAAATTCTCTGGGCGGGATACCCAGTGCTTGGTTTACACCTATCTCCATTTCTAGCCACTGGGGGAACATAGACGGGCTAGGGGAACTCATATTAATGTTAAAAAACTCATAAAGTGAAATTTTCATGTCATGGGACCTTTAAGTTTGCATATCTAAAAGTCTTCTTCCACAAAAGAACTAAACTTTGTATCTGACACTAAATTTGAAAAATGTAATTAATCGTAGCTGATTTGAATCAAACAATACAACGATTTTAGCACTGTTTGAAATTGTCTTGTACCTGTGCTTTAGCATTCTTAGCATATGAGATCTATACCTGACCTGTACTTGACATGCATTCATGCTACCTGACGTTAAGTGCTTTTTACAGCCAATTTCATGTTAGATATTTATATGCTAAGAATAAAAATGCTTGCAAAGAGAAATATATAGTGATGTTCCTAAAACAGCCTTTTTCTTTTGCTTCAAATGGAGTCAGTTCACACAAAAGTAAGAATTAATTATGAATGGGGATTGTTAAAGGTCATTTGATAAAGCTTCTTTGAAGTCCTGACCTGAATATCAGATATTCAGTAGATTGTGTGCAATATTATCTTGTACCACAGAGTCAGGTCTTTGTTTTCTGTCTACACCAGATTATTTGATATGGTCAATAGAGCTACTTCAACTACTGGAGCATATGGAAATTTAGACCTTTCCTTCACCCGTACTCAACTCATGTTCATTGTTCAGATTCTAATTATCTTTGTGCTGTAGTTAATCTTTGTGTTCTGGTAGAAGACATTAACTCAAGTCTGTAGTGTATTTGATATTAGCTGTTTAATTTCACACAGTAGAATATCAGTTTTGAATTAAGTTGTTTTTCAAAAATGGTTTCAGAGTCAGTGATATCAGATTGTGTGTATGTATTTTTATTGTAATTACCCTGTAACTTAATGGAACAAGAGGGTTACAAGCACTACTTACCCTAGCTACATGGAACAATTTTCCCAGTAATTAAAATAGTAGCAATACTATTTTTTTACTTCTCTTGAAACGCGGAAGACCAGACTTCATCAGTGTACTTCTACTATAAAAAAAATGACTGTATAAATGCACTGATAAGTACCCCGTAATTTTAAAAAAGCCTATGGGCCAGATTTACTAACAGCTTGCGCCAGCACAAACCCTCTTTTGGCCTTAAACTACTGTCAGGATTTACTAAAGTGATAAATCAGCGCTGAAAAAGCGTGGACAGTTATTTTTGTGGCTGAACTTATTGCATATGCATTTGTAGGAGTTTCCCTTTCAGACGCAAAATTTATGGGAGGAGAGTATTTAAATGAATCATGCGAGGTGATTTACTAAGGATTGCGCTCGTCAATTTACTGGTGTTTGCGCCATTATTTACCACCCCAAAAAAGCATGTCTTAAACCAGACGCTAACGGGTAGATTGCGCTGGTCATTATGGAAATAATCCGGCTGTGTTCTTTAATTTGCATGTCGTCAGTAGATCACGCACAAAACTTCCACTCCCATCAGCGCTTTTATGGAATTGCGCTCTCACGCTAATTTGCCCTGTTTAGTAAATCTGGCCCTATATGTATTTGTACACTATTACAACTGAACAGGTGTGATTATTAGATGAGTGTCCATGACAACTGATGACTTGCGGGAAACTAAGAAACACGTGTGATTGAAAATAACAAACCAAAAGTCCATGAAAACAAAAACTAAGAACAAACAAAACTTAATATATGTGACATATACATTATAATCCTATAAATCTGTCCCTTTTATATGCATTCAGTAGCCTAGTTTAATGCCAATTTAAAAAGCTTTAAACATTAAAGGGGACCTATTATGCCCCTATTTACAAGATGTAGGGTAATATAAGACTATATTCAGACTGCAGGCAAATGTGGTCCAAATCCGATTTCTCAGATCTGTTTTTTCTCATGACAGTGCGAACAGCACAAACTACATGGAATCTGATATTTTCAATTCCGATTTGTCCCACTTTCATATTTGGTAATAAATCTGATACAGGTCGGATGTTTTGCAATGTGACCTCAGTCTGAACAGTCATATCAGAATTCATGAGACTTTTACGTCACTCTAGAGCAACATTCAACACAATTCTGCGCTCATGGGAGTCACTTCACATATTTCACATACCGAAGTTATCAAGACAGTTGCTAAAAGTAGTCAGTGGAATGACAGTGATATGTCAGAACTCATAAGTATTACAGCTATATACAAGCAAAACATGAGGGCTCATATCATAAATGTTTAAAAACTCTGCTCTCTTTTTTCGCAGCCATTCACTGCGGCACCCAGGGAGTGATTGGTGATGCCTTGCTCAAGGGCACCTCAGTCGTTTTCTGCCGGTATTGAGAGCTTTAGGTTACAAGTCCGACTCTCTAACCATTAGGCCACAACTAGCCCCTAATGGTTAGATAGTCGGACTTGTGTGAATATAGCTTAAGTCTCAGGTGTCCCCAAAATGTGTCTGTGAAGTTTCAGCTCAAAATACCCCACGGATCATTATACCATGTTGTAAATGCCCATTTTTGAGTGGACGGAAAAAATATGCGGTTTTCGTGCATGTATCTTTAAATGCAAATGAGCTGGTGCTTCTCACCCCACTTACAAGAGGAGGGCGGAGCCTGTAGAGCTTGTGCCTCCTATACTCTGCCAAAAACTAACAAAACATCTGTTTGGTTTTGATTATCATCTCTATTGCGGCCATGCTCACGTGACATTGCAGTTCTTCATCATCATTAAAGTATAATATCTGCATGCGTTTTAAAGTCATATCAGTCTAAACTTCTGATATATGGTTTTCTGAGTGCACACATCCGAAGCATGTACACAGAAAGCTGGCTGTCTGAGACGGCGCGTCCCGTGAGTAATAAACTAATATCTCTGTCTTATTGCACTTAAACTGTCAAAAACACTCAAGGTTATGTCAAAAACACACAAAGTTCACTTAAACACAGTCGGATATGTCTGTGAACGTCAACAGCAGGAAAAGAAATTGCATGTGTATATTAGATCTGTGTATTAAAGTGAAAGCAGCGTAAAATACAGTACCTACTGCTGTAAATGCTGTTAATATGAACCAAACAACAAAAGAAGTCTGCTGCAGAGCTCGCACCAGTGCAGGCTCAGCAAGTCCTAAAATGACAAATGGGACACCCTACGTTCTGTGGACTTCACCATCACGTGCACACGGCGGCCCTTGTAAGTTCACAAGACCGTATGTGCATATGGAGTGTGCCATTTGGGACAGGGCCCATGTGGCATTTGTGGAAAGACAGTTTACTCCTATTACTAATAAATGGGAGAAACTGCAACACTCAATATGGCGGAATACGTCCCTTCTTCTAAGTAAAAGAGCCAATCACTGATTGGTAAAGTTATTGCATCAGTGCAGCTGCCGTTAGAAGCTCCGGTTCCCATAGAAACCTGAGACTCACGCTTAAGACTGCACATGCGCACTGGCTGGTCTTGCCTGAAAAATCTAGCCTGAAAAAAATTATACTTTAGCATAAGAAACAACATTCATGGCACAGTTCATGTCAGATTTTGTTGCTGATTTGAAATATGTGACCCATGCTGGCAAAATGATTTTGATTTTGAGGTTTTCACAAAAATGTGTTCATTAAGCCCTCGTCTAGCGATCTCACTGCTCCAAAAAGCAATTACACATCTAAAAGTATATTTATTTTTACGGTTTCAGAGAAGAGTACCTTTCCCTGTCCATGAAAACGATCTTACTCAAGCTCTGAAGCGCATGCACAAAGACGCCTCAGACAGCGTGTGATCCCGATATACACATATACACAGAATTATAGTATTTCGAAATATCTGTCTTGGCGAGTATTCACGCAAACATTATCTGTTATGTATTATGTGAACGTTTGGTTAACTGTTGGGGAAAAAAAATCTGATGTGTGACATTATTTTAGATCCGTGCATTGGTCTGTTTCATTAGGCTAATGTTAATCAAACAATTGTGGTATCATGGAGTAAAAAGTTGAATATATATTTTACATATAGATATTTGGTGTTGACTTGGTGTGTGTCATATGCTATTTATTTTGTGAGTTCGGCAAGCAATTTTTGAGATTTCAGGATTACCCCATACAAATAGATAGGTCTTGGTCTTGAATGCCCAAAATAGCTGCTCGGTGGCATTGCAAATATGGACAGACTTTCCTTGAAAGGGTCTTTGGTACAGCTAAGCTAAGCTAATAGGGCAAATTCCGTGATGTCGCATTGGATCACATTCCTGAACGGTTCATTTTGGAAATCCAACACAGAGAACAGAGAACAGAGAACAGGGAACCAGGGAACCAGGGAACCAGGGAACCAGGGAACCAGGGAACAGAATGAGTGCACCAGACATAACATCCATGTAGGACACAACTCGGTGAGCAACACAAGAAACACTGGGGTTTAAATACACAAGTGGTAATTGGCAAACAAGACACACCTGGGATCAAATAAAGGAACTAATCGAAAAGAAAACCTACAAAGGACTACAAAACATGGTGCAGAAAAGGAAATAACATAAAAATTCACACAAGACCAGGGAAACAAATGCTGGGATCATGACAGCTAAAGCCTGCTTGAAAAGTCACAAAATAAGATGACGCCATGCGTCAATTAGCATATTTGTAACGTCACAACAATGACATTCCTTTTCAGTCAGTGCTGGAACATAATTTGAGTGGGTTATGTTCAGAGAATAAGTTGCCATGGCTACTTAAGAATTACCTCAGGTTTTGGAACGGAAAGTTGAGGTTATCAGGTAAGTCGCATAACCTGCTTTTTGGAATTTGTGATACCGCAATGAAACATGGCAAGTTGTGCGGACATCATTTTTGGACAGGCTGTCATACAAAGACATTATACACACATGCAAAAACAAGAGAGAACCAACAAAATATTAATAACTGATTATGCTGTAGTCAATGTATGCTTTTTCCTGTGAAATATTTGTCTTTGTATGCATTTTTTGCATATGCGGATCCTTGAAGTATTTTATATTTGAAGTAATTAGTCCCCTTCCCCACCAGCTTGGATGACCTGATCAACTAGGTCAACTTTGCTGTAGTAAACGCTACACAATGGCAAGTAGAAATACTAATTTAATTCAGCCATGTATGTTTGAACCAGAAACTGATTCAGAAGAAGAAGTGTAAGAGTGAATTATACAGGCTTGTCTACAAGTCAATGTATCAGAATGGTAATGTGTTTTATGTATTGCTCTCTAAGTCGGACACATAACAGTAATTGATATGATTAGCCTTTGGCTTGACCATGTTATCAAACAGCCAATGTGTTGCTAATGTTACACAAGCCATTTTCCCACTTGCCATATGAGAGTCAGACAACTGCTTTCTAAAAATCAGCATCCTTATAAACGCTTTGAATGTCAGTGGAGAAAGGCATATACAGTTGTGGTCAGAATTATTGGCACCCCTGGTAAATATGATCTTTAAAGATGGCTGTAAAAATAAATCTGCATTGTTTATCCTTTTGATCTTTCATTAAATGAATGCGCAGAAATCTAACCTTTCATTTAAGTAAAAATAATTGAAAGTGGGGGGAAACTCACATTGTGAAATACGTTTTACTCCAAAACACGTTGGCCACAATCATTGGCACCCCTAGAATTTGTTTGAGTGTAATATCTCTGAAGTGTATTTCCATTAATATTTCCATTTTTTAGCACACCAGGGTGACTAGGAACATTAAATTGCCTAGCTATGGCTTCCTGTTCCACAGGAGTATAAAAGAAAGAAAATGTAAGAAAATATCTAAAGCATTGAAAATCCCCATTTCCACCATCAGAGCAGTAATTAAGAAGTTCAACTAAAGATGTTACGAATCTGCCTGGAAGAGGACGTGTGTCTATATCATCCTAATGCACGGCGAGGAGCAGAGTTTGAGTGGACAAAGACTCCCCAAGGATCACAGATGGAGAATTGCAGAGATTAGTTGAGTCTTGGGGTCAGAAAAAAAGCTCCTATATCACCATGTTGTTTGGGAGGGTTTCAAGAAAAATCCTCCTTGCTCATCCAAAAACAAATGCATATTCAGTTGTCAGACATGACTGGAACTTCAACAGGGTCCTGGTTCTATGGTCAGATGAAACTAAAAAAAATTTAATATTTTGAATGAAAGATCAAAAGGATAACAAGTGCAGATTTATTTTTAACAGCCATATTTAATCAGTGTTGTAGTCGAGACCAGCTCATTCGAGTCCGAGTCGAGACCGAGACCGAGTTCAGAGAAGGTTGAGTCCGAGTCGAGACCGAGTTCAGAGAGGGTTGAGTCCGAGTCGAGACCGAGTTCAGAGAGGGTTGAGTCCGAGTCGAGACCGAGACCAGAGAAAATCCACAAACAACATTAGAACTCAATTTAATTAACTTTTTAGTTACGGAGAGCGTGCACAAGAGTGACTGCAGAAAATTGCTGTCTTTTTAATGCAAAAGTGTGAATGTTCTGGAGGGAGAGAGGGCGGCCTTCTGTCAGACATTTTTGGGGGAAGATGTTCAGTTTTGAGACTGTCAGCAGTCATCGTATTTGTATTCATTTTATTATTTAATTAAACGAGATTTGGGTTTCTCTGTGACACTTTTGTCCTACATTGTAAACAGAAAATATATTAAAATAACAGTTGAGAAATAATGTAGCGTACAACCATGCTTTTGACCATAGTTGGAACTGTACTCCTTTCTATGTTTTTTTTTTCCCCCAATGTAATTTCTACAGTTATTATTTATTTACATATCTTTATTATTATGACTTCAATTATTCTATCATCTGCTACTAATTGTATCTAATGTTGTTGTTGTTGTTGTTTTATTTTTTATTAATTAATTTTATTTTATTTTCATATTATGTTAAATACCAAAACCAATAAAAAGACAATAGAAGAGAAATAATATAGCAATGTGACTTTCTGGAAAGTGGGATCACTACAGGTTGATGGCATGTGGACACAGTGTAAAATAGAATCGAGAGCGGGCGGGTCACGGGTGTGGGAGAGAACCTGGCGGCAGTCTCTGCACTAACGTTAGTCTCAAGTCATGCGCAGTTGCGCACAAGAAAATCACCAATCATTGGACGTGTCAATCAAACATCAATTTAAAGAAATATTAACGTACAGTAATAATCATGAAATATTTTGAATGGGACTCGAGTGGACTCGGGAATAAGTCCAATTCCTAATATGTTTGAGTACGAGTCAATACCGAGTCCAAATGCACACGAGTCCATGACAAGACCAAGACCATTAAAATATGGTCTCGAGACCGAGTCCGTGTCTCGAGTATACAACACTGTATTTAATCATATTTACCTGGGGTGCCAATAATTATGACCACAACTGTAGTTCTTCACAACACCATAAAATACATCATATAGATAATTCACCTGCTATATTGCTAAATGTACCTGTTTTTCCATATAAACAGAGAAATATACAGGGATAACCCGGCTTCTCTTGAGACCCTCTTGAGTTAATGATGTGCTAAAGGCTGTCCTTGCACTTAACAAAGTGCAAACAGTAAAACAATTGTGCTACTAATTAGTGTGTTTATATTGATTTATAAGTTTATAAGTACATTAATAAATTAAAATAATTTGAAAACAAATACCAGGTTACAACATCCAGCAGCACAATTAAGTGTTTTTGACCAGCTAAATAATAACTGGAGACTGCTAACACTGAAAGCCTCACACATTTAACTTTAAAATGGCCTTAAAAGATAATAAAAAAGAACAATTTCCATGGGTTTAGTCTTTGTTTATGTTTGTTTGAAGTTTGAATCAGGTCTCCTCTGTTAGAGTAGCATTAGCTAGGTGGCGCTGTCACAAAAAGACTAGGGTCTAGGGAAATATGATTTTACTCTTTTCTTTTACTAGCAAAAAGGGTCCATGAAACAGTCTGACTACAGTACAATAATTAAATTTGTAATAAAAGTGCACTGCTCAGATTGTAAATATGATTTGGAAGTAATTCAGCATGTAGGGCTATATTCGTACATAGATTTGTACTCTTGTTGCCAGACTGTAAAATCACATAGACCTAATGCTTAAAGGGTTAGTTTACCCAAAAATGAAAATTCTGTCATTAATTACTTACCCTCATGTCGTTCGACACCCGTAAGACCTTTGTTCATCTTCGGAACACAAATTAAGATAGTTTTGTTGAAATCCGATGGGTCAGAAAGGCCTCCATTGGCAGCAATGACATTTTCTCTCTCAAAACCAATAAAAGGTACTAAAGACGTCGTTAAAAAGTCCATCTCACTACAGTGGTTCTACAATAATTTTATGAAGCGACGAGAATAGTTTTTGTGCGCAAAAAAAAACTAAATAACGACTTATATAGTGATGGCCGATTTCCGGAGCGTTCGGAGCGTTATGAATCAGTGTATCGATTCATGATTCAGATCGCGTGTCAAACCGCCAAACTGCTGAAATCACGTGACTTTAGCGCTCCGAACTGCTGATTCAATACGCTGATTCATAACGCTCTGAAGCTTCAGGAAGCAGTGTTTTGAAATCGGCCATCACTATATAAGTCGTTATTTAGTTTTTTTTTGCGCACAAAAACTATTCTCGTCGCTTCATAAAATTATTGTAGTACCACTGTAGTGAGATTTTTTAACGAGTAGTTTAGTACCTTTTATTGGTCTTGAGAGAGGAAATGTCATTGCTGCCAATGGAGGCCTTTCTGACCCATCGGATTTCAACAAAACTATCTTAATTTGTGTTCCGAAGATGAACAAAGGTCTTACGGGTGTCGAACGACATGAGGGTAAGTAATTAATGACAGAATTTTTTTATTTTTGGGTGAACTAACCCTTTAAAGGGGTCATGACATGAGAAATCAAATTTGCGTTGATCTTTTGACATATAAAGGGGTCTTTGTACCATTAAAATATCCTGCAGGTTTCATAGCTTGAAATATACAGTCTACTTGACTTTACTGCAAAAATGTGTTCTTTTAATTCAGCTAACAGGTCATACTGTGAAGTATCGACACTGACAAATTCACCCTTATATATAATTGGATAGAGAAAAAGTATGCATATTTGGTGTGCTGTCTGCGGGGAGGGCTCTAAGCTCAGAATTTGGCCCGAACCCAGAGTACTCCCCATCCCTGGTTGGGATAGGAAATATTTAAAGGGTAACACACACAGTTTCAGCCAATCTCATGTTAATCTTGAGTACCTACAGAGAAATATTGCATCCTTCATATATCAAAAACGTCTTTAGTTTTATTAGTTTTATTAAAGACAGATAAGCTGTACAGACTCTTTCCGAAAACAGCCGAACTCGTGGAGGCGTGCAGTGGGCGGAGCTCAAGAGAGAGAGACACACACATACACACTATGACAAACACACGCACACACAATACATTCATGGCATTAACCCTCCTTGGATAACTTTCTATATTCACTATACATTCGTGTTGTTGACATTATATGCATTTACACGCTGATTTCCAACAAAACACAGACATTTGATACAGTTTCACTCACCGCCTGCAGTTCCCGGGAACAAACAAACACACTTGCAGAACTCCGTTGCTGCTCCGGAGAAACAAACTGCATCCAATGTTTCCTTAACGCTGGGTTATTTGGGAAGCAAGGTGATATTTCCCTCACAACTAGAAACACACTTCTTTAATGACATTGTTGATTTTGTGGTCTAAAAACAAAGTGCTGCCGGCGGCTCCCAAAGCTTTTTGACGGGCGCGCTCTCGCACGCGCTCTTCCTGGAGAAGTGCCCATACAAGGAATTCCACCATTTTGACGTAATACATGGCCATACTCAAAAACTTGTTCGAACCTGGAAGGAGTGTATTTGGCACAGAAATACTCTGTCATATGTCCAACTAATTTTTTTAAATTTTGGCCATGTTTAGCATGAGAATCCAACTCTTTAACAGTGTAAATAAGTCAGAATGCATGAAACAACATTAGACCCCCCCCTTTAAGAGTGAGGAGTTGGGTTGGTGGAGGGATGCTGGAAAACTGTCGTGGGATAGAGGTAGGTCGGCTATATATATATGGGCGTTTCTTCAACTAGGGGCACTTTTAGCCACGTGAAGTAAAATTTTTTTTTCAAAAGTCACGTAACACAGTCTCATACGTTTAAATAATTTGTCTAGTTTTAAGGTTTATAAGAGGACAAACTTAGATTACAAGAGAAATTGTTATTATTTTACATTTTTCCGACCTGCAATGAACAAATGTAATTTCCACCACATCTCAATATACAGCTATTATTTAAAAATAGAATAACTTATGCCACTCAAGAATTGTCTAAGATCACTTTTGTAACTAGTCTTACCAGTTTGTCCACAATGTACAATAATTATACATTTGTCAATCAGATAAATTAACTGCCCTAAGGACCAAATGCTGAACACACCTGTGACACTCTGAAATGTAATATTGGTTTGGGTAAGAGCTTATTAGAAAATAAATAACTTGAATTTTTATATTAAGTAGAGCATGATGTCATAATCTCATTTTGGATCAATTTTTAATGTAATGTAATGTATTTTAAATATTTGTAATACTTTTTAAGTATTTTTTTAAAAAATGTGTGTAGTGATGGAAATGACGGTGTTGTGGAAATGAAAATTAATTAACGTGAATGTAGAAAAACAGTAGATAAATATAAAAAGTATTGTAATATATTATAATATAATAATTATATAATTATATAATTATAATTATTTTACTAGTGCTTAATTCAGATAAGTCATATTTTTAAACTGTATTTTCATTGTTGAACTTAAAAAGTCTGGGTGTGCGACAAGGAGAAAACAGTGATTTTGACACCTATAAGGAGGTTGAAAAGTATGAAAAAATCATAATAGAAAGGTAGTAAAAAAATGTAAGGTGGTTTTATTGTTAGCTTGACAAAGAAAGAGGAATTTGTCTAAAATTATATGTATTTTTAAAAATATGACCAAAGAACATAAAAGAGCCGATAGTCTAAGAATCACCCACATATTGTCAGAAATCAGTCAAGCTCGGTCCCATCCACTACTCAACGATCACTCTCCCCAGAATACTAATCACTCACACCTGTTTCCCATCAACAACCTCATCACCAGGCACAATAAAACACTCACCACAGCCTCAGTTCAATGTCAAACCTCCAACAGGAACAGACCATATTCCGATGTCTCCTGATCCTCTGATACACCCAAAGATCCCAAGACGCAACGTATACTTACCTGTGTTCCACTAACCTCTGTGTCATTGCCCTACTGTCTCCAGGATACCTGTTCGCTTCCCATCACCTGTGATCCCGTGCTCTCCAGAGCTTCCAGTGTTTCCCTCGAGCTTTCTTGATATCGACCACATCTGAAGGAGAAAGGACAAGTATTAATGAACTGTGACTGCTTGGTATACACATACCTGAAGCGAACGTACTCACCTGTGATCAGCCCCGCACTGAGTGATCTTCACAGAATCTGCACCAGTATTCCTTGCATACTCACTTTGCACTCTTAGTATCTTAAACGCTGTGTTTGGATTTACTTACCTCTGCCTCCTTGCATAGATTATATATATATATATATATCTCTTGTGCTAATTAGGTTGAATATCTGAACATGCTTCTCCTGAACTTTGTTAATAAACATAATTTATTTAAAAAATATTAAAGGGGTCATGATATGTGAAATAAAATTTCCCTTGACCTTTTGACATATAAGAGGACTTTGTATCATTAATATATAGGTACTGCAAGTTCCATAACTTAAAATGTCCTCGTCATCAATAAAAAAGCATTTATATAATCAAGCTGTAAAAATACTTTGTTTGAATCCAAGGTGGCAGTTGACGTCACGTAATATAAAGTCAGAATTGCGAGATGTGATGTCAAAGTCAAAGTCAGAATTGCGAGATGTAAAGTCAAAGTCAGAATTGCGAGATGTAAAGTCAAAGTCAAAGTCAGAATTGCGAGATGTAAAGTCAAAGTCAGAATTGCGAGATGTAAAGTCAAAGTCAGAATTGCGAGATGTAAAGTCAAAGTCAGAATTGCATGATATAAATTGCGAGATATAAAGTCAGAATTGCGAGATATAAAGTCAGAATTGTGAGATATAAAGTCAATTTCCTTTAAAAAAAATTGTATTCTGTGGCGGAAACAAACAACGTGTGATGTGTAATTATTGAAGTTTAGGCCGATTTTTTTTTCCCCCAAAATCGTTTAAACTGTTTATGCAAACCAGTGACTAAATGGTCAACTTCACATTGTTTCTCTTAGTAGGATAAAAATAATCTGTTATTTAAACTGTGATTAAATTATATACAGAAAGCGATCAAAGAACGCTCCCTTTATAAAGGCTGAAGCTGTTGATCAAACAGCGTGATTTTTAAAACTGCCGTTATAATGATTGACGCTGTTACACTACACAACAAAGCTCTTACTGTATTTACATCATGTTTGCTATTAGTTGTGATGAAAGCATTTTGTGAGAGACAGAAATTGCGTTGCAATGACGAGATCACTGCGTCTGTCATCTGCTCAATGCTTATCGCTTCAACCTTTTTTTAATGTGATGGGAAGAGATCTAAATATAATGCTATAATCAACACTTTTCAGGATTCGATAATCTCAACAGATGTAATAGTAAAAGCGTAGTAAAAATATTTGAGAGGGTTCCACATACATATTTCAAATGCAAAGACGTCAGCCAATCACAGCAGTGGGAGTTTACACTGAAGTCTCACAGCAGCCAATCACAGCAGTGGACGTTTACACTGAAGTCTCACAGCAACCAATCATAGCAGTGGGCATTTACACTGAAATCTCACAGCAGCCAATCACTGCAGTGGACGTTTACACTGAAGTCTCACAGCAACCAATCATAGCAGTGGGCATTTACACTGAAATCTCACAGCAGCCAATCACTGCAGTGGGCGTTTACACTGAAGTCTCACAGCAGTGGGCATTTAGACTGAAGTCTCACAGCCGCCAATCACAGCAGTGGGCGTTTACACTAAAGTCTCACAGCAGCCAATCACTGCAGTGGGCGTTTACACTGAAGTCTCACAGCAGTGGGCATTTAGACTGAAGTCTCACAGCCGCCAATCACAGCAGTGGGCGTTTACACTAAAGTCTCACAGCAGCCAATCACAGCAGTGGGTGTTTACACTGAAGTCTCACAGCAGTGGGCGTTTACACTAAAGTCTCACAGTAGCCAATCACAGCAGTGGGCGTTTACACTGAATTCTCACAGCAGCCAATCATAGCAGTGGGCATTTACACTGAAATCTCACAACAGCCAATCACAGCAGTGGACGTTTACACTGAAGTCTCACAGCAGACACGCCCCTTCAAACATAGCGTTCAAATCAGAGGCTAAGATCAGGTTAGGAAAAATGCCTTTTATTTCTAAATTATGATATTTTATGATGTAAAAATCATACTAATATTATAAATGCACCTCAGGAAAATAGAAAAAAAAGAAAAGAAAAAAAAAAAAAAAAAAAAAAACACTTCATCCACTTGCCAGTCTGCTTTCTGTTTTTTCCTGACATTCATAATAATTACTTTTGCCGGTGCGCTGTTGCAAGCATTATGTGTGTGCTTAATTTATGTTTTAAAGGCTCAGTATTATGGTTTGGTATTTCTCTGTAATGTAGAACAATGTTAGCAATGTTACATATAACATTCTTTCTAACATTCGAAGTCAATGAGAGTAAAGTCTGGTTGGTCAATTAGATAAGCAATGTCCGGAAAGTCTTGAATGTTGTCCTCGAGTGAGCGAGTTCCTTGCCGAAGTTGGACAAGCCTCACTGCTGGATCCATGTGTGGTCTGTTTGAATGTCTATGAATGGCCTATTTTACAAGTTTGCTGGAATGAAAATAGTATTGGATTCATTCAGATTGATGAAAAAAATGCATGTAAACATACGTGATGCAAGTTTGTCTAGAAAAACAAAACAAAATAAAGACAACCAGAGTGATGTTTTTATCACCTCGTTAAATAAAGAGCAAAACTTCTAATTATAAATTAACTAAATTGTATCTTTACATTGAAAGCTGGACACAACTAATGGTGAGTAGTTGTTTCCAATATGATGCAGCTAACCAATGCTGTACATGTAATGTGGACTGGCAATATTGAAAGGTGAGAGGTGTGCATTTGCCAGCAGTGTTTTGACAAATGGTGGGGTGAAATGTCTTTTGATTAAAGTGGAACAGGCAGAAAGTCAGCATAACTAAAGCAAACATTTCTAATAGAATCATTAAAATAGTACTACTGATGGCAGCGTAGAACATTAAACATGAATATGTACTCTGCTGAGTATACAAATCATTATTACTAGAATATGAAAAGAGCAGTAGCGTCAAATGTTGTGTTTGCTAGTAGGATGCACTGGATGATTGTGTCAAAAAGACCAGTTAGGTCAGCTTTTTCTGGCACCAGAAATTCACTGAATGCATTTATTTTCTATTTATTTTGGACTGATGAAAAATCTTCAACATTATACATTAGTCGTTCATGAATGTTTTGACTTTTTAACCAGATGGTTGCAGTCAGAACGAATTGTGAAAATTGTATTCTGGGATTGTATTCAGAAGACAGATTCAAGCAGCTCGGGATATATGTATTCGTCTATG